>JAJJWW010008739.1:0-281346 GCA_023531295.1 Papaver armeniacum | reverse complement strand
ACTATGCCGATACCCATCAAATATAACCATTATATCAGCAATGGAAGAAGGGGATCGACCATTAAGCTGGCAGAAGTAGCACCCAAATCCTTCTCCCAAGCTTATGCAACATCATCGTGAGACGATAACTGCATCCTTTGGCGAGTGAAAGCATCGGAATTTTTCTCACCAGGTATCACCGGAGCAGGGTTCGACACAAATATCAGATTTTTCTTCATCAACCAATCCAGTGTAGCGTCGTCACTGTCCTGCATCATGGCCATATCAAAGCCCTCCAAGGATGCACCAGCGGAAGTTCCGACATCGGTCACATATTTTTCCCTATTAGAACTCTTCGTGGCCCTGACCTCTTTGTTAGCATGAGCCTCATCACCTTTACCACCCAAATTTTCTTCATGAGTATCCGCTTCTTCACCACCGGTCTCAACTACTCCCCCATCAGCTGCTTTCTCACCCTCGTCCCCAAGAACATCTCATTCATTATTTGGCGAAACCAGAGAGAACTCCTCAGCTAACCCCATGGCGGCGTCAATATCCATCGGACCCCAGCGGAATGAATTTTACCAAAAGAAAACTCTGGAGTAGGGTTTATTGACTGAAGCTCAGCCTCCTCATTCCCCTGACCTGGCACCAATCCAATGAGAGGATCGGTCAGCGGAATGTCAGACATAACTTTTGCTCCACCAGTGCCATCACCACCAGGGGTAATCTTGTAGCGCCCCCTAAGCTAGCAGCTGACTAATCCGAGAGATTAACTAAATAAAGAGGCACTAATAATCTAAATCATATCCTTAAGCATTTAGTTAAGAAATATGCTACAAAACTTAACCCAAAAACTAGACCCGCTCTGAAATATATATATATATATACAAGAACTTCTCTCAAATGATACATATACAATAGTCATTTAGTTTACAAATAGAATATACAACATAATAAACATAGCAAAAGTTAACTAACTACGGATTCGACTCCACGAAACTTTCGCTGCGCAACTCTGATCTGTCTCTGAAAATGAAAGTGGGAATAATTAACATTTAACTTCTAGGTAATCATAGGCAAGATTTGGAAAACAATACATGTTTTCGGAAACATTATATAGTGCCCAAGTCACAAAAATAAACAAACATGTGTATGGACAAACTCCTTCGTCAAACAATGTATATATTGAGTGTCGACCACTTCCTTACACACCTTATTAGCCTATATGGTGTCGACCAATTCCTTACACACCTATTAAGCATAAAAGCAGAATTCATGTAGATATAAATGAAGGAGCCTATCATATTCCTAATAGATTTCGACCAATTCCTTACACACCTATTAGGCATACAAATGGAAATTCGTATTTCCCAAACAATTCATATTGACAACAAAACATCCCAGGTCCTTTCCAAACCATGGAAAGATTAACAGAATCAACAGAATTATCGTAAAACAAGTTGAACAGTGCATAGAATGTACAGATAGAAATGCATGACTTTGTTAAACATAAACTTTTGTAAAAGAAACAACAATGGTTACCATAGAGTCAAATGTATTCCCACCTCTTTTGATGACAAGCCACGCCTACCTCGAGATCCACGATCCACCGGTTCATCCTTTGAATCGATCGTTGTTAATAACTAACTGTTAATCACACAAGAACTCTAAGAATCTAGCCAAGAGGCTCACACAAGACTCATAACATAATTCATACAAGTTCCAGTTATCAGCTAAGTGAACTATCTAATGGTTCTAAGCCCATTATGGTATCTCATTATCTACCTCTAACGTAACTAAGAGTTTACTAATCCAATTGGGTTGATTATATAGTCCGTAACTAAGTCTTATGATCATCTACAACTTAGTAGAAGGAACTAAATGACGAATCAGACCATAAGAGTCCAATTCATCAAGATAAGTAAACTATCCTTAAGCCCAAGCCCAACAAACACCCCCTTAAACTAAGGCCTGGTCCATCTGGGTCAACTGACGGTCAAATTTAACGGTCGAAGGGTCAATTAACGGTCAACGTCCAAAGTCGCCAATAGTCAAAGTCCAAAGTCAAGCGAGTCAACGGGTCATTGACTTCAGTGCAGTGACTTCGGTGAGTCAAAGCGATTCGACTTCGGTCGGATGGACTAAGTCCGATAAGTCTGACTGGGATGACTAATAGTCTTAATTCTACTACATCATCTTCACTCTTACATCAATTCTACTAGACTGAACACAAAAAATCAATTCATTCAAATATCTTTAAACTTCATTTACAATACAAACTAAGATTACCTGCAACATCAGACGCAAGCCTTCACTTAAGCTGCCATCTACAACCATATATTTACCATTATCTACATCTTTACTATCTCATTCTTCGTACACTAGTTGACTCACTACCCATCTCATCTCAAGTCTAACTCTAATATGTTCTGCACTTGCATCTCCCCTGCAACAACAAGATTCCACTAAAACTACCACCCTCTGCATCTACAACGCATATCACCATTGTACTTGTACTTGTCATACATTATCTAATTTCATTCTCAAACTACTAACATATTATGAATCTTTTCATCACTACCAACTGATCATATTACCATCTCCTATCTGCAACTATCACCAACATTAACATCTCCTTATAGTTCAAATCCCCTTCAAAGAAGTCTACTGCCTAAGCACCGCCATTTCAAAGCACCAACACATACACACACATAATCCATAGACTCACCACTTTGAATTGCTCATTTCAATTCCAACTATAATAACACAACATCAACAAATCTGCAATATTCATATTCGATTGCACCAACACATCTTAACACGGTATGCTCTGCTCAATCTAAATACAAGCCTTCCCATACCAATTTCACTTCAACTCAGAATACACAATTCCATCTCCCAATTCTTGTTCAATCCCTCTACTACGTCTCAACTACAACTTCAGAAATCAAGCACTTCTTCCTTTCCATACCACCCACAAGCTATAACACCTCACATTCAATACCAGCAGCACCAACAGACAATCTCCAATTCCATATGCAATACTACAGTTCACCAACAATTCAACCCCATCTAAATTCAAATTACCAACTCAGACATCCACCAGCAGGAACCATTCAACACCAACACGAAACACATTCAAACCTCCTGCAACTCAATCCAACATTTCACTTTACCAATTTCTTGTTCAGTTTATTACAATTCTATATAAATCTTTGTAACTTAACCTAAACATTATCACACCCATAAACCGATTCATACCACAATAAACTTCTTTGCTACAACCTAAACAACATTCATCTAAAGGAATTCACCCATTTCCTGCATCACTCTAACTCAGACCAATTCATAACACCACTTCAATTTCATCATCCTCGGTAAACTCTTTTCAATTCTAATATCATTAACAACATCATAAACTCGAAACTGAAATGAATAACCAAACTAGATTCACTGAGAACAAAACATTACCTTAAGATAACGTTCCTCCAGCAACCAGGATCAGATTCTTCTTCTCACTTTGATTTTGATTCATCAACATAACTCAAGACCATCCACAATTCCTCAATTCAGTTCATCAAATAAGAAAATATACCCATCATCACCAACAGTTCTCAATTAAACTCTAATTTCTCAATTTGGGGAAGAACCGAAACCCTAACTTATATCAGATCTTCACCAAAACTGTAATTCGACTAAAGATTCTTCTTTATGCTTCAATTAACATAAAACCCATCACTCATATCTTCTTAATCATCTCCAATCACAATCCCAAGGAATCTCATAAACCCTAATATTCGATTCATCTTCAGAACTATCTCAGGACGTTAATTAAAAACCAACCCATCACCAATTACTTATTCTCATACTCAAAAACCCATACATCCTTGGTCGATTTCACCTCTCAGGAACCTAAACTTCGATTCCCTTCAATCTGTAGTTTCTTCTTCATCCAATGATAATTCATCTTCAACACCATCACCAGCGACTACTACATGATCTTCTCCACCTTATGTTGATCACAACGCCTCCATTTGATTTCGCAAACACACACAGAAGAGAAAGAACATTTGGAGAGGAGAAACTGAGGAAAGAAAGAATGAAGAAGAAGAATGAAAGAGAAAAGTAAAGAGAATGCTTATCTTATCGATTTGCTTGGAGATAAGGCCGACCAAACCTTACTAATCGCACCCAACAAATTGATATGGGCATCCAAGGCTTCAAATGAATCTGATGATTACTTTTTCATTTCGGTCTCCGAACGACACGTTCGAATAGTCTATTCCGCGTAATTTTTCGAGATCTATCTAACGATACCAGTTTCGTATCTAAGTCGTTGTTAGATTAATTTCTAATAATTAAGTTCTATATTAACTAATCGAGTCACTATCGGCTTAATTGTATCTTGATCATCGCTAGACCAGTCAATTAGCGTTGACGAGCTTGAGGGTCTTTACATTCTCCCCACCTTATTCATTTTCGTCCTTGAAAATCAAACCATCCTTTTGGTCTTCAAAAACTCCCCACCTTATACAATAATCTTATCTCTTATCTAAGCGCAAACAACAAGAAACAAAGCACAAACCTATATGGCTTTCTAAAACTAAAATTTGTGGCTCTAGGTTCAATTGACTAATTTCTATTGCAATAAGATAATGTTCTAACTTCAAGGAAGAATCCGAAAAATCTTTCTAAGTGAACTTACATCTATTAGATTTCTAAATTAATTTACAGTATTTTTCTATGATATGTCATCTCTGAATGCAGTTGCCCTTTCAAGGTTGGCCAATCCCAACAATGCCTTCCTACGAACAGAGAAAACACAACCTTCAATATTCCCCAGTGCTGGATTAACTAAATACAAACTTATTACGATTAACTAAGTATTGATTTATTAAGATTAGTTAGTATTTAACTTTTATCTTAACTGGCGTAACCTAAAATTTTTACTTCATAAATTATATATGTATGTCACAGCATTTTAGGCAATCTAGTTACCTGAATTATTTTATTTTATTTTATTTTTACATATTATTTTAAATTTCAATGTATCTATTTGTTTAGTTCATTATGTGTCTTGATATAACTAAATAACAGCTAACAATTTTCCACAATTGTTTGGTATTAACAATTTTATTAGTATTATTACATTTATTTCTTATTTCTTAAACTGATAAAAGTTAATCGTAATTAATTATAATGCCATGATTAATTTTTATTATTAATACTGGATTTAATTTGATCTAATTTTGTTTCCTTAAATTTATATCTTCGCTAAGTAATCCTTAAGGTGTACTATTAATAAGAATTACATTTTGCTATTGCTATCCTATAATTATTATCCAAATGATATTTATAATAAGCTTAAATTTTATAATAATGAGTATTATATAGCGTTATTATTCGCCTATCTAACAACAAATTCTATTCTTAATTATATTATCATATTTCATTATTCTTAAGTTAATAGTCCAGTTGGTACACTAAGCCTTAATCTTCTAAAAATAGTTTTACATTCACGTAAGGATTGATATAACAGATTTTTATTAATTCATGTTGAATCTTTATACTATATCTTGTTAAATATTGGCGTTGGTAATTTAATATGATTTAGGTTTGAGTCTGCATAAAATTATAATATATCTTAATAATCTTTAGATTTTGCTACTAGTGTGAAGTATCCTATTAATATACGAATTTACTTTCTTTTGATTATAATATTATGACACTGATTACTACTTCATATATATTTGTTTTATTTTAAAAATTTATTGGATCATTTATTTTTTATTTTTTTTTAGACTAAAGATAATTTCAATATATGTGATGTGATTATTAACAAATTCAATCTTTTTATTTTATACATTATATCCTCATATTTTATGTCTAATGCCTAATAAGTTTTATATTAACCATCTAGTTTAAACGCAAAACATGTATCTCTAATTTGTAATTAGTTTAATTTAGAAAACTTAACCGTAGATGAGTGTTAATAATTTTCCATAGCTATTTAATCATAATTATTATTTTTATCATTATATATTTTTATTGAAATTTTATTTAAGTCAAGTACAACTAATGGAGAAATGCTAACACTACATTATTAAAATTATTATTACTATTATGATCATCTTTAATTACTATTATAATAATATTATTATTAACATTTATGTGATTATAAATTGTTGATCCTATATATAAGTCAAAATATTAAATAAGTTTCTATGTGACTTTCAAGATTTATCAATAATACTAATTTCACTATTTTTATAGTATTAGATTGTCTACGTGTTCATACTTTTTTGATTAATTATTATCAAATCCTTATTAGCTAAAGCTATTGGTGTACCCTATAATTTTTATTTCATACAAATACAACAATCAAACAAATAATTCAATCAATCAAATGAATCTTTTAATCATTGATAACTTTTAGTGATTAAGATTTATCTCACAACCCAACCCAGTCTAAACTAATCTAGTTCACTAACTGGTACTGGCTAATTCTATCTTTTCCCATATAAGATCTAATGGTGAGCTCTGATACCAACACTGTAGCGCCCCCTAAGCTAGCAGCTGACTAATCCGAGAGATTAACTAAATAAAGAGGCACTAATAATCTAAATCATATCCTTAAGCATTTAGTTAAGAAATCTTCTACAAAACTTAACCCAAAAACTATCCCCGCTCAGAAATATATATACAAGAACTTCTCTCAAATGATACATATACAATAGTCATTTAGTTTACAAATAGAATATACAACATAATAAACATAGCAAAAGTTAACCAACTACGGATTCGACTCCACAAAGCTTTCGCTGCGCAACTCTGATCTGTCTCTGAAACTGAAAGTGGGAATAATTAACATTTAACTTCTAGGTAATCATAGGTAAGATTTGGAAAACAATACATGTTTTCGGAAACATTATATAGTGACCAAGTCACTAAAATAAACAAACATGTGTATGTACAAACTCCTTCGTCAAACAATGTATATATTGAGTGTCGATCACTTCCTTACACACCCTATTAGCCTATATGGTGTCGACCAATTCCTTACACACCTATTAAGCATAAAAGCATAATTCATGTAGATATAAATGAAGGAGCCTATCATATTCCTAATAGATGTCGACCAATTCCTTACACACCTATTAGGCATACAAATGGAAATTTTTATTTCCCAAACAATTCATATTGACAACAAAACATCCCAGGTCCTTTCCAAACCATGGAAAGATTAACAGAATCAACAAAATTATCGTAAAACAAGTTGAACAGTGCATAGAATATACAGACAGAAATGCATGACTTTGTGAAACATAAACTTTTGTAAAAGAAACAACAATGGTTACCATAGAGTCAAATGTATTCCCACCTCTTTTGATGATAAGCCACGCCTACCTCGAGATCCACGATCCACCGGGTTCATCCTTTGAATCGATCGTTGTTAATAACTAACTCGTTAATCACACAAGAACTCTAAGAATCTAGCCAAGAGGCTCACACAAGACTCATAACATAATTCATACAAGTTCCAGTTTATCGGTTAAATAACTATCTAATGGTTCTAAGCCCATTATGGTATCTCATTATCTACCTCTAACGTAACTAAGAGTTTACTAATCCAATTGGGTTGATTCTATAGTCCGTAACTAAGTCTTATGATCATCTACAACTTAGTAGAAGGAACCAAATGACGATTCAGACCATAAGAGTCCAATTCATCAAGATAGGTAAACTAGCCTTAAGCCCAAGCCCAACAAACACCCCCTTAAACTAGGGCCTGGTCCATCTGGGTCAACTGACGGTCAAACCTAACGGTCGAAGGGTCAATTAACGGTCAACGTCCAAAGTCAGGTCAAACGAGTCAACAAGTCATTGACTCGGAGTCTAGTGACTCGAGTGAGTCAAACTGATTCGACTCGGTCGGATGGACTAAGTCGATAAGTCTGATCGGGATGACTAATAGTCTTAATTCTACTACATCATCTTCACTCTTACATCAATTCTACTAGACTGAACACAAACAATCAATTCATTCAAATAACTTTAAACTTCATTTACAATACAAACTAAGATTACCTGATAACATCGACGCAAGCCTTCACCTGAAGCTGCCATCTACAACTATACAGCTGACCATTATCTACATCTTTACTATCTCATTCTTCTTACACTAGTTGACTCACTACCCATCTCAGCTCAAGTCTAACTCCAATATGTTCTGCACTTGCATCTCCCCTGCAACAACAAGATTTCACTAAAACTACCACCCTCTGCATCTACAACGCATATCACCATTGTACTTGTACTTGTCATACATCATCTAATTTCATTCTCAAACTACTAACATATTATGAATCTTTTCATCACTACCAACTGATCATATTACCATCTCCTATATGCAACTATCACCAACATTAACATCTCCTTATAGTTCAAATCCCCTTCAAAGAAGTCTACCCCTATGACTGCCATTTCAAAGCACCAACACATAAACACACATAATCCATAGACTCACCACCGAATTGCTCATTTCAATTCCAACTATAATAACACAACATCAACAAATCTGCAATATTCATATTCAGTTGCACCAACACATCTTAACAAAGTATGCTCTGCTCAATCTAAATACAAGCCTTCCCATACTGAATTTTACTTCAACTCAGTAATACACAATTCCATCTCCCAATCCTTGTTCAATCCCTCTACTACGTCTCAACTACAACTTCGGAAATCAAGCACTTCTTCCTTTCCATACCACCCACAAGCTACAACACCTCACATTCAATACCAACAGCACCAAGAGACAATCTCCAATTCCATATGCAATACTACAGTTCACCAACAATTCAACTCCATCTAATGCAAATTACCAACTCAGATATCCACCAGCAGCAACCATTCAACACCAACACGAAACACATTCAAACCTCCTGCAACTCAATCCAACATTTCACTTTACCAATTTCTTGTTCAGTTTATTACAATTCTATATAAATCTTTGTAACTTAACCTAAACATTATCACATCCATAAACCGATTCATACCACAATAAACTTCTTTGCTACAACCTAAACAACATTCATCTAAAGGAATTCACCCATTTCCTGCATCACTCTAACTCAGACCAATTCATAACACCACTTCAATTTCATCATCCTCGGTAAATTCTTTTCAATTCTAATATCATTAACAACATCATAAACTCGAAACTGAAATGAATAACCAAACTAGATTCACTGAGAACAAAACATTACCTTAAGATAACATTCTTCCAGCAACCAGGATCAGATTCTTCTCACTTTGATTTTGATTCATCAACATAACTCAAGACCATCCACAATTCCTCAATTCAGTTCTTCAAATAAGAAAATATACCCATCATCACCAACAGTTCTCAATTAAACTCTAATTTCTCAATTTGGGGAAGAACCGAAACCCTAACTTATATCAGATCTTCACAAAAACTGTAATTCGACTAAAGATTCTTCTTTATGCTTCAATTAACATAAAACCCATCACTCATATCTTCTTAATCATCTCCAATCACAATCCCAATGAATCTCATAAACCCTAATCTTCTATTCATCTTCAGAACTATTTCAGGATGTTAATTAAAAACCAACCCATCACCAATTACTTATTCTCATACTCAAAAACCCATACATCCTCGGTCGATTTCACCTCTCAGGAACCTAAACTTCGATTCCCTTCAATCTGTAGTTTCTTCTTCATCCAATGATAATTTATCTTCAACACCATCACCAGCGACTACTACATGATCTTCTCCACCTTATGTTGATCACAACGCCTTCATTTGATTTCGCAAATGCACGCAGAAGAGAAAGAACAGGGTGAGAGGAGAAACTGAGGAAAGAAAGAATGAAGAAGAAGAATGAAAGAGAAAAGTAAAGAGAATGCTTATCTCTGCTCGATTTTCTTGGAGATAAGGCCTACCAAACCTTACTAATCGCACCCAAAAAATTGATATGGGCAGCCAATGCTTCAAATGAATCTGATGATTACTTCTTCGTTTCGGTCTCCAAACGACATGTTCGAATAGTCTATTCCGCGTAATTTTTCGAGATCTATCTAACGATACCAGTTTCATATCTAAGTCGTTGAGATTAATTTCTAATAATTAAGTTCTATATTAACTAATCGAGTCACTATCGGCTTAATTATATCTTGATCATCGCTAGACCAGTCAATTAGCGTTGACGAGCTTGAGGGTCTTTACAAATATCTTCCTCGTTGGCGCCATCACCGGTATCCTCGTCGTTCCTATGATTATGAGGATAGGTCTCTATTCGTTCTTCGTCCTCGATACCCTCATCGTTCAGGGGGCTGGTGACCTCATCTTGAGTGTCTGTCTCCTCCGCAGGGGCAGTGGAAGACTGAACCGGGCCGATTTTATTTTTCTTATTTGCCTAAGGAGGTAACATTCGATGTATCAACACGATGATTATTATTTCTTTACTTCGCGTTACCTTAAACCAAGAAGAAACGGGGCAATATAGAGAACCATACCTTTGGCAGCGGCATTACCCTTCGAAGGAAGGATGGCATCGTAACTTTCATCCTCATCAGCAACGTCAAAGGCATACTTAAAGTTCATACCATCGAAATTCAACCGCCAGGGGAAGAAGTCACCATAGCGAGCTGGAGCGCTATCATGAGGATGACTTGCCCGACAGCAGACGCCATCCATGCTTTGCCCGGGCACCCGATCATAAGCCCAAGGACCAACAACTTCGATGATCGTGGCATGCCATTCATAATCATGATCACGCTTAAGCCTTTCACGATTAGGAAAAAGCTTCTGTTGAGAAGACCCCTCGGTACCGAGAATGTAGCGAAGCTTCGAATCACTCACTTCACTTAAAAGACGAACCTCACCATGAGAAGCAGGAATGGTACGAAGACCAACACTCAATGGCTTGCGATTTCTACTATTGACATAGTCTCCAAAAGAAGCGTTAAAATTTGCAGGAGTATACAAATCTCTCTCAGCAGGATCAGGAGTATAGCAGGTCATCATCGTTTCACCCTTGCTCCGAAGGTAACACTCCTTCAGAGTCCGAAGATAATCCCTACTTAGCTACACCACCGAGCGACAATGAGTATTATGAGTGGAACCTTCGCGACCGGCCAGAACATCATAATAAAAGGAATCCCCCGACTTATACAAAGGCATCATCAAACCCGCTTCGAAAGCCCCCACAGTGGTCAACAAATGAATATCATCGTACTTATAGTTCACGATCATATCATAGGTAAGGTCATCGTCTGGTGCATAGAACTTAACATTAAAGAACTCAAGGCCATGTTTCACCTTGAAATCTTCAAGATCAACATGCTTGAAAGTAACCTTTTTCTTGGCTACCGAAATGCTTCGTATAGCAGAAGCAACATCAGAACTAGCGGGTTGACTCAACAACGGTTTCTTTGACTTGGGAGGACTCATATCAGAATCTTTCCTTTTGACCACCGGATTCCTCGGAGGGCCCGCCAGGGGCACAACAGCTTTAGCAGAAGTTTCTTTCATCGCAGCAGTGGATTGAGAAGCCTTAGATCTCGAAGGAGGCATCGTGGTTTGAGGAGGCATGGACCGAAGAGGTTGAATATTCATCGGTTCGGCACGATGAGGAGAAGGCTGCTGCGCATTTCTAGGCTCAACACGTTGGGGAGAGGGATTAGTCACAGGACGATTAACCACATACCGAGATCCCTTCGGTGGATCCCCCTTCTTCGTAATAGAAACCCTTGGACCCGATGATGACGAAACCTTCTGGGCACGAGGATCTGGTTGGGATGGCCTAGATGGACCACCTCTCGGCGGAGATATATTAGGACTTCTACGTGGAGGAGACCTGTAGGGACCCGGTGATGGTGTCTAGTATGGAGCACGATGGCGATCAGACATATCTACGAGGGGTAAGAAAAGTATTACGAAAATCAGATAAAGCAAACTATCAAAAGTCGAGATTATGCAAACTTCCACAATTCATCAGAAATATCATCCGAAAACCCTAGAATCTGCGAAAAGAAAAAACCCTAATCTGTTTGAGGACATCGAAGACAAGCTTAAATCATCGGATGATAATCCATAAGCTTTGTGATAAAGAACAGGGGCAAGTATATATACTTTCGTATATCTGTTCTTCATCACAAAGCTAAGAACACAGCAGCAGAAGCTCAACAATCAATCAAGATCAATATAAAGATAATTTCATACATGTATCAAAAACTCTATGAGTAGAGCAAATACGATCAATGAGAAGATGATGAATAGCGACAGCAGTCAACCTCTGAAGATCCTAAGAAATTCTATCCCAAGCAACACTAGCAGAAGTTAAGAGCAAGAAAACAAGAATGAAGAATTTTCGGACTGACAAGAGAATGAAGAGAGAATGAAATTTATCTCAAATACCTCATCTCTCTTATTTATAACCCAAACTATATAACTGCCCCGTGTTTCAAGGAGAAATTAATACTAAGAATGGGAAAAGTTCCCTAAGGATAGGGAGGAGTTAATGAAGAGAGTGGGGTTGACTGTGAAGACAGTTTTCCCCAAACTTTGACCATTAATTCAAATCTTGGAGAAAAGGGGCAAATTGTATACACATAATTCATCACTCTCCACGTGTATAAGGAATTACACGTGGAGAACGCACAGCTTGTAACATCAAGACACGATGCCACGAACCAACACCCAAGAAGCATCTGATATCAGTATATGTTCTTCTTCGAGCTAATCCAAGGGCTAGGAATCAGAGAGCACTAAAGGAACGAGACACCGCGAAGCACCGAAGAGCACCCAAGGATTCACTTTACTCTATCTCGAGAAGGATCTAAGATCAACGGTAAGGATTAGCCTAACTGACACGGATATGATGGGAGCCGCAGACAGCTGTCTGGCGTGTGCAGACAGCCCAACCACCCGCATTAAATACTCTAGATATAGCGTACGTGTCAACCAACCTGTGGAGGAGAAAGAGGTGACCCGTCGTCACCAAGCATAACCGCTGGGGGCATCGGTGGAAGACGAAGACACCAGCGGTATCAGCACAAAGAACAAGAATATAGGAAAGAGAAATAGGAAGAGTAAGTATGAATCATATTTCCCCTTTAAGCATCGTTATTCACTTAAAGTCATTCGATTATCTTTGTAACTCCTCAATACATAGTGAAACACCAATCCCGTGGATGTAAGCCTTAGTGCTGAACCACGTAAATTACTGTCTTATTTACATTTCAGCACCTTAATTTCTGTTATTAGTATTATACTTTATGATACATGCATCGTAGCCACGTATAATGGCTGAATTAATCCCTACTGACGAGTCCGAAGACTCTGAGTCGATGAGTCATCGTGTTTAGTACCATTTCATCTCCGTTTTATTTCTTACAACGTTTGTATTTACAAATGTGAATATTGTTTGTGAACACGTGGATGCCATCGTAATTCTTGTGTTCACAATTCTAACAACCTTTTTTTCTATGAGGTATTGACGAAGATTTTCTTAAAGCGAGGCGTATTTCAATTGTGTGGTAATGTTATTCGCCTTTTCAATGAATTCTCGGCTCGTTCGCAAGGTCCAGGTATTCCACTTTGCCTGAATGTGCTAAGGAATATGATTCTTCGCAGTACACTGACAAGTTTTTCCTGAAGAACTACTTCTCGCAAGTTAAGAAGTGTGATACTCAGGAATGAGGTATTCGCTTCAACTGGACAGGTATTGAAGACAGGGATAAACTTTTATTGCCTAATATTGATACTAAGGGTAATAAGCAGAACCATTTTATTCGCCATTATAATGACGATGCTTGGATTTTGTTTCCTCTGATACTCGAGGATCCTTAGGTTTGGGGTTGAAATGTTGATCACTCTGTTCGTGAAAGTCCTACGGTGTCTCATCAACACTTTGATGCTTACGAACCATGGTGAAAATTCAGGGGTACCAAGTACACCACCAAATTTTTTGTGTAGACTAACTGAATGATCCTGGACAATATGTATAGATTTTATATCTCTAACCTCTACTCAATCAGTATGTATATAGACACAAAGTTTGTGAACCTGATTGTTAAGCAGAGTACGTGGAAGATTTCAAAAATCAATATCCAAGATCAATCCATTAGTATCCAAATAATCTAATTAAAATTCTGCCAAGTAGTTAAACTCTAGCTTTCAAGATACAAATTCTACAAGAAACTAGTCTTGTAATCGATCACAATTAAGCGGATGTATCTACTTAGATTGAATACATACAAACCTGTCTAAATCCAATTGTAAAGATAAACAATATCATATGGAAAAGGAAAAATATAAGACACCAAAAGTTTTGTTAACGCCGAAACCGTAATAGCAGAAACCCCGGGACCTCATCCAGATTTGTCAACCAAACTGTATTAAGCCGCTACATACGCCTATTATCAGACTTTGGACTGGAATGTAGTGGAGACCGAATCAAGCGATTCAGTTACAGTCGCGCTCCTTACGTCTCTTGAACCTCGCAACGATCTATGCAATTGATTCCCTTAGATAACGCCCTTTACATCCTAAGAGTTATTCATGTTAGCGGCCAAACTCACAAGTGTTGCTATTGTTAGAGCATTACTCTGCCGAACTCACAAGTGTTTCTATCTTAAGCTTGTTTTCAAATTTAGTTGTCAAAACTATATCTTGATTTCTAGTCTACATTTGGTCAGTCTCGGATTAGGATAGAAGTGTGTAATTGAGATTAGGATATCACTGCGTTCTACCGTTTGAAGTCGAAGACCAACAGGATCTTTGGAGAACTTCAACATCAAAAGGTAAGTGAAGACTGAACCACCTATTTATCAAGTTTTCACATTTCTATCTTTGAGACATTGTCGCTGATAAATTAGAAAACACATGCATAACAGAAATTTTGAGTCAACTTTATCTTATATATTGTTCTCGAAATATGACTTCTTATACTTAAGAACATTTGTTCATACTTGATGAATTTGGTTAAGAATAATTTATCGTTCATGACTTTAATCATTTGAAAATAGCATGGAACAATGATATGTGTCATTGATGTTATTAAGGAATGTTTCGAATTGATTATTAAGGAGCTATAAAACTATTGTTAATCTGGATATAATACAGTATGCATACCAGTTCACATACGGAGAGAAGTGTTATAAGTCCAGAGTCGCAGTACATGTACCCATTACACGTACCGGCGTAGTTATAGTTCGACAACGACTTTGTGGTAACCATACCACAAAATGTTTGTGCTCGTGAACCAGGAACGGCATGCATACCCAATATATAAACTGGAAAAGGTCTGTTGGTTTTGATACCGAAAACGGTACACATACTCGGTATGCAGACCATAAAAGATCTGTGAGTTCCTGAACTTATGTATTATCTTAAGGGTATACCATACCCGGTACACGTACCATGACAAATACATTCACGAACAGGTACAATACACGTACTTACCATGTCGAATATTTACATATGTATCAGAATTATTTCTATGAGATAATTGGCATTTGAACAACTTTATAAAAATACTATCTAGACATATTTGATCATATGTGTGATTCATGAAAAGTCTTAAAGTGTTCTATGAAAATGGTTAAGTATATAGTTCAAGTGGATAGTTTCGGCTAACCTTGCATAAACATGTCATTATACACGGTTCGGTTACGCTCCATCCTAACTAGAGTGCATATTCTGATATGTTAATCTTAAATCAATCTTTTCATCTAAAGGTGATCATTGATTGCTTGGTTCCAAAGTTATCTTAGCTTAAACCTAAAGTAACCTTGATTTTGAAAGTCTATAAGAACCTCTAACAACTAGCTAGGATATTAGAATCCCTGACACTATTCTTATGTGTCCTAGTTGTAAACTAGAGTCGTCCTCTCCTAAAAACCTTTCTAGGGTTTAGCAACCAAAAAGAGTTCAACTGGGTATTCTTGAAGCCATGTCCAACTATCTTTATCTTGATAGTTTGAGTATCATGATCTTTTTTTGATAGTTGAGTTGCTCACTCAAACAAGATAGATGGAATTCACAAAGTATATTCGTCTCAGACTTTGTGATTCCACAATTAGACTTGTGAGGTGTATAATAATCTAGGATGCTCTTCGGGATTCATAAGACTGGATTTTGAGCTAGATTTTTCTATTGCAATTGATTTCCTACCTCACCTTGATCTTTGATCAGAACGAAAATCACAAACAAGCTTATTTGTGGGAGGCAGATTGGTTTAAAGTCTTCAGTTGAGTTGAAGCAACTCTTAGGCTGTAAAGGACGTCATCTAAGGGAATCATTTGCGCAGAGTCCTGCTAGGATTTAAGAGGCGTAAGGAGTGCGACTGTAACTAAATTTCTATGACGGTTTAATTTGATCTCAACTACATTCCAGTCCAAAGTTCCGATAATAGGCTAGTGTCTATAGCGGTTTAATATAGTTTGGTGTTCAAGTCTGGACTAGGTCCTGGAGTTTTTCTGTATTAACGGTTTCCTCGTTAACAAAATTCTGGTGTCTGTATTATTTTTTCGCCATATTATATTGTTTATCTTTATAATCGAAATATCACTAGTTGTACGTTAATTAATCAAAGTAGATACATCCATACTTATTTTTAGGATATGACTTGAATGGTTCTTGGATATTAATATTTAGAATCGTCCAAGCACTCTCACACATATTCAGGTTCATGGACTTGCTTCTATAAATATAAATTGATTGTGAGAAAAAGAGATATAAGCTCTCTGTATAACTCTGTGATTGAGATTCATTAAGTTGGACTTGTAGTTGCAGGAAATCCCACAATACACCCCTCACTATATTTTGTTTAACTAATCCATTCAAAAGATAATAGATGAACAATTATGAATATTTATTAATAACTTTCTTCAGTTTTTACACAGGAAAATGGAATTATACTTAAGAACTCACAAATATTTTCTCTTCTTTCTCTCTCCTAATGACTTTACCCTCTCATCCAAAAAGATCTCTCCCTACCACAGATTCACTCGTCCCTTTATATAGGGTAATACATAGTGAATGACAGCTAAGCTGTCCTTTATTTTCGGGAATGTCTCGCGAAGTGTCGCAAGCGTACAAGTATTCGTATTCGCGACACTTCTTACCTTTCGCCAGATTTCATATCTTCCTACCATCACCCAGTGCGTCATTCATGCTTAACCCTCTGCGACTCACTCGCGACGTTGTTATCCATTGTCTTCGCGTAGAGTTGTTGTCGCGATATTCTGATCCTACATCTTGCCTCTTTTTTCTTGAATATTGCTTGGAGAGCGATCTTAAGAAAAAATTCGTTGTTGTTGTAGTCTCTGATTTTTATTGATGAAGGAACAAGCGAAAGAATACTGGACTTGAAAAGTACGTACTTGCCTCTATTCTTTGGCGAAGTTCCGAAGTTTTTAGAAGTATGTATGAAATATCATTTCTTGCCTCATGGATTATGGAAAATGATGGATCTTGTAATCTTTCCTCGCGAGTTAGGAAAATAATTGAATCTCATATGATAAGAAAACATGTTGTGCAATACCCGAATACTACATCTTCTCGCCTCTCCTTATGTTTCCTTTCGTTGTGCGGTATCCGAATCCTTTGTTGTAACCGTTCATTTTCCATTAAAAATCTTCTTCAGCATAACTCCATGAATCTAGGGATGACCGTTTACACGTGTTTAAAACCATTCTTTTTACCGGTACATTTAATGTTATCCGGTCATAACACTTTCTTTCCTATTTATAGGTGAGTCTTTTGTGAAGAACATTTCTTTCCTTCTATTTCATCTCTTTTATCGTCTGCAACTGTTCTTCTGTTATTCTTCTTCACCATCGTCTTCATCATCTTCTGCTATTTCTTATTTGCTATCACTTCCATGGCATCCGTTTTGTTAATCTTGCTAGATTCGATTGATTCTATGATTGATTGATTTTGTGATTAACTTCCCTTTTTGAGGTTATCTTATTCCTTTTAATCTTTTTCTCGCCATTTTTGTTTCAAGAAGAACAAATCCAGCACCAAGTTCACCGTGAAGAACCCCCTTCTTTCTCTGGATTCACAATCGAAACCAACTTCTCAACAAGAATCCACCTTGCTACCCAAGTCCTCTTCGCAAGCTAAACATACCGTTTCTAAAAGAAAGCCTGCGAGTGATAAGGTATTTTAAGAAGCATTTACCTTTTAATAGCAATATCATTGCCTCTGTTTCTTACTTAATTTATCATTCGCAGGATGACAAAACTATTGACCAAACTCCCAAAAGATCTCGCCACTCTAAACCTCATTTACTCTCCGATGTTCCTATTCCCTCATTTACACCTTCTTCTCCTGCTGCCGCGAAATCATCGCGAGACAATCTTGTCACAAATGACAATATTCCTATGCCTCAACTCCTTATAGATCGGTTCCTCACAATAATCCTACTACGGATGAACTTATCCCTTCTCCTACCATCAATGTCCCTAGGTCATTCCTCCAATCACTACCTTTCCCGAAATCTCCCCTTCTCATGATGTTCCTTTGGCGAAGAATGATTCGTCTCTTCCTTCTTTAGCCGAGCAAATCCTCTTACTGCAGAAAATTTGGAAGGAATAGACGTGGCTTTCAAAGTTCTCTCGGACCTTGTGAATGATGCCAAGAAGACTTCGTCGATCCTGTCAAGTCGATGTCTCGCGAGATTTTAAGTAAACATCTTGGTCCCGATAGGATCTCGCAAGCATCCTTAGTTCAAGAAATTACTCGTGTCTTTGAAAAATGATCTTCAAGCTATGATCGCTAAATGCAATAATCTCCATCTTGAAAATCAAAATTTCACAACCTCTCACTAGATCGTGATAATCTTCGCAAGAAGAATGAAGAGTTAAAAGGTATACTCCTCCCCCCTTTTTTTTTTACAACTTAAACTTTTGTTCGCCCTTTAAGCTCTAAACCAGAAACGAATAATGGAGATATATCAGTTGGAATCAATTGTTGAAGAGGTTCGAGTTGAAAGAGATGCTTTGATGGAGCAATATAACTTCTTAAATAATCTTCATACATATGCCGTTGATCAAATAGATAATTTGTCTAAAGAAAACTTTGATTTAGTTCAGCAGCAAGACTCATTAAGTAAAGACTTATCTCGCCTTTCTTACTCTTTGACTAAGGCTAATTTGGAGTTGGAAACTTTATCAGATGAGAATGGGACCCTTTCTCAGGAAAAGCGATCTCTGCTAAACAAGGTCGCGACCTATTCGCAAGAATATGATGCTTGTCAAAAATTACGTGAAGAACAAGAACAAACTATTCATACTTTGAAAAAGCAACTTGAAGAAATTATCACGAGAGAGATAAACTTATTCAGGGCGCAGAATAACCTTAAGTCTAAAAGAAAACCAATTCAAGGATCAATGTTCCAAATTAGAAAAATCCAACTCTACTCTTGTGACCGAGAATTCTATACTTGTTTCGAATGAAAAAGCTTGCGAGCTCGATTGAAAGGCCTAGTTGGAGATACATTTGATGATGCCATGGACTGTTTGGGGAACAATTTTGCAGCTTTAATTCAAAGATCTTACTTCTCGAAGGAAGGTAGTCATATTATTTGACTATCTTAATCCATTAAGTATTCTAAAAATCTTTAATTATCTTTAATATTGTGCACTTGTCATGCAGACTCTAAGAAGAAACTTCGCTCTACTATCTCCACACTCAGATCAGATTACTCTAGGATTCGCAAAGAAAATGGTTTACTCGCCGCCTCTCTTGCTCGTTCTCGCGACCAGTGCGGAACGAAGATTTGATTATATGTCTTATCAAAGACATAGATAGTAAGAATCGTCAAAAGGCGTTGCTTCACAATTCCCCTCAAAGTCAAGTCCTTGTGAATGAGATTTTATTGTCCAAGTCCCTTGATCCTATTCATGTTGATCCTTTGGAAGTAAGTGATGATGAAGTCCCTGATTCTCCTGACAGTGATTATGACTATGAAAGCGGCGAAGATATCGCTGATATTGAAGTTGTCAACAAAGATCCGACTGAAAAAACTTCTGATAAAAATCCACCAGCTGGCGAAAATGAAGGTGCTGAAAACACTTCTGATGAAAATCCACCGACTGGTGAAGGTGAAGTTGATAAAAGCAATGAAAGATCTCAACCATCTTCTGTAGTTGATAATATTGATGTAGAGAATTAAACTTTCTTTGTGATTTGTCAAAACTTCTTTTGTTTGTAAGGATTAAGTCTTTGATCGAGTAATCCCCTTATTTTCTCCTTTTTCTCTTATTTAAGATGTTTGAACATAACCTCGCGAGCATGTTCGCTTGTTGAATCTTTTGTTAAGTAAAATCATCCCAATTAGGAATTTCACTTTATTTCTTCTCATTGCGACAAGATCGCAGGCCGCCTTTACATTTTCATGTAATGACCCATTGACCTTGCCTTATCATTTTTGATGGTCTTCTAAGTTTGACCTTCCTAATTAAAGGTCTCACTCTGCCACTTTTTATTGCGACAAGGTCGCAGGACGTCTTTACACTTGCATGTAAAAACCCATTGGCCTTGTCTTATCAATTTTCTAGTATTTTTGCCTCTCGCAGATATTTTGCTTGCGACAATATGACAGGCCTAAACTTTCTTGCGAAAGTAAAGCCCCGTGACATTGTCGTCTTGCGACGAAATCGCAGGACGTCTTTACACTTGCATGTAAGGACCCATTGATCTCGTCTTACCCTCGCGTTAGTATTATTGCCTCTGCAGGATCATTGCACAAATATGACAAGCCTAAGTTTCCTTGCGAAAACAAAGCCTCGTGACATTTGCGTCTTTGGCACTTATCACTCCCTAATGGAGGGTGCCGCCCTTATCATCTCCCCGGTTGCCCCTTCAAGGAGGCGTACATCGGCCATACAAGGCTAGCTCCTCCCATCCGGTCTTAACAACAACCAGTTGTTTTCGCAGCCTTTTATCCCTTATACCTATAGAGTTTATGGTTACAAGGCTGCACCCTAAGTGGAGTTTTCTTCGGGCCGAGTGCAGCATGCGCCAAGACTTGTCAAGAGTGGTAAGGAAGTTCCATGCTCCCCGCACTCTTGACTCAACCGTGTACCTCGGCGCCTTGATCATACGCTGACTCCTTGAAAGAGACCCTCGGTCGCCCAACCAGGGTATAACCTACATATATAGTTGGGAATCCAAGGTACCTCCTCCGGATAGGCTTTCATGGGCCCCAATTCTGCATGACCCAGGTTCCAGGGGCGGTGTAACCTTTTCCCTGAGCCATGTTTAAGAGATTCCCCCTTATATGACGCACTTTAGGTCTTACATTTGCCTCTTACGAAGTATAATTCGCGAACTAGGGTGTACGCCATAAAGGTTCGTCCCATTCATTTAATCATGTTTATTTATTCAGTCATTCGTTATCTCTTGCCATTCTGCTTGCGAGACATTCGCTGATATATTGGTTTGAATTTTATTGATTTTCTCAGATATCTTGCATTAAAGTACTTCTTCTGACCCACTTTTATGGGTAATATTTCTTTAGATATAATCTGTTCCATGGCCTGCCCAATCTTTGTCCCACGTCTTTACCTTCGATCCATCAATCTATAAGCACTGTACCAACTACTTATTTGATAATATAAGGTCCATCCCATTTTCTCGCCAGACTTGCCTCCATTTTCTCGCTGATATATTGGTGTCTCTCGCAATACTGTGTCCCCTGGTTGAAATTCACGTATCTTCACACGCTTGTTATATTCTCTCGCCAATCTTCGTTGATAATTATCCATGTGTCGTAACGCCTTCTCCCTTTTCTCTTCTAATTCGTCCAACTTGATTAGAATGTTACCTGCACTAAGATTTTTCTCCCAAACTTCTTTTTTAGTTGTTGGGATCATAACTTCCGTTGGTAGTACAAACTTCAACTCCATATGTTAAGCAAAAAGGTGACATTCCAAAGAGCTTCTCTTCTTGTTGTATTGTATGCCCATACTGCACTGGGTACTTGTTCGCACCATCCTCTATTGTGTCCTTCTAACTTCTTTTTCAATATATCCGCAATCGTTTTATTTGTTGCTTCCGCCTGACCATTAGCTTGTGGATATAGTGGTGTCGATTTCCCACATTTTATTTGAAATGCATTAAGTAACAATTCTATGTTTTGCCCTTCAAATTGTTTCCCGTTATCAGATACCAACTGTGCGGGAATCCCAAATCTGCATATAATATTCTCAAATATGAAAGTGAAAACGTCTTTGTCGCGAATGTGCTGTACCGCTTTCACTTCTGCCCATTTTGTGAAATAATCCGTTGCGACAATTAAGTATCTTCTCTGTCCTGTTCCTGGTAAAAAAGGTCCCACGATATCTAAACCCCATTTTCCAAAAGGCCATACACTTTTTGAAGAACTTAATGGTGCCCTGGTGCATGTATTCTTTTCCCATGTCGTTGACAATCTTCGCAGCGTCTTGACATCGCTCTCGCGTCCTCATGCATATATGGCCGAATATCCTTGCGTTTTTGCTTTATATGCTAAAGATCTTCCACCGCTATGATTTCCAAAGATCTCCGCTATGCAACATCTTCAATATGATTTCTCCTCTTCCCTTGTTAAGCATCGAAGTGAAGGGCCATCGAAAGATCGCCGATAAAGCACACCATCTCTTAATTCATAATTCGTTGCACGGCTTTTTAATTTGTGTGCTTCTAATCTATTTCTTGGTGTCTCCCCTTTCATCAAATAAGCGTGAAGTTCTGTTCTCCAGTCTTTATCGCGACATTGTGGTATATCCTCTACTAACATTGTATCCGCTTCTTTCCCTTCTTCTTTATTAATTGATGGTGCCAAAAGTGTTTGTATTTTGATATTCCTCGCAATGGGATCTGTCATCATGCTTTATATAAAGGCAAAAGCGTCTCATGAGTCTCATTATTCCTCCTTGATATATGCCTCCACCTCATTTTTGGTATCTGTGCTGACAATTCTTCGACAAGCTTTCTATACTTTTGCAAAGATGGCTCATTTGTAGCGTATTTCTCTGTTATCTGGCGAATTGCTAATTGCGAGTCACTGGTAATCCTCACATTTTCTAACTTCATTTCTATTGCGAATCGCAAAGCATGTATTATGGCTTCATACTCCGTTTCATTATTAGTGGATTCAAATTCCAATCTAAAAGAGAAAGCTAATTTATTGCCTTCTCCCTCGCGAAATCACAACAATTCCCACTCCATTACCTTCTCCATTTGATGATCCGTCTACCAATATTTCCCATCTATCTCGGTTCGTTAACAAATCATTTGGGTCCCCATGCTCTTCTTCTACGTCCATCATTTCATCCACTCTGCTTCATCTTCTTCCAAAGGAAATTCTGCCAAAAAGTCTGCGACTACTTGTGACTTGGTTGAGGATAATATTTCATATTTGAGTTTATAATGGCTTATTTGGGCGTTCCACCTTTCTACTCTTCCCGATCTTTTTGAGTTTTTCATTACTGATTCGATTGGTACTCTTGTTACCACCCTGATAATATGTGCTTGAAAATATATGCGAAGCTTAAATGTTGCATAGACTAACGCTAGGATTAGTTTTTCAATCTTCGAATAATTCCTTTCTGCGGCATTAAAAGTCTTGCTGATATAGTAGATCGGTTTTTCTACTCCAGCGTCTATTCGCAGCAATACTGCGCTTAACGCGTGCGACGTTGTCGCAAGGTATACCAACAATTCCTCTCCTGGCTCTGCTTTTTGCATAATGGATACTTCCATTAGATGTTCTTTAATTCCCTGCAAAGCCTTTTCACATTCGTCTGTCCATTTAAACTTCGATCCCTTTTTCAAAATGCTGAAAAAATGTTTGCATTTATCAGATGACCGCGAAATGAATCTTCCTAGTGATGCTAACAATCCATTTAGCTTTTGAACATCCTTTATTGTCGCAGGTGTTGGCATATCGCGAACTGCTTTCACTTTCTCTGGGTCGACTTGTATTCCTTCCTTTGATACTATATAACCCAAAAATTTTCCCGATGCCACTCCGAAGGTACATTTTTCCGGATTTACTTTGATGTTGAATCGCCTCATCTGTTCAAAAATTTCTCTCAGATCTTGTACATGGTTTTCTGCTTTCTTACTTTTTACGAGCATATCATCTACGTATACTTCCAGTGTTTTATGTATCCATTCTGCGAACACTTCCTCTACCATTCTTTGGTATGTTGCTCCAAAGATTTCATAAACCAAACGGCATTTTTGTATAACAATATAACCCTCTTGGAGCGAAAAAGCAAGATGCTCTTGGTCTTCCTCGGCGAGAGGAATCTGGTTGTAACCTTTATACCCATCCAGAGATGATATTCTTTCATTTCCTGCTGATTCGATTCGACTAGTTGTGGGATATCTGGCAATGGAAAACTATCTTTAGGTCAAGCTTTGTTTAAATCAAAATGAAATCTATGCAAATTCTTATCCCCTTTTTCTTCTTTGGGACTATAACCATATTTGCTATCCATTCAGGATACTTTGTCTGGCCGATGATTCCCGCATCTAGCATTTTCTCGCAATTCTTCTTCTATTTGGGGGTGATAAGTCATTGCGATTTTTCTAATTCTCTGCTTGAACGGTTTCACCCTTTTATCTATTTCCAGTTTGTGACAAGCTATCGATGGATCTATACCAGGCATATCATCCATGTTCCACGCGAAGATATCCTTATAGTCTCGCAGCAACTCTACAGTCCTTTTTTCTTCATCCGCTTCCATACTGGTCCCAATCTTCAACATTTTGGGCTCTTCATTAGTTCCGATATTCACTTCTTTCGTTTGCTCTGCCGCGACGTAACTAGCTTGCGATTCTCCCATAGGGGTTGGTCCTTTCAACTCTTTCGCGAGTTCATTTTCTTCTCCCGAAATCTCGCTAGGTATCCCTTTTCCTTCCTTTGCTCTTATCATGTAAACTCTAAATTCTTCTTCCTTTTTAGCTGCTTTCGCCAGTTTTCTGCGATACTTTCGCTTCTTTGCTTGCTCTTCATGATATTTTATTTCAATTTGACAACATATTCTTCCTTTATCCACATCTCCTCTAATCTCGCCGATTCCAGTTGGTGTGGGAAATTTGATACATTGATGAAATGTTGATGCTACTGCTTTTATTGCATGTACCCATGGTCTCCCTAGCAATACGTTGTATGGCGATTCCATATCTACTACACACAAGGTTACTCGTGTCTCGATGTCTCCCAACAGAATTCGTATTTTTACTTCTCCTTTAACCTTTGTTATGGATTTACTAAAACCATGGATGTTGTAGGCCATGGGAATCATTTCTTTATCTTTATATCCCATTTTCTTGTAAGCATGATAAAACATGATATTCACCAAGCTTCCCGTATCGATTAAAGTTCTATTTATCATCCATGTTTGCGTTGCCTTCACTAATTCTTCTCCTTTGCACGCGTTTATTGTGATTACCAAAGGAGATGTGTGATTCAAATTTTCTTTAGATATTTCTGAAGCTGTGAATGTTATCCTTTGCTTTTCCCATTCTTCTAAAGGCAACGTTACCTCTCTATCTGTGATTTTCTTTCCTTCAAAATCCCGCTTGTGTATTCTTCCTTTGATATTTTCATGAAACTCATCAATCATTGTCTTTGTGCCCGAATTGTACTCCATATCCTTCACCTTTGCCTCGTCTAATTTAACATTTTCTTTTTCTTTCATTTTCTTGATTTGAACGATTCTGATTGCCTTCTTTCTTTCTTCAGTCCCTGTTTCTAGCGCCAATATGTAGTTGCAGGAAATCCCACAATACACCCCTCACTATATTTTGTTTAACTAATCCATTCAAAAGATAATAGATGAACAATTATGAATATTTATTAATAACTTTCTTCAGTTTTTACACAGGAAAATGGAATTATACTTAAGAACTCACAAATATTTTCTCTTCTTTCTCTCTCCTAATGACTTTACCCTCTCATCCAAAAAGATCTCTCCCTACCACAGATTCACTCGTCCCTTTATATAGGGTAATACATAGTGAATGACAGCTAAGCTGTCCTTTATTTTCGGGAATGTCTCGCGAAGTGTCGCAAGCGTACAAGTATTCGTATTCGCGACACTTCTTACCTTTCGCCAGATTTCATATCTTCCTACCGTCACCCAGTGCGTCATTCATGCTTAACCCTCTGCGACTCACTCGCGATGTTGTTATCCATTGTCTTCGCGTAGAGTTGTTGTCGCGATATTCTGATCCTACAGGACTCTTGGAATTGTATTCGAGTTTAGTCCATACAGGTTGTCTAAGAAAAAGTCGGTGGTGTATTTTGGTACCCCCACGTTTTCAGCTATCTCAAGCTTGTTGTCAAGTTTAGTTGATCAAAACTATATCCGGATTTCTAGTCTACATTTAGTCAAGTCTCAGATTAGGATAGAAATGTGTAGTTGAGTACCAGACATCACTGCGTTCTTCCGTTTGAAGGAGAAGATCAACTAAAACTTTTGGAGAACTCTTCAAAAAAAGGTAAGTGAAGACTGAACCACCTATTACTCAAGTTTTCACCTTTCTATCTATGAGACAATGTCGCATGACTAAATTAGACATTACATGTATGATAGAAATCGTTCTCGAAATATGCTGACTAAACTTAAGAACATTTATTCATACTTAACGAATTTGGTTAAGAACAATTTATTGTTTATGACCTAAATTATAATTCAAGATTTAATCATTTGAAAATAGCCTGGATCAATGATATGAGTCACTGATGTTATTCGGGAACGTTTCAAATTGATAATTAGAGATACATAAAACTACTGTAAATCTGGATACAGGAAGTATGCATACCAGTTCACATAATATGACAACTATTATAACTCCGGATCCGTGGTACATGTACCTAGTACACATACCGACATAGTTATAGTTCGGCAGCGACTTTTTGGTCCGCATACCCGGTATCCATACCATAAAAAGTCTATTGACTCGTGAACCAGGAAGTACGCATACCTAATATGCTAACCGGAAAAGATATGTTGGTTTCTAAACCGAAAATGTACGCATACCCAGTATGTGAACCGAAAAATATCTGTGGATTCCTAAACCTGTTTTTGTCCTAAATGTATATAAACCTGGTACACGTACCATGACTGTTAGAGCATAGCTCGGATGAACCCACCAAGCGTTGGTATGCCAAGTTTGGTTGTCGTATTTTAGTATCGAAACTCATATAAATTCGCTTGATTATTTACTAGAGTCAACTTCATTTAGGTTAGACTAGAAAGTCTAGGAATATTGAGACGTACAAGTATTACTCTGAAGACCTGAAGAATGTGAAGAAGTAACGACTATAACGAAGACGTCATCCTTCCTCTTGAGGTTAGTAATATTGTCTTGATCTTGTTTCCATTCTTAACATATCAGAAAAAGCGGGGGTACAACAACCACACCCAATATTTCACTTAGCAATTTGTATAGACAAACTCCAATATACTTTTAAGAGAATCAACTAGACAGCCAGACTCAATCTAGACAAAAAGTATATCAAAGAGTTTATATCTCAATCTCTCGATTTGATATATACTCAAGCAAATAGAAATCTACGAGTCTTTATCAAATACTGGAAAGATAACTTGGATGGTACCAAAGACCAATATCCAAGTCTCAATCAATTTAAATCAACAACTAAAAGGTCGGATATTCTAATTGATTGAACAACGCACAACCTGTGATATTTCAATTATATAAACAAATATAATGCGGAAATAGAAATAACACGTAACACCAGAATTTTGTTAACGAGGAAACAAAGAAATGCGAGAAAAACCCGGGACCTAGTCCAGATTGAACATACACTGTATTAAGCCGCTACAGACACTAGCCTACTCCAAATTAACTTCGGTCTGGACTGTAGTTGAACCCCAACCAATCTCACACTGATCCAAGGTACAGTTATACTCCTACGTATCTGATCCCAGCAGGATGCTACGTATTTGATTTCCTTAGCTGATCTCACCCACAGCTAAGAGTTGATACGACCCAAAGTCGGAGACTTTAATAAACAAATATGTATCACACAAAAAAGTCTACGGTAATAGATAAATCCATCTCCCAAGAATATACCTACGAGTTTTGTTCCGTCTTTTGATAAATCAAGGCGAACAAGAACCAATCGATAACCCGGGCTTATATTCCCGAAGAACAGCCTAGTATTATCGATCACCTCACAATAATCTTAATCGACGCAGCAAAAAAGGTATTGCGGAATCACAAACGATGACACGAAGATGTTTGTGACTTCTTTTTATCTTGCCTATAGGAGATAGAAATCTCAATCCAATTATTACAATTGTACTCGTATGCGATAGAAACAACAAGATCGAGATCACACAACTACGAAAGTAGTATCGAGGTCTGGCTTCACAATCCCAATGAAGTCTTTAAGTCGTTAACCTGGTTTATAGAAGAAAACCCAAAGTTAAAGGCGAATCGACTCTAGCTTATACAACTAGTATCACACGTAAGGTGTGGGGGATTAGGTTTCCCAGGTTCTAGAGTTCTCCCTTATATAGTCTTTCAAATCAGGGTTTGCAATCAATGTTATCTTGGTAACAAAGCATTCAATATTCACCGTTAGATGAAAACCTGATTAGATTCAAGCTAATATTTCTCAGCCGTTAGATCGAAAACTTAGCTTGTTATACACACATGAAATGCACGTTTCTAGGCTTGTGTAACCGTACCCAAACATGTACATTTGTTGGGTTCAACAATATTTAAACAAAGGTTAGCCATATGAGCAATTTCATATCAACCATATTCTTCTTCACCATAACTAGTCCAAATGACTCAAATGAACTAGTTAGAGAATTGTTTAATTGCTTAAATCTTTATGTAACTACACAAGACACAATTGAAGCAAAAACGATTTGATTCACTCGAATCGGTTCATGAACTTTATAGCCACGGTTTGCAAAATCATTCCTTAGTTTATTTAAACATGAGTTCAAGAACAATCGTTTTTAGATATAACCAACTCAAGTTCGCGGACTGGGTTCGCGGACATAAGCTCACAGAAGGAGTTCACAAACTCCAGCAGAAATTCTCGGGTCGAGAACTTCCGCAAGTTCGCGGACTTGGCTCATGCCACCATTCCGGTTATCTTGATCAACAAAGTTCGCAAACTTTGGTTCAAGGAATAAGGACTTATACATATATGTGTTTCCACAACAATGCTTATATCCTACCATGGTTATGTAATCTAAACTTTCATTTTAATCATCGAAACATTCTTAGAGGACTTTATATAGTTGTTATTCACAAACCATTTTTCGTCAGAGCAATTTTCAAAGTGATTGAAACATAACATGACTTTCGTCACTAGGTAAAGATGAATTCGGCTAAAGCGAAAGCTTACCAACACATGTTTCGAGAAATATATAGGCGAGATAAACTCGGCTCGAAATACCAAATGTGTATAATCTTAGTCTATATAACAAAACGACTTTTGTCTCAAGATAGGAGATAAATAGACTTTTGAGTGATAGATAAGTTCAAGTCTCCACATACTTTTTAGTCGATGAAGTTCCACCGGCTCCTTGAGTAGTCCTTCGTCTTGTATGATGATTTCCATGGAGTTCTAGAGCTTAACTACACTTTCTATCCTAGTCCGAGACCTTAGCTATAGTAGACTAGAAATCAAGACTTATAGTTTTGATCACTAACATTGACTAACATGCTTGAGATAGCAACGCATGCGAGTTCGACCGAGCAATGCTCTAACATTACTCTAGTGATTAAACTTGGTCATAACATTGTGATCAAAGTATCAAGGAATTATATTATTACAAAGTATAACACTTATCTGGAAAAAAAGCATATTAGTTAATATGCTAAACTAATAATAGAAAATTTCTAAGATGGATTTCGGATATATTGTTTGACATTTAATTGGAAATAGGAAAACCGAAATAAGGTACTTTAATGCATATCTTGAGAATATTTTTGGTTTTGGAATTTCCTTGTTGTCCAAACATCCTTTGTCTATAAATACTTGTGTTTGCATTTCTTGCAAACTATCCTAAGAGCCATGCAAACTTCATTCGTGTTATTTTTGGTGGAGCCGTCTATTCGGAGAGGAAAGTAACCTAATTAGGCGAAATCTCTTACGATCGCTCGTTTAAAGACTTTTGTGGGATCAAGAATCTTTACCAAATAGTTTCACTCCTTTGTTGTTTGGAATACGATCAAAATGAGTAAAGCAACTTGAGATAGTGACTTCTGTCTTGAGATTCACGTGTGTGACCATAAGGTCGAAGACGCGGGGATACTGAGGAAACTAAGTAGCATTAGATTTTTTATGCATTAGATTTTTTATAGCGGCTAAATTATGAGAGTATTCAAAACTGGACTAGGTCCCCAGGTTTTTCTGCATTTGCGGTTTTCTCGTTAACAAAATCTTGTGTGTGTTATCTACTTTATTTCCGCATTATAATTTATTATACTTAAGTAAATAATATTATTGTGGGTTAATCTGAATTACTTGACATTGATCCTAATAGTTAATTAGTTTTATTACCGTAACTATTGTCAAGTAAATATCTTGTTGGCGTATTATCTCGACCTCGTCCATAGACAATCACACAAGGTATAGGACTTATAGGTTGATATTTAAAAGATTGTGGTGTATTTGTGTACCCTCGTATTTTCAATGACAAAAATAGTACATGAATATAGTACACGTACCAAGTATACGTACTTACCCTATCGAATAATTTGAGGTGCATCAAAATTATTTCTATGAGATAATCGACATTTGAACATCACTTTAAAACATTATTTAGACATATTTGATCACATGTGTGACTCAAGATTAAAGTCTTATAGTGTTATTTGAAAATGGTTAAGCTTATCGACTGGATAGTTTCGGCTAACCTTTCATGAACAAGTTATTGTACACGATTCGTTTACGGTTCATCCTAACCAGAGTGTATATTCTGTTATGTTAATCTCAAGTCAAGTTTTTCATCTAACGATGATTATTTATTGCTTGATTCCAAAGATACCTTAGCTTAATCCAAAGCAACCTTGACCTTTAAAGTCTATATAAGGGAACCTCAAACAACTGGATCTTTGAATCCCTGGCACTATTCTTGTGTGTCCTAGTTGTAAACTAGAGTCGTCCTCTCCTTTAAACCTTTTAGGTTTAGCGACTAAAAAGACTTCACCTAGGGATTCGTGAAGCCAGGTTTAACTATAGTTATCTTGATAGTTCGTGTATCCTGATCTTTTGTGATTCCACAAGTATCTACTTGTGAGGTGAATAATAATCTAGGCTGATCTTCGAGAGTCATAAGACCGAATTTTGAGGTTTGCTAGACTTTGTCTATTGCAATCGATTTCATATCCCACCTTGTTTTTCGATTAGAACGGAAATCACATATAGGCTTATCTGTGGGAGGAAGATTGGTTTAAAGTCTTAAATTGAGTTGAAGAAACTCTTAGGCTATAAAGGACGTCAGCTACATGAATCAATTGCGCGGATTCCTAGTAGGATCCAAGAGGCATAAGGAGCGTGGCTGCGACTGAACCGTTGTGACGGTAGATTCGGTCTCAACTACATTCAAGTCCGAAGTTTTGATAGTAGACGAGTGTCTGTAGTGGCTTAATACAGTTTTGTGCTCAAATCTGGACAAGGTCCCAAGGTTTTTCTGCATTTGCGGTTTCCTCGTTAACAAAATTTTTGGTGTCTGTGTTGTTGTTTTTTCCGCATTATATTGCTTATCTTTATAATTGAAATATCACAGGTTATACTGTTAAGTGCATATTTTGCATATATTTTGTGTCGAATCCATGCTAGTATTTTCTATATTTTCTTGCAAATTATTGTATACTACGTTTGTTTTCTCTTATTTGTGTTTTGCTAGGTGAATCATCCAAAAGAAGTGAAATTGCACATAATTGTGCAATAAAAGAAGTTAGCTAAAAGCAGAGAAAGGCCAAAGACCAAGTGGAACTCGTTCGAATCCAGGAGTCCTTAATATCACCTCGAAGGGGACGGAAAGACGAATTGAAAGGCGAAAGAACGAACTCATTCCGACATCATATGAGGAAGCTAGGAGCAAAAGAAGAATAAACTAAGAATTGCACTGTCAGTCTTCCAAGACTGACAGTTAAAAGCGAATTCTAAAGGCACCCACTGGATTATGCAGGGCAACCAAGACTCATGCAAGAAGCTGAACGGTCACTTCATCTTCTTTATTTCCATGCACGAACAAAGATTAGTTCTTACCGCCATTGCCGGCGATAGGAAGTCCGTTGCTCGATGGAAGAACATGGCGATGATGGTGATGTTCTTGAGATTGATGCCGAGGATCGAATCGATCTTTGTTGATCGATCTTGATGGACGCCGCCGATATTTGATTATGGTGATGAGAGCTGAGTTGTTGTGAAGAATGGAGCTGGATGTGGTTACGATGGAGTTCATCCCGAGATGAAAATACGAGACGAAGACGAGTTGAGCTTTGATCGCTATAGGCCGGCAGCGATGCGAAAACGATGGAAGTATGTTGCTTCCATTGGCATTTCACTGAGATGTTGGTGCTGTCACTTTGTTAAGAAGTTAACAGAGCATGAGGGATGGAGATGGATAAAGTTCGAGTCTACCAAATTAATGGAGGAGGAAGAGGATTGTGTTGATGAGAATAACTCGAGAGAGGTGATCGATGATGAACAGGGAGAATGGTCGCGAGAGTATAGAAGTGTTGTATCTCGAATAATTGAGGGAATAAAACAAAGTCAGGAGACGAGTATGTGTTGGATATGATGGAGTCTGTTGATACCATGGCGATTATCGATCTTGAATGAAGAATATGGTGTTGTTCATCGTCATCGAATGGATGAGCGGGAAGGAGTTAATGGAGACGAGAGATATGGCAGAAAAGTCTGTTGATGCTTCTTGTTGTCATCGAAGTAATGTTGCTGCTAATGATTAATATGGTGATGACGAGATCGAGATGAAGTCGGGGAGATTGAGTCACGATGGAAAGCCGAGAAATGGTAATGTAATGGAGCTGCGAAGATGGCAGCAATGGAGTGAGCCTTGGCAATAGACGATCGGCGGTAATGATGAAGGATAGTTGCGGTTGGAACTCGAGTGGGTTGGTTTCTATTGCGGCCGATAGCTTGACCGAGAAACCATTAGTTTTGCTTGCGCCATCGGTTTGGTGGTTAGTAAAATCTTTGGGATTGTAAGACTTTCGAGTCCTAGTTTGATTGGAAGACAGGAAAGAGGAGAGATCGAGCTGGGCAAGGAACAGATGAACACGGATTTGAGAAGTTTGACGTGTTTGTTGAACTCGATAACTTGAGCAAGAAAGAACTCGTGCTTTGCCGTTGATGAAAGAGATGAGTGGAGAGGATTAAGCGCTGTTTTTGGAGCTTGGATAAACTATGAATGATTTCTACGCGTTTGTGGAGATTGTGTAATCTTTGGAAGCTAAAACTTGACCGAGAATTCAGATTATGGATGAGCATTAAGTCGGAAAAACAGTCACCAGGATATCCCTTTGCCGTTGAATTTCAAGATGAAGGGTGAGGATTCAAGACAATTCTAGGGTTTGAGTCGGCTAAGGAATGGTTGTAATTATCAGATTCGAAATTTTAGGAATAAAAGCCTATAAGTAGAGGCTCGAATCATCACATAAAGTCATCTCCTCACCCTCACTTTCACGCCCGCAACCTTTGTTCGAGAAAAGTCCCGAAAGAATTTCCGAAGCTTAAGGAGTTTAATTCATGCACAAATAACTCGAGTTCGTGGCGACTTCGGAGACATAGCTCAAGCTTATTTTCGTTTGTAGTTTGAACTCTACTTTCTCTCTAATTTGTTTATGATAAAACTCCATTATGAGTAGCTAAACTTCTTAGTGATTGGGGATGAATTCTAAGTTCTAGACATGATTTGAGTTATTATATAAATCTATTTTGAAGTTCTTCACATGATTATTGATTGTTTATACTAATTAAAATATTTATGATTAATTGATAGATTGTTTAGGTGGCCAACTGAACTAATTTGTTGATTTAATCAAATGCTAGTATTGAGTTAGGAGATAAGTAATAGTCGAATGATTCATACAAAAGTAGAGAACACAAGACCTTGCAGAGGGATTTTGTGTAGTGATTGTGTGTATAAACAACACTAGAAAGTGGACCTTGAGCTAAGAGTCTAACTACTAGGATCAATCTATAATTCACAAAAGATAAAGCATTCGGACAAATTACACCTTGAGTGAGCTACTACTAGGTGGTTTCGAAGAATAGAATCTGGTATTGGAGAGCTTCCGTACCCAGTGATTTAAGGGTTTAGGGGATAGCACTGAGCTAGTTGTTATTCCACGGTTGGTAATAATTTGTGATTAATAGTATTAATGGATGAATGTAATAACTTGATGACGGTTTAGTAACGAAGAAGGATTCCCTGATCATATTTCTCTCCATTGCTTGCAACTTAATTATTTTCAATTGCTTTGTTATTTACTTTGAATCAAAAACAAACCCCCATTGTGACACTTTTGACAACTAAATCTCCCTGCTCTTCGTGGGAACGATCCTTACTTCCATTATATTACCAGTTAATTGTGTGGAAATAAGTAATTTAATTTGAGCACCTACGACACGCATCAAATTTTGGCGCCGCTGCCGGGGAGCAGTCGGTAGCTTTAGTTGTTATTTATTTTTGTTTTCTTTTTGTTTTTAGTCTTATTTTTAGTTTTTGATTTAGCTTTTTGAGAATTTTGTTTCAGGTACTTAATCCCTGGCACCGAAAGATTGGGATTATCTGAGGTGCGGAATTCAAACTCGCAAGGGAACAGTACTACAAGCACGTCCATAGTTGCAACCATAACTTTCCACGGAAGAGATGGTTAATACAGACGACGAGATAGATCCTCCACCTCCGGAGAGGAAGTTAAGAGAGTTGACATCTCCATGCTTAGATTCGCAACCACTGTGCATTGCAATCACTAACCCAGTGGAGCTGAAGTCGAATCTACTTCATCATATACCAAAGTTCAAGGGACATCCAGGTGAAAATCCAAATCGACACCTTCAACGGTTCGAACACAATGACAAGTCTGAGGCATGTAACAAACAGATAGAGATATGGCGATGCTACAAGCCTTCCCGTTCTCATTGACAGACTTAGCAGAAGAATGGTTGTATTGTCTTCCTCCAGGGAGTGTTACAACATGGACTGAGATGAAAAAGCTATTTCTGGAGAAATATTTTCCTGCTTCCAAAGCGGCATCCGTTCGTAAGGAGATTAGTGGCATTCTACAATGTCCTGGGGAGTCTCTATATGAATATTGGGAGAGGTATAAGAAGTTGTTGGCAAGCTGCCCCCACCATAATATATCCTCAATACTTATCATTCAATACTTCTACGAAGGATTACTTCGAGCAGAGGAATTTGATTGATGCGGCTGCCGGTGGTTCACTTACTGAGAAGACAATCTCGCAGGCAACCAGTTTGATTGAGAGTATGGCTTCCAATGCTCAACAATTCTACACCAGAAACAACTCTAATGTCAGAAGAGTTAACGAGATGGGAGAGTCTGCACAGTCAGAGCAACGGATGAACAACATAGAGAAGGTAGTACAACGAATGGCAGCAGTGATTATTCCTTCTTATGAAGAAGAGTCTGAACAGTGAATCTTGTATTCCCGAATCAGAGGCCAAGGTATGATCCCTACTCTAATACTTATAATCCAGGTTGGAAAGATCACCCAAATTTCAGTTATGCAAATCAGCAAGCTGCAGCTCCTAATCCTTATGGGCGACAGAGTGGTTTTCAACAACCACAGTTCCGACCACAACCTCCACCTCAGGCTCAACAACAGACTCAGAGTTCCAGTTTAGAGGAGATGATGAAAATGATGATGCAAAAGCAAGATGCCAATGCTCAACGTCAAGATACCATTCTGCAGAAACAAGATATGGCTATAAAGGACTTGCAAACTCAAATTGGACAGTTGGCTACAGACATGAATGAATTAAAAGCACAGAATTCAGCAAAGTTGCCATCACAGCCTTTTGTGAATCCAAGAGCGAACGTTAATGCTGTAACTCTAAGAAGTGGGAAGCAAACTGAAGAGCCAAAACAACAAGAAAAGGTTAGTCACGACTTGGAAGAGGAAGTAGAGGTGGAAACTGTTCCAAAGGAAAAGCCAACCTCAACTGGCCAACCTAAGGACACAATTCCTACTTTTACCACACCACCTCCTTTTCCTAGTCGTTTTGCCAAGTCAAAGAAGCAAGCTTTAGACAAGGAGATTATGGATATTTTCAGCAAGGTGCATATCAACATTCCATTTATTGAGGCCATCAGAACGGTACCCAGGTATGCCAAGGTTCTGAAGGATTTGTGTACAAGGAAGGAGAGGTTGATTGCTAACGAGATCACTCAGGTGGGAGAAAGTGCTTCAGCTATGTTGCTAAAGAAGATGCCTGCAAAGTGTAAAGATCCTGGTGGTTTTACAGTGCCAGTTACTATTGGTGAAAAACGGTTCGAGCGTGCTTTGCTTGATTTGGGAGCTTCCATAAGTGTGATGTCAGCCGATGTTTATGATTCATTGAATCTCGGACCTTTAAAGGAGACAGGGATTATCATTCAATTAGCTAATAAGTCTAACATATATCCTAAGGGACTCGTGGAAGACGTGTTGGTGCAAGTTAATGAACTAATCTTTCCGGTTGATTTCTTTGTTGTGGATATGCAGAATGGGGACAATTGTTCGTCTACTTCATTACTTCTTGGGAGACCATTTATGAAGACTGCTAAGACGAAGATTGATTGTGATACTGGGACACTCACTATGGAGTTTGACAAAGAGGTTATACGCTTCAATATTTTTGAAGCCATGCGTTATCCAAGTGATATCCATTCCGCATTTTCTGTTGATGTTATTGGTTCGTTGGCACAACATATGTTTGATTTGATCAACGAAGATGAACTTGAATCTGTGCTACAAAATAGCATTAATTTGGACATCCATGGCATGCCTAACTTGGACGTTGATATTTCCAAGGAGTTTGTTGAGACATGTGGTGCTTTAACAGCATCACAAGAAGTTAGAAGAGGTAATATTTCATATATCTCTTTACCTGTAACTGATGAAGTTCCTTTACCTTCTGTTGTGCAGGCACCTAAATTAGAGCTGAAACCTCTACCTGATCACTTAAAGTACGCTTACTTGGGTGATGGGGAAGAGCTTCCAGTCATTATTGCAAAGAATCTCACAGCAATACAAGAAGAACGCCTCCTTAGGGTTCTGAAAGAGCACAAAACGGCTATTGGGTGGACAATTGCTGACATCAAAGGCATTAGTCCAGCAATGTGCATGCATAGAATCCTTATGGAAGATGATATCAAGCCATACGTGATGCTCAGCCGTAGGCTTAACCCCCCAATGATGGAGGTCGTGAAGAAAGAGATCCTCAAATTACTAAGTGTGGGGGTGATTTACCCAATTTCTCGACAAAGAAATGGGTTAGTCCTAGGTGCAAGTGGTGCCTAAGAAATCAGGTGTCACTGTTGTTAGAAATCAAGATAATGAACTCGTTCCTACAAGAGTTCAAACAGGATGGCGAGTGTGCATAGACTACAGAAAGCTCAATTCGGCTACCCGCAAGGATCACTTTCCTTTGCCTTTCATTGATCAGATGTTAGAGAGGTTAGCGGGACATTCATATTATTGCTTTTTGGATGGTTATTCGGGCTACAATCAAATTGTTATTGCACCGGAGGATCAAGAGAAGACTACTTTCACTTGTCCTTTTGGTACATTCGCATATAGAAGAATGCCATTTGGTCTTTGCAATGCTCCTGCCACTTTTCAGAGATGTATGGTTAGTATATTTTCTGATTACGTGGAAAACATCATTGAGGTATTTATGGACGACTTCAGTGTTTATGGTGATTCATTTGATATTTGTTTAAATAATCTTGAACTTGTGCTTAAAAGATGCATAGACACTAATCTTGTTTTAAACTGGGAGAAATGCCACTTTATGGTAGACCATGGAATTGTACTTGGCCACATCGTGTCCTCTCAAGGGCTCGAGGTAGACAAGGCAAAGATAGACTTGATTAGGAACTTACAATACCCCACTTCGGTGAGGGGAATTCGCTCGCTCGTTTCTTGGTCATGCGGGTTTTTATAGGAGGTTTATCAAAGATTTCTCCAAAATCTCAATGCCAATGTGCAAATTGTTGCAAAAGGAGGTTGCCTTTAACTTCGACCCGGAGTGCAAGGATGCCTTTAATAAATTGAAGGAATTGTTGACTACTTTGCACCAATTATTAAGTCACCCGACTTGGAGTTTGCCGTTCGAGTTAATGTGTGATGCAAGTGATTATGCAATCGGAGTCTGTTTTGGGTCAAAAAGTAGACAAGAGGTCACATGTGATTTATTATGCATCAAGGACCCTAAATGATGCTCAAATCAACTATTCCACTACTTGAGAAAGAGTTGTTGGCTATAGTATTTGCATTAGAAAAATTTAGAGCTTATTTGGTGGGTACTAATGTGATTGTATATTCGATCATGCAAAGACTACGGTATCTATTGAAGAAGAAGGAAGCTAAGCCAAGACTCATACGTTGGATTCTTTTGCTGCAAGAATTCAATATGGAAATCGAGAGATAAGAAAGGTGTTGAGAATACAGTTGCTTGATCATCTTAGTAGACTTGTTGTTTCCGAAGAAGAACTCCCATTACAGGATCGTTTTCCGCACGAACAACTTTTCTCGATTGAAGAATCAACACCTTGGTATCTTGATATAGTGAACTATTTGGTTACAAGGCAAGTACCTAGTACGATGTCTAATTTTCAAAAGCTAAAGCTTAAGAAAATAGCCAAGCAAATATGTGGGATGAGCCCTACTTGTGGAAATATGGTGCTGATCAAATTATCCACGAGTGCGTACCAAACTCGAATTTCACCAATTCTATCTTTTTGTCATTCTTATGCTTGTGGTGGTCACTTTGGTGTAAAACGTCACCGCTCTCAAAGTACTTAAGAGTGGATTTTATTGGCCTACCCTATTTGAGGATGCATATGCTTTTTGCAAATCTTGTGATAGATGTCAACGAACGGGCAATCTAGGTGCTCGAAATCAAATGCCACTCAATCCTATTCTCACTGTCGAGATTTTTGATGTGTGGGGCATTGATTTTATGGGTCCTTTTGTTAATTCGAATGGAAAATTTTATATACTTCTTCTTTGTGGATTATGTTTCTAAATGGGTGGAAGCTAAAGCCACCCCTACTAATGATTCTCAAGTTGTTTGTGAGTTTGTGAAGGAATATATTTTCTCTAGACATGGTACACCAAGAGTGGTTATCAGTGATGGAGGCTCGCACTTCAAGAAATCCTTCCATGCTCTCCTCAAGAAGTACAACATTACACACAAGATTGGTACACCGTATCACCCACAAACTAGTGGGCAAGCTGAAATTTCTAATCGTGAGATTAAGTCAATCCTTGAGAAAACCGTTAACACTACACGGAAGGATTGGAGTTATAGACTCAACGATGCACTTTGGGCGTATAGAACAGCATATAAGACACCGATTGGTATGTCTCCATATCGGTTGGTTTATGGAAAAGCTTGTCATCTCCCAGTTGAACTTGAGCATAAGGCATTATGGGCGGTAAAGATGTGCAACATGGAGTATGATAAAGCGGGGAAACATAGGCAACTACAAATCAATGAGCTAGAGGAGATACGTAATGATGCTTACGAGAGTTCTCGTATATACAAGGAGAAGACTAAGCTTTTCCATGACAAGATGATTTCTCGGAAGAATTTTGTTGTGGGACAGAAAGTTCTTTTATTTCATTCTCGTCTTAAGCTATTTCTGGTAAGCTAAGGTCCAGATGGATTGGACCATATGTTGTTACTAATGTTTATTCTCATGGTGCAGTTGATATCACTAGTCTTAGAGATGGGACTACTTCTAAGGTCAACGGCCATAGATTGAAGCCATACTATGAAAACATCGCTTATGTGAATGTGGACGAGATAGAGCTTCGCGATTTACTCCCTCTGGAGGAGTAGCATAAGGAGAATTCCAAGTCGGGCTGACGACTTTAAACCAAGCGCTAAATGGGAGGCAACCCATAGGTTTTGTATCTTAAACCCTTCTATTTTTGTTTTTTATTGTTTTCATATCATATTTGCATCCCCATGTTTAATTTCATTGAGTCCGGAATCTATTTTAGAAGAAATTATAGACGAATACCTTTTCGTCAGAAAACTTCAGACTGCGCGTAGTTCAGTCCAGAGACCATAACTGTCAGACCGTTTATCGAAACACTGTTACCTTTTGACACTGTGTAGAAAAAACGTAGATGAACAACTTTTGTGAAATGGAGTTTTTCCAAATTCCTTACCAATTTGCACAGTTTTTGCGTTTTATCTGCTGTTACCTCAGAATTCAGAACTTTCGGTTTTACACATTGAGGACAATGTGAAGTTTAAGTGTGGGGGAGCATTTATTTGTTTGTATAGTTTGTTTTATGCCTTCAAAAAAAAAAAAAAAAAAAAAAAAAAAAAATCAAAAAAATAGAAGAAAAAACCAAGAAAAATTGTGATTTTTAACTCCGAAATCTAGAAACTTGTGCCTTTAGGATGACACCATTAGTGGATTGAACCATTTTGAATGCGGGAGTTGAGGAACCAATTAACTAAAAGGGACGAACACATAGCTCAGAAATCACAAATAACATGATAGTTGTTACCATATCTCGGAATATCACCATATCACATTCTATTTTTATTTTTTCCATATTTATCTATTGTTCTCTAAGTGCTTTGGTGGGTCACTAAACATCGACGTGTTATTACTGCTAGGATGAAATAGAGTGATTGAGTTACTAGAAAAAAAAAAAAAAAAAAAAAAAATATATGAAAAAAAAAAAAAAAAAAAAAAAAAAAAAAAAGACCGACCAATTAGACCAAACGGAATAAGAAAGACACTTGGGAATAGCAGTATGTGTGAAACGTAGTCCCTGTCTCCGTCGCCTAAACAAGCGTGGAATGCAGGATCCAAGGCAACTATCATATACTTGTTGACAAGGAAGCATGCGCTTGGATCCAGTTTGATCCAATCATGCCGTCTAAAAAAAAAAAAAAAAGAGAAGAAATTATTATTGTGTTGAATAAAGTCACTCTTGGTTCCCTTGTATATGCCAATTGATTTGATGTAGCATTCAGCACCAAGTAGCTCAATCCAATAGGATTAGGTTCATCTTAGCAAGTGACCTTCGACAGATATGGGAAACATCGAACACTTGTGAATATTCGCCAATATCTACATCTTTATCCATCTTCTTTATCTTTTCATTGTGATTGTGGTTTGTTAGTTTCCGAGTATTGTGGCTTGTTCAACTATCTAATTAGAGTTTATTTACTAATATATGAATTGAATTTGCAAGGTACCTCCTCCTGTAGTCATTATGGATTCGTTCGTTGATTTGTCACAAATAGACGGAGTTGGAAATATAGGTTTTGTAGGTATATCTCTAGTAAACCTTCACGAGACTATAACTCGTCCACTAGGGACACCTAGGGGTTTAAAGGCCTGTTATTCATGCTAAGAGTAACCGTATCCTCGGCGACATGGAGTTGTTGTATTTTAGATAGTTTGCTCGAGGACGAGCAAAAGACAAGTGTGGGGGAATTTGTTAAGTGCATATTTTGCATATATTTTGTGTCGAATCCATGCTAGTATTTGCTATATTTTCTTGCAAATTATTGTATATTACGTTTGTTTTCTCTTATTTGTGTTTTGCTAGGTGAATCATCCAAAAGAAGTGAAATTGCACATAATTGTGCAATAAAAGAAGTTAGCTAAAAGCAGAGAAAGGCCAAAGACCAAGTGGAACTCGTTCGAATCCAGGAGTCCTTAATATCACCTCGAAGGGGACGGAAAGACGAATTGAAAGGCGAAAGAACGAACTCATTCCGACATCATATGAGGAAGCTAGGAGCAAAAGAAGAATAAACTAAGAATTGCCTTGCACCGTCGCCTTCCAAGACCGACAGTTAAAAGCGAATTCTAAAGGCACCCACTGGATTATGCAGGGCAACCAAGACTCATGCAAGAAGCTGAACGGTCACTTCATCTTCTTTATTTCCATGCACGAACAAAGATTAGTTCTTACTTTGCCATTGCCAGCGATAGGAAGTCCGTTGCTCGATGGAAGAACATGGCAGTGATGGTGATGTTCTTGAGATTGATGCCGTGGATCGAATCGATCTTTGTTGATCGATCTTGATGGACGCTTTCTTGATATTTGATTATGGTGATGAGAGCTGAGTTGTTGTGAAGAATGGAGCTGGATGTGGTTACGATGGAGTTCATCCCGAGATGAAAATACGAGACGAAGACAGAGTTGAGCTTTGATCGCTATAGGCGCGGCAACGATGCGAGAAAACGATGGAAGTATGTTGCTTCCATTGGCATTTCACCGAGATGTTGGTGCATCACATTTAAGAAGTTAACATGAGCATGAGGGATGGAGATGGATAAAGTTCGAGTCTACCAAATGATTAATGGAGGAGGAAGAGGATTGTGTTGATGAGAATAACTCGAGAGAGGTGATCGATGATGAACAGGGGGAGAATGGTCGCGAGAGTATAGAAGTGTTGTATCTCGAATAATTGAGGGAATAAAACGTGCGGAGACGAGTATGTGTTGGATATGATGGAGTCTCGTTGATACCATGGCGATATCGATCTTGAATGAAGAATATGGTGTTGTTCATCGTCATCGCCGAATGGATGAGCGGGAAGGAGTTGATGGAGACAGAGATATGGCGAAAAGCTGTTGATGCTTGCTGTTGCCATCGAAGTAATGTTGCTTGCTAATGATTAATATGGTGATGACGAGATCGAGATGAAGTCGGGGAGATCGAGTCACGATGGAAAGCCGAAATTGGTAATGTAATGGAGCTGCAGAAGATGGCAGCAATGGAGTGAGCCTTGGCAATTGACGATCGGCAGTAATGATGAAGGATAGTTGCAGTTGGAACTCGAGTGGGTTGGTTTCTATTGCAGCCGATAGCTTGACCGAGAAACCAGTTAGTTTTGCTTGCTGCCATCGATTTGGTGGTTAGTAAAATGTTTGGGATTGTAAGACTTTCGAGTCCTAGTTTGATTGGAAGACAGGAAAGAGGAGAGATCGAGCCGGGCAAGGAACAGATGAACACGGATTTGAGAAGTTTGACGTCTTTGTTGAACTCGATAACTTGAGCAAGAAAGAACCGATGTGCTTTGCCGTTGATGAAAGAGATGAGTGGAGAGGATTAAGCGCTGTTTTTGGAGCTTGGATAAACTATGAATGATTTCTACGCGTTTGTGGAGATTGTGTAATCTTTGGAAGCTAAAACTTGACCGAGAATTCAGATTATGGATGAGCATTAAGTCGGAAAAACAGTCACCGGGATATCCCTTTGCCGTTGAATTTCAAGATGAAGGGTGAGGATTCAAGACAATTCTAGGGTTTGAGTCGGCTAAGGAATGGTTGTAATTATCGATTCGAAATTTTAGGAATAAAAGCCTATAAGTAGAGGCTCGAATCATCACATAAAGTCATCTCCTCACCCTCACTTTCACGCCGCAACTTTGTTCGAGAAAAGTCCCGAAAGAATTTCCAGAAGCTTAAGGAGTTTAATTCATGCACAAATAACTCGAGTTCGTGGCGACTTCGGGAGACATAGCTCAAGCTTATTTTCGTTTGTAGTTTGAACTCTACTTTCTCTCTAATTTGTTTATGATAAAACTCCATTATGAGTAGCTAAACTTCTTAGTGATTGGGGATGAATTCTAAGTTCTAGACATGATTTGAGTTATTATATAAATCTATTTTGAAGTTCTTCACATGATTATTGATTGTTTATACTAATTAAAATATTTATGATTAATTGATAGATTGTTTAGGTGTCCAACTGAACTAATTTGTTGATTTAATCAAATGCTAGTATTGAGTTAGGAGATAAGTAATAGTCGAATGATTCATACAAAAGTAGAGAACACAAGACCTTGCAGGGGATTTTGTGTAGTGATTGTGTGTATAAACAACACTAGAAAGTGGACCTTGAGCTAAGAGTCTAACTACTAGGATCAATCTATAATTCACAAAAGATAAAGCATTCGGACAAATTACACCTTGAGTGAGCTACTACTAGGTGGTTTCAAGAATAGAATCTGGTATTGGAGAGCTTCCGTACCCAGTGATTTAAGGGTTTAGGGGATAGCACTGAGCTAGTTGTTATTCCACGGTTGGTAATAATTTGTGATTAATAGTATTAATGGATGAATGTAATAACTTGATGACGGTTTAGTAACGAAGAAGGATTCCCTGATCATATTTCTCTCCATTGCTTGCAACTTAATTATTTTCAATTGCTTTGTTATTTACTTTGAATCAAAAACAAACCCCCATTGTGACACTTTTGACAACTAAATCTCCCTGCTCTTCGTGGGAACGATCCTTACTTCCATTATATTACCAGTTAATTGTGTGGAAATAAGTAATTTAATTTGAGCACCTACGACACGCATCATATACGTAAATCAATCAAACTAGATATATCCATCCTTGTTTGTTGGATATGACTTGATTGATCTTGGAAATATTTGGAATCGTCAAAGCACTCTCATGGAATAATCAGGTTTACAGACTTGTCTCTGTTTACATTTTGATTGAGAGAGAAAGAGATATAAGCTCTTCTTATTATTCCTGATTGAGATTCATTAAGTTGTAACTCTCGAATTCGTAATTAAGTTTAGTCCATACAGGTTTCCTAAGAATAAGTTGGTGGTGTATTTTGGTACCCACGCGTTTTCAATTTTAGCCGAAGTGGAGACTTTTTATACAAATTTGTCTCTAATAAATAAGCCTATTTGATTTTCGTTTAGATCAAAGATCAAGGTGAGGAAATCTGTTTGCAATAGACAAAGCTAGCAAACCTCAGAAATCTGGAACATACGACTCCCAAACAGAATCCTAGATTCTTAACCACCACTCAAGAACAATTAAGATCAGTTTTCAAGTATCTATTTTGAGGAATCACAAAGTCTGGGGCGAAGATAACTTTTTGACTACTATCTATCTTGCCTGAAAGAGATTACAAAAACCTCTATAAAAGAAAAGAAAGATCAGGATTCACGAATTGTCATGGTAAAGATAGTCGGACCTGGTTTCACGAATCCCTAAAGTGAAGTCTTTTAGTCATAGACCTAATTATGTTTCTAGAGGAAACCTAGGTCTATAGAGTACAACTCTAGAATCAACTAGGATACAAAGTGTCATGGATTGAATTTCCCAGTTGAAAGAGCATCTCTGTTTATAGATTTCAAAGACCGTGGGTTTCTTATAATTCAAGCTAAGATAACTTAAGAATCAAGCAAACACTTTTAGGTCTTGAAAATACAATAGAAGAATAAACACTATGAACCGGTTCTGGAACCGTGTATAATGATTGTTCGGTTGGAAAGTATGCCAAAGAACTAAAGCAATTTGATTCATAAGAATTTAATCATGATGCACACACAAAAGTGTTTAAGTGATCAATGAAGTCTTAAAATTGTTATAGCAAAGTTAAAGTATTTGAGCATATGCTAAAATCTTAAACTAGGATGGTTGGTATAACGGTTCGTGAAACGTTAGGCTTGTTCACGAGTCAGGGTTTAACGGTTAGCGAACCGAGTTCGCTAACCCTACAATAGGTATCGAGCTCAGTTGACCATGGTTTGTGAACCGGGTTCATCAACTGCTAGCCTATAATACCAACTTTGAAAATTCAGTTCACAGCGGCTTGTGAACTGTCCTCATATGGACTTACGGTTTGCGAAATCCTTATGTATTTATGAAATTCATATATCTATGATTTGCGAATTAGTTTGCTAGCCTACCCTGAGCAAAATATCAGATAATTTAATATTTCTCTCTTATGATGTTTGAAACATTCTCGCGTGATGAATCACTTTTGTGGGCAATTTTCAATTGATCCACAAATTAATTCACATAATAAATTGTTGGGGAAAAATAAGGGGAAACCTTAATAGCGAAGATGCTCAACAATCAAAGATGAATGTTTGAAATTCTCCTATAATGGATAGAATTGAAAAATAGTAGTCATAATACTGGAGTCCTACTTTATTACACAAAAAAAAAAAAAAAAAAAACATTAAGAAGATGAAATTTCAAGTAATACATTCAAGACACAAACTACGGTTAGTTTTTTCAAAAGCCTTTGTTGTGCATAATTCTTGTCTCTTAAATGGGCATGTGAGGAAAGAATGCACTATTCAACACAATCAGACTGTGTTTAGGTGAACATGAGTAAGCTCACCACTAGATTCCTACATGGATTTATCAACTTCCATATTTCTTGATCGTTTAGATCTAGTTCTTTTCCTTCCTTTAGTTTCATCTTTTCCCTTAAAATCAATTAAACTTTTAGGAGAAGAAGATATAGCCATATTAACCTTGGATTGATTCGACTTTTGGAAGAGTTGAATCACATTGGTCAAACGAGCAACCCACTACTGCAATTTGTTTACATATCTTACTTCTTATTTGTACTTGAAGCAATGTTTAAGATCATGGCCTTCTATGGTACATAAAGTACAGTTCAGGTGGAGAGTGATTGTTCGTAAACACCACTCTTTTCATCATACATACATAATTGTGATGATCCTGAAATTTAAAAAGGGAATTTTCATTAATAAATGAAAAATATTTCACATCCTCAACATTGTTTTATGTAGAATCATCAAGGATACTGTCAAGATTAATGTGAGTATTTCTAAATTCATTAAAATTTACATGTTTAGCCAAGAGAGCATCATTATAAATTCTTCAGCTTCTTAGTCTTAATGACCAGACGTTTCATCGAGTATTGTATCAATAGCCTCATTTCCTGTGTATTTTTTGCGATTAGGACACTCAGTTGCAAAGTGATCAAACCCTCTACATTTGAAGCATCGAGGCATATCCCCATCATCACTATTGTGTGGATTGTTTAATGATGATAGGGGATCTTTAGAGAAACGTTCACTTATTTTCATAGAAGATTTCTTAACTATCTTGTAACAAAAGATGCATAAGTATCAAGATTTTCATCTGACAATCCGTATAGCACAGTCACTTTCACTTTTATCAAGTATCTCAATGTTTTTTAAGGCTTTGAAGTCATTGTCTTTTCCGGACTTAGTGTGTTGTTCATGATCAAAGATCTTTAATTTTCCAACGAGGATGCTTCTGGAAAGTATTAAAAGATCGTTTCCTTATATGACGATTGTTGAGGGGTGAATTCGTGTTTAGGTTCCCGTCCTAGCCACACCAAATGACCTCACAATTCCAATAATGGTAAGAGAGAGAGTTGCATTTCCATTGTACCTTGTCCTTTCTTTTATAGGCTTTCCTAAAAGCCCCTCTTTTTGCAACATCATGACACATGTCCTAACCCCTCTTATTTACTCTTAATGCCATTTCCTTAACATGACCTCCTTCTTCTTGATTAATTCCTTCTTCGTCCTTTCTCCATTATGGATATTGTCTATTCGGGCTTGGGCTTAGTCCCCAAGTCCCTATTATTTACCTCAAAATATCCCTTATTCTTAGGGGCACCCCAAGCCCATTAAGGGATTTTTTTTTTCATATATCAACATTAGTCCCCTGACTATTGGATCAATTATCAAATGATCCAATAGTCAAAGAATCTATTTTGGGCGCCTCCCTTCATGACATGTTTACACGGTGGATCTCTTCGTTTTGTTGAGTTTATGATCGTGGGCGACGTTTTAACTCCCCATCGTGCAAAATCTCTTTTCTTTTCTGTTTCTGACGGTTACTATCTCTCGTGCATAACTGGCACGTTCAATTCTTAGAGCTCTCTATATATAGAGTTGTCAATTAATTTTCCCCTTAATACTTCTCCTTCTTCCTTTCTTCCAGACGCACCCATACACTCGCCATGTCTAGTAGCTCCTCCAGTAGTTCTTCGTCTGAAGAGAGTAGTGAGTCCGAACAACCTAATAATGAGGGCTCTGAAGAGACTGAGTACTCCGATCAAGATGAGATCATCTTACCTGCCCCGGCAGATGGTAGGTCATATACAATCGCCGAGTTCACGGGTGGGCCTGCTTTAAAGCGCGCGCTGAGGTTAAGGGAACTCTGCGGAGGTAAGTGCGCTTTCCCTCTAGAAGATATCCTGGTTTCTCGCCTTCTAAACCCTCCCGTGCTGCCTTATCCTTCTGCTCCTGGATGGCTTGTGCGGCCCGAGTCGGAGACCATGGATGCTTTCGCGTTCAAGACTATACTGCGGATGGCCATTCATCGTGGCGACTACGACCTACCCCTTATCGATATTCGATCTAAATCAAAGGCTCATCCGGTGTGGCCGCACTGGGCGGCTCGTATACGTTCCAACCCCAGTCACGTTATTGCTCTTCAGAAGGCAAGTATTGATGAAGCCATAAACTCGTCCCTTAAGCGAGAAGTAAATAGGTGCATCCGCGATGTAACGCGGCTTTTCTGTCGTTGGGCTCCTCCCGTTCATACCCTTTTGACATCGTGGGGGGAAGCCACCATCGTCTTAGAAGATGTAGTCGCTCTTACGGGGTTGCCGATTCATGGTAGTCATTCGTATGACGAGACGGCTATTTACGGAGCGCTGGATGATGAGGACAATGATCTGTGCACTTATTTATTGAAGTGCAAAGATGATTCCCTTCGTGAACTAGTGCGTAAAACCCAAGCGCCTACGGAGCGAGACAAAGGAAAGGACTCCACTGATAAAAAGGAGGCGTCTTCGTCCGCCAGGAAGGGGAAAGCCAAGTGGGTAGAAGAGAAGAAAGCTCCTCCTAGGCGCTCGTCGGGCGATCAACTGCTATCTAGCTCTATCCGCGCCTATGAGGCAATTCATGGCTCGTCAAATCCAACAGAAGCTGATCCCGAGTGGGTTGTTAAGGTTAATCGTCGTGCCTTTTTTCCTCTTTGGTTAAAATATTGGGCTCCTCAGATAGTTGATGGGAAAGTGCTTCCCCCCAGACGCAAGGAGAAGAATCCACGCGCGGAGTTAGCCGCTTTTATATTATTTTGGCTTTGTCATGATGTGTTTTAATACAGTCCCCAGGATACCATTAAAGGTGAGCTCGTGCCAATGGAGGTGTTGTTGTCTCGTGGTGTCTCTTTCCCGCTTGCGCCGATGTTCTTAGGTGGTTTGTACCGCCATCTTGATATGTTCTGTCAGGATCTTCAGACGGTGGGTTCGTCTCACAAGATCGAGACCTATATCCCAGCTTCTTTTATGCAGGCTTGGTATTGGGAGCATGTTCCCCCATACGCGCCTGAGCCTAATTAACTCGCCATTCACCGCGAGGAAGATGTTAAGCAGGATGATGGTTCAGTTAAGAAGCTTTCCGTTGTTTATGGCTACCCGCGGATGGCTCTTTGGAACTTGAAAGGGAAAATACCCAAGGGCGATCTTGGTAAGCACTTGGACGTGGCTAAGGATTTTGAACCATTTCCTTACCAAGACGGTCGATCAGGACAGGCGCATTATGATTTTATTGCACCTTTTGACGTGAAGTTGGATTCTACGAAGCTCTTGTTAGAAGCAGATTTTGATTCAGTGATGGATGTGTTACCCGGCTATCTTCCTGGTTTCCATGCTGGTAAGTTCATCGCCATATCATATAATCCTGATCGTGCAGCTTGGCAAGTTAGGTTTGGTCAAGGGGTTCCTCATTGGTTCTCCCCTCCAGAGAACTCTAATATTGAGGACATCGTCACTACCTTCAATCGTTACGTTTTTAAGGGGGCGACTCGTTTGTATGATCGGGGGATCAATTTTTCATTCAAGCAGCCTATCTCCGCGCGGCCTTTAGCGGTTACTGAAAGGGCTCACGAGTATCATGATTTCTTAAGGCGTCGAGCTTTAAACTTTCTTTTACGCGAATCATCTCCCCCTCGTGATTTGATTGTCCAAGATCTTCGGGAACTTCACGCGTCTGGACGAATCAAACTTGATGATGTTGTAGCCGTTGAGCATCGCCTCGTTCCGGCTAACAAAGGTCGCTCGGATCCCGAGGTGACCTCTTGAGACCCGCCTGAGGGTCATGTGCCTGCGAAGCCAAAGAAGGGGTCGTTTTCTGATCGTAAGCCCCGGCGGCTAAATGTGAGGTCGTATGCTAGTCCCTTAGCACCCCAGGTATTTGCTATCTCATTTGCCTTGTATTTTTTGTTATTCATCATTACGCTTCCCCCTTTATTTTGATTGAGATGGGTGGCAGAAATCACTTCCCCGGGAAGCTCCTCATTCCAATCACCTAGGGTGGAAACCGCCTTCCTACGTGATGTAGGAATACTTGAATATGCCTGAATGTGATTGGACTGAGAGGAGTCTAAAGAAGAAAGCTAGGCGGGAGGCGAACCAGTCGTCTGGTCCGCGCCCTTGTTCCTCTGCTAATATTGCGTCTTTTCAGCCTCGTCAAAGCCGGTGGAGGAGCGCGTTGCAGCCCCCCAGGGATGTGGGTAACATCCTAACTCCTTCGTTTGTGGATCAGCTGAGGAATCTAGGGGTTAGCCTCCCCACAGGAGCTGGTTGGGTGTCGCCGCGTCTTCATATATCATCAGTTAACCCTCTCAGGGCTGAGACCGTACGTGGCAGGGGTGAACTTCCGGTGTCTCCTAGTGTCGTTCTGCAATCAATGAGTCCTTCTGGGTCCAGTCGGTCAGTTTTTAGTGGGTCCTCATCCTACGTGGCGTTAACCGTTAATGATCCTGCAGGTAACTTCCTATTTAATACGTATCTTTGTTCTTGTTATTCCTCTCTCTTTGCCTTTCTCTCCTATTTTCTTACAAATCTAAGTTGTTTTTGCAATAGTGCTCATTTCTCATTTGTCAGGCTCCACTAGTGACTTTGAGTCATCTTCTAGTTCCTCCGCATCTCGCCCTAAAGTTACTGATACTCCGCTAGGCTCGTCGATTCCTGAGGTTGGTCTTCCCCTTTTTTTTTTTTTTTTTTTGTCGATCGTTTTCCTTTCCTTTTGTTGGCATACTACTGTTGGCGCTAGGATATGGGTAAGAAACGGAAAGAAATATCGAAGCCCGACATGGACGGCGCTAGGCGCGTGATCCATAGTGGTGATGGATCTTATAAGCGCACTAAGATGGATGGCAGCGGCTCGTCTGTTCTTTCGGAGAAGCAGACTGATACTCATATTGTTGATGCACCGACTAACCCTGTTGTAACAAAGGACTCTGAGGATGCGCGGTTTCATTTCCCTTTGGTGATGAGCGCCGCTGAAGCTGGGGTAGACCCCGCTACCCACACCCTAGTCCACGGCTTCTGGGTTCCAACTGCTTTTGATGCCGCCTATAGAGACATTGTCGAGCGCGGTGGTGGTCATATGGCGAAGGAGGGTCTTTTGGCCGTTCCTATCTTGTGTTACATGACTAGGAATCTTTTGGAGATTGCGGACCAGCTCACGTGTGTAGGGGATGATCCTGTCGATGAGGCGAGGTTACACAGCTGGGAAGCTGTTGTGCAATCTGCACTCAACGTTAAGTTCCCCATAGCATGGCTAAAGGAGCTGTTGGTAAAGGTGAAGAGCCGCAATGATCCTCGCGGTCGTCTTACTGGTCAAATCTCTCAATTGGAGGAGAAGTTGGAGAAGTGTTCGGAGACGACTTCTAGTAAGAGGGTGGTGTTGAATCTGTTGCTTGCTGACGTTGGGTTAGCAAATGACGAGGTGTTGCGTGCTGAGGCCGCCGAAGCGGAAGTCCGTGCTGAGCTCGAGGAGAAATGGCAGGAGCTGGAGAGGCTCTGATTTGCTTGAACCGCTTTGTTCCTATGTTGGCTTTTATTTTATTTCTCTTTGTTGGACTTGTTGTTGTTGTTTGTTTTTTTTAAGGTGTGCGCGCTCGTTGTTTGTTTGTTCTTATGTTGTGGAATATTCTGTTGGTGTTTGGATTAATTTCTTCTATTGCTGGTATTTTATTGACTGTTTTGTTTGTTTATAATTTTCTTGTATTATTATTGAAATGTGTGTGTGGTTAGGCGAGTGTTCTCATCCTCTTTAAGTATACCCATCGTTGATGATCGCATCTACTCTTTCTTAGTGGGAAGCGATGTGAAAAGTGGGAAGTATGTAAAAGGGTGCCTGCTACGGCAGGTACGTGAGGTATACGCTTACTTCATCAATCAGACGCGTCTAGTGTTTCTAGTGTTTCTAGGACCTAAGTATATTGCCAATCAATTAGGCGCCTTTTGGCATTTCTGGGGACTTCTTGTTCATTAGTTAATCGAGTGTCCTTAGTATGGTCGGAGCCTTTATAGGTTTATTAATCGATTGGTAGTCCTTGGTGAGGGTAGGTGCGGGTAGGGCGCGCCTATTCCCTCATCTTAGTTCGAAGGGGCATTGGGTGGAGCGAATACTGGGGAAGTGTGCATGCGCTTTTATCCCCCCCTCTGAAGGGTCTAAGGTAGAGTGAGCAATAGTGAAACGTGCCTACTCTTCCTCTTTTTTTTTGTGTGTGGGTAGAGTGGGCGTTAGTGAAACGCGCCTTCTCCCTCTCTTCTTATTTCAGAAGGGTCTCGGATAGAGCGGGCGTTAGCAAAACTCGCCTTGAGATCTTTTGTGAATTTCAATCGATCAGGCGTCCTTGGCATTCCTCAGACCTTCCGTGAATGTCAGTCAATCAGGCGCCTTTGGCTTTCCTGAGACCTTTTGTGAATTTTTCAGTCAACCAAGTGCCTTTGGCATTCCCGGGACCTTTTGTGAATTTGTCAGTCGACCAAGCGCCCTTGGCATTCTCGGGACCTTTTGTGAATTTGTCAGTCAATCAGGCGCCTTTGGATGTCCCGAGACATTTTGTGAATTTTTCAGTAAACCAGGCACCCTTGGCATTCCCGGGACCTTTTGTGAATTTGTCAGTCGACCAGGCGCCCTTGGCATTCCCGGGACCTTTTGTGAATTTGTCAGTCAATCATGCGCCTTTGGTTGTCCTGAGACCTTTTGTGCATTTGTGAGTCAACCAGGTGCCCTTGGCATTCCCGGGACCTTTTGTGAATTTGTCAGTCAATCAGGCGCCTTTGGCTGCCCTGAGACCTTTCGAGATATCTGCCCGTCAATCGTGAGAAAAAACTGTTCTTACCAAAAAAGATAGTGCTTACAATTTGCGTGCTTATACTCCGCGTTCTCCCTTTCTCTCTCTTTCGGGTTAATGGAGAGGGAATTGATCATGCTCAATCGTCTGTCTTGTCGTCTCGAGTTCCCCAGCTGCCCGCTTGCGTTCGAATATGCTTCGAATGGCAAAGCACTCTTTCGTCGGGTGTCCCATCCTTCGGTGGTAGTAGTAGTATCTGGCCGAGTTTGTATCCATTTTGTTGATATCTATTGTAGTTGGGGGTAGCTGAATTTCCCTTTCGGCAATCCATTGATTTAAAAGTTTGATCGCGCGTTCTTTATTGCAGGGGAGAGGGGGTGGTGTTTTATAATCGCGCATACTTCTTCTGTTCCTCCCTTGGTTTCTGCCATCAGCCTGGGATTGGTCTCTACCCTCGTTAGTATTGGGTCTCACGTTGTGTGGGGTTCCCGACACAGCGCTAACTGTGGTGCGCCAAGTAGAGTCTATAGGTATCTCTTCTATGCAGTCGTCGATTCTCTCAGCTGCCTCTTATAGTTCAACAAAGATCTGGAACCTGAAATTAATTAAACCCCTTCTGAAAGCTGGGACCATTCCGCGTACGCAAATTTCGACAAGCGCTTCCTCGTTGATGTCTTCATGACAGTCCAGTGTCAAGCGCCGGAACCGCAAGATGTATTTTCCTACTTCTTCGCCTATTCGCTGCCCGCTCTTGCTCAGGTCTATCTCCGTTATCTTCCTTTTGTCCGAGTAAAACTTCCCAAGGAAGAGTGTGGACAAAGTCTGCCAGAAATCCACGCTTTCTTCCTTTAGGTTATCGTACCAAGTGAACGCTGTGCCTGTGAGTGACTTGGGGAATTCCTTTGAACACGCTTTCCATCCGTAGCTCATCGTTCATTGCCGATAGAAATCGGTGAGATGTTCTCGCATTTCCTTGACCCTCGTACACTTTGAACTTTGGAGAGATGTAGTCTTCGGGATACGAGTATTCTCGGATGTGCGCGGGGTATGGGTTATTCACACGGTAATGATTGTCTTGTTTCACCACATGGTAGTTCTGCTCTAGGTATTCGGCGATTTCTTTTTGTGCGTCACTGTTATCTTGTCGCCTTTGTGTTCTTCGCCTTTTGTTGCCTCTTCGGGAGTTCTTTGTCCTGCTATTACTGCATGTGCTATCCAGTCTTCAAGCTCATGTCTCCTTCGTGAGCGCTCATTCAATTCTTCCTGCATGTTTTGTAAGGTTGGTGATACGGGTTTCGCTGGTCGATCTGCCTGTTTGTTCTTTTCATGTGGTGTTGCCATCTCTCTAACTTGGGTTCCATGGCTTACCGATTGCTTGATAACGCCTAGGATTGGTGTTTCTTCCTCGCTATCATCATCTTCCATTGTCACCTCGTCTAGATTAAGAGGTTGATCAGCCGCTTGGTTTCCTGTCACGCCTGAATTAGCGACTTCTAGGTGTGTCATGATAGTCTAGGCACGAGCCTCCGGGTGTGGTCGCCAAATGTTGAGGGGTGAATTCGTGTTTAGGTTCAACCCGTCCTAGCCACACCAAATGACCTCACAATTCCAAGAATGGTAAGAGAGAGAGAGTTGCATTTCCATTGTACCTTGACCTTTCTTTTATAGGCTTTCTTAATAGTCCTTCTTTTTGCTACATCATGACACATGCCCTAACCCCTCTTATTTACTCTTAATGCCATTTCCTTAACATGACCTCCTTCTTCTTGATTAATTCCTTCTTCGTCCTTTCTCCATTATGGATATTGTCTATTTGGGCTTGGGCTTTGTCCCCAAGTCCCTATTATTTACCTCAAAATATCCCTTATTCTTAGGGGCACCCCAAGCCCGTTAAGGGATATTTTTTCATGTATCAACAACGACATGTTTCTTAAACTCATATTGATATGACAAAGATCTTAGAATTTTGATCACAATATCGTTTTCATAATTAATACTACCTAAAGCATGAGAGTGTTGATGGTGGTTTTTAGCTTAGGGTTAAAATCGTAAAACCTTGCATCTGATGTGACTCTGTAAGGAAACGGTGCTGTGAGTGCTAACCTCACCACCGGCATATTTATTGAGTCGTTAAATATATTTACATGAAATTTATCCAGACTGGCAAATGTAGCAACCATCCCAGACGTTCTGTAAATTTCGGCGCCTTGCATATATTCACTTAATATAAGTTCCTTTGAATGCCTTCTTTGCTATGTTCTCCGGCTGAATCCTTAATGTTTGTATGGCATGACTATTTGTGTTCACTCGCAGCAGAGTAGCACGAATCTCCAAATATCAAGGATAAGGTCTTTGCATAAGGTATTCAATCAGAAAAGCATATTGATCTCTGATAATGGACTTAATAGAACTCTGTGTGAACAAATAGAATTCAATCAATTGTCCTGACTAACTTGCATAAGTTAGGGTTTCGCGCCTCGCGCAGTATACCAGACCTTGCTTGTCAAAATTAAGCCTAGGAAAACTAGGTAATTAATCCGCCATGGATTAACAGGTGCAAAACCTCGCCCAGAATCAGAAAAATAGGGAGCCGCAGCAGCAAAGGGAGGCGTGGCCATGCCTTAGGCCAGATGGCGCCACTTGCCATTGGCCACGCCCCATCCTAAACCGGACCTATTTCCCTCTACCAATCAGGTCGCTTTAAATCCGCCACAGCGCACTGGAAGTGTGGCCACGCCCTAGCTTGCCGACCCCACTTCCCATCGACCAATCAGGTCGCCCTAAATGCGCCACACGCATTCCGAATGAGGCCGGTCCCATGTTGCTTGCCGGCCCCCTTTTCATCGAGCAATCAGGTCGCTTTAAATCCGCCACAGCGCACTGGAATTGTGGCCACTCCCTAGCTTGCCGCCCTTACTTCCCATCTACCAATCAGGTCGCTCTAAATGCGCCACACGCATTCCGAATGAGGCCGGCCCCATGTTGCTTGTCGGCCCCTTTTCCATCGACCAATCAGGACGCTTTAAATATGTCACAGCGCACTGGAAGTGTGGCCACGTCCTAGCTTGCCGGCCCCACTTCCCATCTACCAATTAGGTTGCTCTAAAGCCGCCACACTCACACCAGAAGTGTAGCCACGCCAATGCTTGGCCGGCCCCTCTTCTACCGGCCAATTAGGTCACTTTAAACGCGCCACGAGCACTAGAGGTGCGGCCGCACCTTATGTTTGGCCGCCCCCTTTTCTTGACCAATCAAGTCGCTCTAAACTTGCCACCATACATTAAAGGCCAAACGCACCCTGTCGCGCCACCATACTAACTGTCTAGCCAAACGCACCCTACCGCAACAACATATTAATTGGCATGCCAACATGCCACCCTGCCGCAATAGCATGCCACGAGCCACTTTAGCCTTGGCCACGCCTCCAAACCCTAATTTTGGCCACGGCGCCTAATTTCGGACGCAGTGCCAAACCCTAATTTGGTCACGACACCAAATCCCAGCTTTGTCCATGCCGCCATGCCATAGGCGCGGCTATGCCACTTACGCAACTATGCTAATGGCATGCACGAGCCATGCCAGCCATGCTGCAACGCCGCCGACGCGCGTTAATGGCGCCACTGCCTACATAAGGTAGCCATAATCGACGACTACCCTTCCTCTTGAGATGCGATCTCAGCCCTCCAAGTTCGCCACCGAACTGATGGACTTGTGGTAACTTTTAGGCGACCAGCCGCCTAAACCTAGCGGCCATGGCTATGCCGAGCGCCACTTGCACCACCGTGCCACTGGCATGCACGATCCATGCCACAATGCCACTGGCGTACACCAAAACGCCACTGCACCATTATCAGGCGCCAACACAAGGTAGCCACAATCAACGGCTACCCTTATTCAAAAGATACGATCTCGGACATCGAAATTCTCCACCGAGCCGGCAAGCTCGTGACAAGTTTTAGGCGACTAGCCAAAACGAGCCTAGCATCACATGCTATTTACCTGCGGCAAGCCTCTCAATTTTAACTTGCCACACGTAGAAAAGTGCTACATGTTTTCCACGAAAACACTCGAGACATCAAAACATGTCACAAACTTGGGGATACTCATTAGGGTATTGGTCTGGCGGTTTACAGCGTGCGGCGTGCAATACGCCCGTTATAGGAAAGTGTCATAAAGCGGGGCGGTTAGTAATGGCAATAAGTAATGGTGTAAACGTATCCTTCAGTATGGAAACATAAATTACAGGCGTTACCCGTTACTCCCTTCTTCTACCACTCAATCGTTTCCACTTCCTACGAGACCAGTGTGCGTTTTGTTGCGACTTGTATAAATAGGTCTCACCTATTTTCCACAAAAGAACAAGTTTTGGTCAGGAGAACAATACCACATCCAGAAATCATCTGATATCTTTTCGTTCAGCTAGCCAGTTCATCTTTCTGATACAAGTCACAAAACATCCACACTTCCAGAATCAACTATTCTGGTCTCAACACTTTCTTCGCTTCCCTCCCTAAGACCATCCCTTCTCCTTCACTTTGTGACCGAAGCAAGCCTGGAATGACCATTTCTTGGTTTAGGACAGGATTTTACAGATTAATCTCTCAAATCAAAAGTACTCACGTGCAGTGCATTGTTTAGGGTTTAGACTCGTTTCTCACCCACACACACAAAATTACCGAAAACAACAGAAACCGTTTTCACCCATAAACATAGAGGAATTCATTATTTCAGATAACTTGTGATTAAATTCCTTAAAGGTATCTTCGTTAGCCATAAGAAGGTTTTACCAGTCATAAGTTAGTTTTGAAGCCTTGCTTCCTTTTCTGAGGTATTACCTTCAAATACGGTCTCTAAGATATCCTAAGATTTCTTCGACGTATTGCACGTAGATACATGATGTTGAAAATCTTGGCTTATGGCATGGATAATAGCATTCATTCCATCAGAATTATGATTTGCATCACTGATTTCAACTCTGCAATATTTAGCTATATCCTTAGCTAGCGAAAATTTTACCATCTTATAAAATTGTTGGAGGAATATAACCATTAATTACCTGCATCATTCTTGAAAATCGCAGGCTTACAAGAAGGAGCGCATAGATATTTTCCACCCTAAGTAATTTGCGATCGAAGGTTGGTGGTACGTTAATAGAGATTAAACTTTTTTCTATGGATACAAATCTCCACAAACACATACTTATTAGGTCTAACAGTATTTTGCTGCTCTTATACCGATTCAAAACGAGAGGCTACCAAGTACACCACCAACTTTTTGTTCTGCAACTTGTATGGAAAAAACCTAGTACAATCACAAGTAGATCAAAACAAAGTCATTTGAATAAGATTGTATATAAAGTTTATTTATCTTTATCTCCCACAATCAATATTTATAGACCAAAGATTTGTGTGCCTGATTGTGTAGATAAATTCTTCGACGATCTCAAAAATCAATATCCAAGATCAATCTAGTCATATTCAAATTCTAACAAACTTGTAATCTATCTTTCAAGATATGAATTGAACAAGAACAAGTCTTATTTTTTATCTCAAACAATAAGGAACCATCTGGATTGATTAAGTATTACTTGTGTTATTCATATTATAAAGATAAACAATATAATACGGAAAATTAAAAATGCAAGATACCGAAATTTTGTTAACGAGGAAAACTACACTGGCATAAAAACGTCTGGACCTCGTCCAGCATTCAACACCACACTATATTAAACCGCTACAGACACTAGCTTACTATCAGACTTTAGACTAAAATGTAGTTGAGACCGAATCAACCCTCCAAGCAATTCAGCTGCAGTCATTTTCATTACGTCTCTTGAACCTTGCAAGATTCTACACACTTGATTCCTTTAGCTAATGTCCTTCACAGCCTAATGATGGGTCAAAAAACCGACTTTATTTTACCGCAAGTGCACGATGTCGAAATTGTTGACAACCACAAATGTGGTTCGTTCTCTCAAGGAGTGTGAAAATACCTCCAACTAATATGAAAAATAACTAATCAAATTCAATATTTTCTAAATTTGTGGAACTATGAAAGCAAAATAATAAAAGCTTCACCAAAGATGTGAGGGTGTTAAGGATCCGGAAATATGTTGTAGGTAAGTTATTTGTATTCAATCACAAGGTCTCGAATTTACTCATGTAAAATAGCAAACCTAGCTACTAGTACACGGAAAATATTTCATTAAGAATCATTGACAAGAATTATCAAAACGGTAATTTGTTCTCACCTTAAAGTAGAATTCTTAAGCACTAGATATACATGGCATGAATAGTTAAATGAAATTCATAATTCAATTATTGCGAAGGTCCAGTGAATTCTTCTACAAATCCAACTATGGACTATACATGGCATAGAACATGAAAAATATAGCTAGAAGGTAAAATATTGAAAGAGAATCACAAATATTATCATTAAGTTCAATTGGTAGAGACCTTGTTCAAGAAAACAAAATAAATCAACCTACAAGTTCATCCTTTCACCCCTAACATGAATTAGCTATACATGGCTCTCTCAGAAACCATAAATCAATCTAATTAAATCCCTAGCTAATCAAAATAAATTGGAAAACCAAAGAGTACAAACCCTTCTCCGGGCGTCTGTAGCCGCGTCTCCCTCCTTCCTTTTTTTTCTCCCAGACCGGCATATTATCTTCTGACGTGAGTGATGCTAAGTGCCAAGGCGTTAACATGGCAAGCCATACTTAGTCTTAAGTGCCAAACGTTACAAACGCCATTTAGCTCCTATTTTAGCCATTTTTATAGTACCGTTTCAGATTCGCTTTGTAATTCCTGCAAAAGCTCTAAAAATATAATTATTAGTGAAACATTAAGAACTAGCTAGTAAAAATATGGGTATAAAAGTGTCGCATTTACATGCTTATCACCTAAGAGTTGTTTAAACTCACTGCAGACTTCAGGTACCTATCTTCCCCTAACATACAAGCCTATTTGATTTACCTTTTGATGTGTTTCAATCTAGTTTGGAAATTTGTTTACAAAAGACAAAGTCCAGGAAACCTCACTGATCTTGAACACTTACATTTTGTTGCTGAGAATCCAAATCAATAACCACCTCTTAAGAACAATACAAACAAAGCAAAGAAGAGTTTAAATATCTTTCGTGAGGAATCACAAAGTATGAGATGAAGAGAACTTTGTGACTTCTATATATGTTGTTTCTGATCTAAAGTACATGAACCTCAATAACTAGTAGAACAAGATCCAGATACAAGAACTATCAGGTAAAAAGATAGTCTAATCGGTCTTCACGAATCCCTACATGAAGTCTTCAAAGGCGTTACCTAAAAACAGTTTAGTGAAGAACCAGGGTTATAGAGAATGTCTCTAGCTTTGCAACCAGGACACAAGAGTGCCAGGGATTAAATAATCATGTTGCAAGAGTCTCTCTATTTATAGATTTTCAAGGCTACAGATAGCTTTGAATTCAAGCTAATGTAGCTTAAGATCCAAGAAATCACTTTCTCATTTTAGATAATATCCTTATTAGGAATCCATGTAAGCATGTGAAAAGTGTGACTCGGAATTACAAAAAAAAAAAAATATGCATTAAGGTCTGAATTTGGAACCCTGCACAATGATAGTCTATGATGGAAAATATGCCTTTGAACTTACAAGCACTTAGCGGTGCTCAATATCACTCAATAATAAACGAAAATCCACAAACCCCAAAGTGATTTTGTGAATAAAGTCGTCTTAAAAATGTCTATGCGAGTTGTAGCAAAAGGGAACATAGTCATATAATATAGTTTGTAACCTCTGGAACTATATAGGTTTGCAAACCTCTAGAAGTTCACAAAGTCATGCGTAGGGTTTGCAAACCGTATTTACAGAGCTATGCCAGTTCGCGAAGTCAGATGGTATGGGTTTGCAAACCTACATTATTCCCGAACTCAGATGTAAAGGGTTCGCAAATAGGGTTTGCAAACCTCTATAGTTCGTAGTGAAAAAGCGGGGGTACAATAACCACACCCAATATTTTGATTAGCAATCTGTATGGACTAACTCCAATATACTTTCAAGAGAATCAACTAGACTCAATCTTAATAAAGTATATCAAAGAGTTATATTATCTCGATCTCTCGATTTAATTTTTACTCAAGCAAATAGAAATCTGCGAGTCTAATTAAATACAAGAGAGATAACTTGGATGGTACCAAAGACCAATATCAAAGTGTCAATCAATGTAAATCAACAACCAAAGGTTGGATATTCTAATTGATTTCTCTAACGCACAACCTGTGATATTTCAATTATATAACAAAATATAATGCGGAAAAGAAATAACACAGACACCAGAAGTTTTTTTAACGAGGAAACCGCAAATGCAGAAAAACCCCGGGACCTATTCTAGATTGAACACACATTGTATTAAGCCGCTACAGACACTAGCCTACTACAAACTAACTTCGGTCTGGACTGTAGTTGAACCCCAATCAATCTCACACTCATCCAAGGTACAGTTGCGCTCCTTACGTCTCTGATCCCAGCAGGATACTACGTACTTAATTCCCTTAGCTGATCTCACCCACAACTAAGAGTTGCTACGACCCAAAGTCGAAGACTTTAATAAACAAATCTGTATCACACAGAAAAGTCTACGGTAAAAGATAAATTTGTCTCCCACATGAAATACCTACGAGTTTTGTTCCGTATTTTGATAAATCAAGGTAAACATGAACCAGTTGATAACCCAGACTTATATTCCCGAAGAACAACCTAGTATTATCAATCACCTCACAATAATCTTAATCGACGCGGCGAAAGAAGATATTGTGGAATCACAAATGATGAGACGAAGATGTTTGTGATTACTTTTATATTTTGCATATCGGAGATATCAATCTCAAGCCAATCGTTATGATTGTACTCAATACGATAGAAACGACAAGATCAGATCATACAACTACAAGAAAGTAGTATCGGTCTGGCTTCACAAGCCCAATGAAATCTTTAAGTCATTAACCTACATGGTCTCAGTAGAAACCTAAGGTTAAAGGAGAATCGACTATAGTTTATACAACTAGTATCACACAGGAGATGTGGGGATTAGGTTTCCCAGTTGCTAGAGTTCTCCTTTATATAGTCTTTCAAATCAGGGATTGCAATCAATGTTAGCTTAATAACAAAGCATTCAATATTCACCGTTAGTGTTTGAGGGTGAAAATGATTTCTGCTGATTTTGGTAATTTCGGGTGTGTGGGTGAGAAACGAATTTAAACCCTAAACAATGTACTGCAAGGGAGTACTTTAGATTCGAGAGATCAATCTGTACAAATCCAGCCTAAACCAAGAAATGGTCGTTCCAGACTTGCTTCAGTCACAAAGAGGAGGATAATGGGTTGGTTTTGGGGAGGGAAGCGAAGAAAGTGTTGAGACCAAAGTTGATTCTCGGAAGAGTAGTTGTTTCACGACTTGTATCGAAAATGGGAAGCTAACAGATGGAAAGCTAGCAAAATATTTCGAGTGTTGTATCGCTCCTGACTGAACTTGTTGTTCGGTGGAAATAGGTAAGACCTATTTATACAAGTCGGAGTGAAACGTACTCTGGTCTCATTAAGGAATGGAATAATGGGTAAGTAAATGAGAGGAGGTGGTAACCGTTAACGCATGGAATTTATGTTCCATAAAAAAGAGCGTTTCACCATTATTCCCTGTATTTACTAACCGCCTCATCCTTATGACGGGCGTAGTGTACGCCGCACGCTGTAAACCGCCAAACCAATACCCAAAGTGGATCCCCCAGTTTATGATATGTGTTGATGTCTCGAATGTTTTTGTGGAAAACATGTAGCATGTTGTTATTCGTCTAGCAAGTCGAGCTTGAGAGACTTGCTAGCTTGGTGACCTTCGAAGGTCGAGATTTTGCATCTTAAGAGAAGAGGTGGCAGTTGATTGTCGCATACTTCCGTTGGTTGCATAGGGAAGGCTAGTATGAAATCACGGCAAGGTTGGCATGCCTTGGCGCGGTTTGGGCGTGGCCAAACTAGATTTTGGGTCAAAGGTTACCATGCGTTGTCTGGTAACCTTGGACGGCTAGGATTTGATCCTGGGATTGAAGGGGGACCGTTGATTGTCGCACGTCTTCGTTTTAGTGGCCGTATAGGGAAGGCCAACATGGTGGCGCGCCTAGGTTGGCATGCCGTTGGCATGGCATGCCTTGGCGCAGTTTGGGTGTGGCCAAACTTAGGATTTCGGGCTAAAGGTTACCATGCGTTGTCTGGTAACCTTGGATGGCTAGGATTTGATCATGGGATTGAAGGGGAACCGTTGATTGTCGTACGCCTTTGTTTTAGTAGCCGCATAGGGAAGGCCAGCATGGTGGCGCGGCTAGGTTGGCATGCTGTGGGCATGGCATGCCTTGGCGCGGTTTGGGTGTGGCCAAACTTAGGATTTCGGGCCAAAGGTTACCATGCGTTGTCTGGTAACCTTGGATGGCTAGGATTTGATCCTGGGATTGAAAGGAAATCGTTGATTGTCGCACGCCTTCGTTTTAGTGGCCGCACAGGGAATGCCAGTATGGTGGTGCGGTTAGGTTGGCATGGCGTGCCTTGGCGTGTGGGGTCAAGGGTTGGCATACTGTTTGGCACATGGTGCGTCTATCATGGCTAGGGCCAAGGCAAGGTGCGGATTGGATTGGAATGCCATTTGGCACATGGTGCGGCTAGCATGGCTAGGGCCAAGGAAAGGTGCGGCTTGGCTTGGCATGTGGGGCCAATGGCTTGGCATGCCGTTTGGCACATGGTTCGGCTAGCATGGCTGGCATGCCTTGGCGCGGTTTGGGCGTGGCCAAACTTAGGATTTCGGGCCAAATGTTACCATGCGTTGTCTGGTAACCTTGGATGGCTAGGATTTGATCTTTGGATTGAAGGGGGGCTGTTGATTGTCGCACGCCTTCGTTTTAGTAGCCGCATAGGGAAGGCCAGTAAGGTGGCGTGGCTAGGTTGGCATGCCATGGGCATGCCTTGGCGCGGAGACGTGGCTGGCACGGTTTGCCACTGGCATGGCTGGCATGCCTTGGCGCGGAGACGTGGCTGGCACGGTTTGCCACTGGCATGGCTGGCATGCCTTGGCGCGGAGACGTGGCTGGAATGGTTTGCCACTGGTACAGTGGTGCGGCTGGCATGCCTGGCATGCCTTGGCACGGAGACGTGGCTAGCACGGTTTTCCACTGGCACAGTGGTGCGGCTGGCATGGCTGGCATGCCTTGGCGCGGTAGCATGAAAATTTTAGGGTTTTGTACATGCGATGTCAATTAATTCTAGGGGTTCTGTCGTGGAACATGACGCATAGAAAATAAAAAAGGTACCCTGGTAATTATTACGTAAGCATGCTGATTGATTAGGTAAATGTGTTAATGATTATAATGACGTCATGCCAGATGTGCGGTTTTATGATTTTAACCCTAGGCTAAAAACCACCATCAACAGTTAGATAAAAACCTGATTAGATTCAAGCTAATATCTTTCAATCGTTGAATCGAAAACTTAGCTTGTTACACACAAATGAAATGCACGTTTTAGGTTTGTATAACCTTACCCAAACATGTATATTTGTTGGTTCAACAATAGTTAACCAAATGGTTAGCCATATGAGCACTTTCATATCAACCATATTCTTCTTCACCATAACTAGTTCAAATGACTAGTTAGAGAGTTGTTCAATTGCTTAGATCTTATAGAAGTATACGAGACACAATCGAAGCAAAAAAAAATTTGATTCAATCGAATCGATTCATGAACTTTATAGCCACGGTTTGAGTACTTGCATTCCTTAGTTAATATAAGTATAAGTTCACGAATAATCGTTTTTAGAATATAACCAACCTAAGTACGCAGACTAGGTACGCGGACTTAAGTACCCGGAATAAGCTTGTAACAAGTTTACATACTCTAGCAGATTTTCTCGGGAAGAGAACCTCCGACAGTACGCGGACTGGGTTCGCGGACTCCTTTTCCGGTTTTCCTGAGCAGCAAAGTAAGCATACTTTGTTTCAAGGAATAAGGACTTATACATGTATGCGTTTCCATACAATGCTTATATCCCACAATGGTTATATAATCTAAACTCTCATTTCAATCATTGAAACATTCTTAGAGGACGTTATATAGTTGTTATTCACAAACTATTTTTCGTCAAAGCCATTTTCAAGTAATTGAAACATAACATGACTTTCGTCACTAGGTAAAGATGAACTTGGCCAAAGCGAAAGCTTACCAACACATATTTCAAGAAATAGATAAGCGAGATAAACTCGGCTCGAAATAGCAAATGTGTATAATCAAAGTCTATATAGCAAAACAACTTTTGTCTCAAGATAGGAGATAGAGTAGATAGACTTTTGAGTGATAGATAAGTTCAAGTCTCCGTATACCTTTTAGTCGATGAAGTTCCACCAGTTCCTTTAGTAGTTTTTCGTCTTGTATGATGATCGCCATGGAGTTCTTGAGCTCAAGTACACTTTCTATCCTGGTCCGAGACTTAGCTATAGTAGACTAGAAATCAATACTTATAGTTTTGATCACTAACATTGACAAACATGCTTGAGATAGCAACGCATGCGAGTTCGACCGAGCAGTGCTCTAACACAAGTATGTGTACCTTGCAAAAAGCAGTTCTAGATCTCTCATAACTCAGTTTGAAACATTCTCAATAGCCATATATAGAGTGTCATTGTTGCTTAGGAAATTTCCAAATAATCAACTTGAAACAAAAATATTTTGTGAACAATAAATTGTTCTAACTAACATAACTAAGGATCTACGAACATCCATTGCTTAAATCATATTTGAGAGTTTAACCAAGACAAGATTGAACTCGAAATTTATTCTTCGCAATATTAATTCCACTAAAATCGTACGGCATAGTCTCATAAGATAAAATGGTATATTCCATGAATATATAGGATAGGTCGGTATCCACATAACTCTTTGTTGATGAAGTTCTCGCAAGCGTCTTCGTTTGTTCTTCACTCTTCAATCATCGAAGGTTATTTAGTGATGTCTGATGCTTAACTACCATACTCTAATCCTAGTATGTGGCTTGACTTTAGTAGACTTCAAATCAAGATATAGTTTTTTATATCTAACATTGACAACAAACTTACAGAGCGATGCTCTAAAAATTTCAAAATTATCCAGTTCGCAAACTTCAAAAATATGTTTGTGTATTATGAAAAAAAAAGCTATAGAACATCTCAAAGTCGATCAATTCACGAACTGGCAAAATTAGTTCGTGTACGCAAGCTAATTGTGTTAGAGCATTGCTCGGTTGAACCCACTAGCGTTGGTATGTCAAGTTAGTTGTCAATTTTAGTTGCCAAAAAGCATTCTTGATTTAGTATACTGAAGATAGTTTCGGACTAGATTAGGCCTAAGAAGAACTACTCTTAAGGATGAAGACTGGAGATTACAAGAAGGCATCAACAAGGACTTCATCAACAAAGGTATGATTTAATTGATTTCATTTGTATTCTTGTTCAATTCTACCTTTCTAATCTATCCAAACAAATGCTCACTCTATGGAACAATTCCTATGACGGTAAATGTACATCTATGTATATATACTAGAGGTTATTTGAGCCACGACTTTTGTCCATGGAAAGGTTCTCATGTTATAGTGAATGAGTTTATGAATTCAACGAGCCAGGAATCACTCAATTTCGAGTTATAATGATGAAGTTATGAGTGATTTATTAAAGTAACAGTTATAAGTGTTGTTGTAACTGTTACAGTTCGTTAGTAGGAAACAATCCATGGACTGCTTGTAACGGTTCACGGACTTGGGCCCAATTAAGTGACTAGAAGTAATTTTTTAGTCAAATTGGTGATGTTTCCTTATCTAGGCAAGATGGCTATTAATTCAAACATATTTGATTACCATATTAAAGTGTTTGTGATAACTTTAAATTCCTGCCTAAGTTAAAATGTGATTTATTCACATAAATACAATATTTGCTAATTAATTATTTATTTAATTATTTTGGCAAGTGTAGCTTAGGAAAGACTCCCAAAATTAGGAGAGTTTTGAAAAAGGAAAATAACTTTGCTTAGTTTTCAAGCTATGTTTCACTATAAATAAGGGTTCGTGAGTGCTACACATTTTTCATCCCCTTTGGAAAACTGGTGTAAGCTCATAAGGTTGTTTCCATGTCTTTTGTTCTTCGTGAACAAGAGTGAGATAAAATTCTTTGTATTGGGGATCACAAAGCCGAGTTGGATTAATCTTTGTGATTGATTATACAACTTGTAATCTAGGTTTTTCACCTCTTGTCTATTCTAAGGCTTTCTCTTCTAATATAAAACCATTCAAGAGTTGTTGATCATAAACCCTAGGTTTTGATAGATTTCAGTTTCCGATCGTATACCAACACATGTTAGTCGAAATCGGAAGCTAGAAAGAAAACTTCGATTAAGGTATCTCGTAAAAATCCTTAAGAAGTTTTAAACAAGATATCTCTAGATTTATTCTAGTTGTTCTTGTGGTAGAATAATTAGGTTTCTCTTCCTTTATTGAAGAGTATAATAATCCCTAATCTACAAGTTTGTTTTGATATTACTTTTACCTAGTAATTGTTTTTATCAAAATAAATACAAGATTTCCAAAACCTTGATTCACATCTAAAGGGAAATCAAACCGGTGTTTTGTGCAAACAAAATATCGAATCGTATCAATCGTGTTGTTGTATCTTCTAAAGAGAGCCTTGGGTTCTGCTAGAAGATTTACGAGAAGAATTCCTAAAGACAATCGGTGTTGTGCTAGGAGTTCGATTTGTGCTTTAAGCGCTTATTACATCTAGTCTGAATAGGTAGTAGGAAATTGGTGTAACAGCTTATAATCAGCGTGTGTTTATTCTGGACTAGGTCCCGGGGTTTTTCTGCATTTGTGGTTTCCTCGTTAACAAAATTTCTGGTATCTGTGTTATTTCTTTTCCGCGTTATATTTTATTTATATAATTGAAATAATACAGGTTGTACATTAATCAATCATAGTTGTTAAATCCGACCTTGTTTGTTGGATAGGACTTGATTGATCTTGAACACTTGATTTTGTTATATTCACATTGTTAGACCAGTCCAGACTAACCTTGTTTCAAGTGGACACCGTGTTGAAATATTCCTTTAGTGATTGTTGCTTAAAGAGGTTTATACACGGTGGATAATGAATAGGTTGTGATTAACACAAAAGATTTTGGTTCAAGAACTTCACATTAAAATCAGGTTTACGGACTTGCTTCTGTTTAACCATTGATTGTGTTGAGTAAGAGATAAACTCTTTAGTATTATTCTTTGGTTGAGTTTTCACTCTCGGAATATTATTAAGGTTTAGTCCATACAGATTGCTAAGCGAAATATAGGGTGTGGTTGTTAGACCCCCTCTTTTTCAATTGGTATCAGCGCAGGCAAACACGCTAAGACCTCATAAGTCTGTGTTTGTAGCAATTTGATTCAATGGACAGAAGTGCTATCTCTATACATGTATCACTAGTCTTCGATGGCACGAACTATTTATGGTGGAAAACTGCTATACGTGCTTTTATACAAGAGCGAGATTTTCAATCATGGGTTCATATTGTTAATGGCTATGATCCTCCAATAGTTACAGTAGACGGTGTAACTGTTGCAAAGGAGTTTGGTGATTATGATAAGCTTGAGATTCTTGCTGCAAATCAAAATTTTGACGGATTAAATTCTATCATCCATGCCGTTACCCCAGATCTTCAGCACCATGTTACTACATGTAATAAGTCTAAAGATGCTTGGGATATCTTAGAAACCGTATTCGAAGGGAATGTCGCAAAGAAATAAGCAAGGCTTCAAATCTAGCTTTTGACTGGGAAAACCTTCGCATGTCTGATGATGAAACCTTTGATGAGTTTAACCAAAGACTTTCTCAAATAGTTAACTCCTCATATTCATTAGGAAGAACTATTCCGGAGAAAGTTATTGTGTGCAAAATTCTCAGGTCCCTACCATCAAGATACGAGTCTAAGAAACATGCCATTGAAGAACCAAACGATCTTTCTTCACTCTCCAGAAATACTCTTGTTGGAAATTTAAAGATCTTTGATAATGAACACGCATCTAGAAAAGAGGTGATTTCTCTTAAAGCTGCAAATAATTCTGAATCCTCTAAGGATAAATCTGGTTCGCCAGATACTAAGGATGTTACTCCATGACAATTTATAAAATTCTTGAGAGACACGAAAAAGAGTTTTTCTAAAGGTGCAACATCTCCTAATGATGATGTACAATGCTATAACTGTCGTGGTTTCGGGCACTTGTCTTCAGTATGTCCTAGATGGAACCGTAGACAATCGGCATATGCAGAAGCTTTGCCTACTCTTGATGATGGACCCGAATATTATAATCACCAAGAGTACGCAGGCGAGATTGCATTAACTTCTGGAAAAATTCTTTCGGATACTGATTATAATTCTGACGAAGAAGTGTTCCATGTGGATCCAGTTGCTAATAATCTTCTTAAGGAATGTCATCAAAAACTCTCGAAAGCTGAAAGCACCATTTTTTCAGTGAGAAAGTTAAATATGACAGACTTCGTAGTGGTGCAAGAGATTATCTCAACGAAATACGAAAGCTTAAAGAAGAAATTGCCGGAAGTCGTGATCGGGAAATTATTTTTCAAGAGAAACTAGATAACTTGGAAAACATTGAGATGAACTTGTTATTTGATTCAGAACGAGAAGACCTCAAAGTTCAATGTGAATCATCCAATAATGATCTAGTTATTGCGCTTGAAAAGGTCAAAAGGTTGGAAGAAGAAAACTCGAGCTTAAAAGAGAGTTTGTTTAGAAATAACAGCTCAGATAAATTAACCTCAATATTGGGAGAATGTAGAATTCATAGTGATACACGAGGATTGGGCTAAGAAGGAATAGACGCTCCTAGTATTTGCAAAGAGGTAAAATTTGTCAGAGCTAAAAATTCTTCTCAACCGAAACCTTCCATGGTTGACAAAAGTGAAGTATCTCTGCCAACTGCCGATGACGAAAAGAGTAAATTGTGTCAAGCTCCAAAGCAAGCACATACACATTCAGGTAACACCAAACATAATTTTTTCCATTCTACTAAACATTGCTTTTATTGTGGAAAACTAGGTCACTTGCAAAGGAATTGCATATTTCTTAAACGAGATAAAACCAGATCTGATTCTGTTAAGATGACAAGATCTGATGTTCCAAACTGGAGTAAAACTGAGTTTCATAATATCAGTTCTTCTAGTATTCCCTCCAAGAAATTTCATAATTATATTGGGGAGAAAAAGAAATATGTTGCTCCAAAAGCTACTCAGAAATGGGTACCAAAGAAGATCAATAAAGCAACAAGTACTATTAAGAAGGATCTCACAGACAAGAGTTCGATAAGGGATAACATCTTAAAAAGGTATGCAACAATTATTGAAAGTTTCAAGGAAGTTTTTAAATTCCTAGAGTCCATGCATGATTTTGTTTCAAATACCTGTGGTGAGCAAGATTTTGTTCACCTCAACACAACCTGATTGTGTTGGAAGTGCATCCTCACCAAGAATCCCTAGTAAATACGGTGAGGATTGCAAAAGAATTGGGGCGCACATATTATGTTGGGTAATTTTTGAAATATGTGGAATAATTTATTGTTTCGAGCTGAGTTTAACTCGCTTACATATTTCTCAAAATATGTGTTGGTAAGCCTTCACTTTGGCCAAGTTCATCTTTACCTAGTGACGAAAGTCATGTTATGTTTCAATCACTTTGAAAATGGCTTTGACAAAAAATGGTTTGTGAATAACAACTATATAACGTCCTTTAAGAATGTTTCAATGATTGAAATGAGAGTTTAGATTATATAACCATTGTTGGATATAAGCATTGTGTGGAAACGCATACATGTATAAGTCCTTATTCCTTGAAACCGAAGTATGCTTACTTTGTGATCAGGAAAACCGGAACAACAGTCCGCGAACCCAGTCTGCGAACCCAGTCCGCGAACTGCCGTAGGTTCTCATCCCGAGAAAACCTGTTGGAGTTTGTAAACTTCTTCCGGGTACTTAAGTCCGCGAACCTAGTACGCATACTTGAGTTGGTTATTTCTAAAGACGATTATTTATGAACTTATACTTATATAAACTAAGGAATGCATAATTGCAAACCGTGGCTATAAAGTTCATGAATCGATTCGAGTGAATCAAATCGTTTTTGTTCCAATTGTGTCTATTATAAAGATCTAAGCAATTGAACAACTCTCTAACTAGTTTCATTTGAGTCATTTGAACTAGTTATGGTTAAGATGAATATGGCTAAATACCACGTGTATGATTCTTAATTACCTAACTTGATTTGTGATTGAAATACTTAAGTATAACAGGTTAGAAGCAATAATCAAAGCCATTGGATGTTGGTTTTTATTGTCAAAAAATCTTTTTCATACTCTTATGGTAACCATTCTTGGTGTAAATCCTTGTGGAAAAGGTTATTCTTCCTTCTAAGCATATTAATTCTTGTCTCTACAAGTTTGTATCTTAGAAAAGATTATCACAATACTTGATCTTCATGATTACATATTGTGTATTGTTACCATGAGATAGTTCTATTTCTTTAGTAACACAATCTCATGAGAGACTTTCAATGATTGGTCTTTAGCTCGTATCTCCTTGTATGGTTTCTAAAATCCAAAATTTAAATCCTTCTCTCTGTAGTAAGGTCGCTCTTGTTGTTCTTTCGGGAATGACATTTTATGGGGGAGAGTTCTTAATTGAACTTGTGCTTAATTGCTATATCTTTGAGGGGAGAAGCGGTTTTGGAACATGTAGGGGTTAACTTGTATCTTAATAAACTCCTTGATGAAGTCACTAAGTTTCAACTCCGTGATATCATCTAAACTAAAGTTGATATGTTTTCCTTTGGTCAAGAAGTTCCTCTATGAAAATTTCATTAGGATCCCACTAGTTTTCGAACCTTTTCCAATTTATATTGACAAAAAGGGGGAGAATTATTTTGTAGTTCACACTACATATACATATGGTTTACGGATCATTATGTAAGGGGGGAGTGGTTTTCATTATGAGATGAAGTATTGACTAAGGGGAGTGATACATATCACCGTAGTATTATTGTCAAAGTTGTGATACAATTGAACTATGATGATGTGTAATAATATTATGATGGATCTTCAACAAGTACAGGATGAGCACACGCATTGTTGAAGAACCAAGGAAATCAAGCATGTTGGATTTTGGAGCGGTAATGCTTTTAACAAGTACAATCCATATGTAAAATGGTTTTGTCACTAAAATTGACGAAGGGGGAGATTGTTAGAGCATTTGTCGGTTGAACCCACTAGCGTTGGTATGTCAAGTTAGTTGTCAATTTTAGTTTCCAAAGTGCATTCTTGATTTAGTATACTAAAGATAGTTTCGGACTAGATTAAGCCTAAGAAGAACTACTCTTAAGGATGAAGAGCGAAGATTACAAGAAGGCATCAACAAAGGTATGAGTTAATTGATTTCATTTGGATTCTTGTTCAATTCTACCTTTCTAATCTATCCAAAAAAAATGCTCACTCTATGGAACAATTCCTATGACGGTAAATGTACATTTATGTATATATACTAGAGGTTATTTGAGCCACGACTTTTGTGACAATAACCTTTATCCATGGAAAGGTTCTCATGTTATATTGAATGATATTACGAATTCAACGAGCCGAGAATCACTCAATTCCGAGTTATAATGATGAAGTTATGAGTAATTTATTAAAGTAACAGTTATAAGTGTTGTTGTAACTGTTACAGTTCGTAGTAGGAAACACTCCATGGACTGCTTATAACTGTTCACGGACTTGGACCCAATTACGTGACTAGAAGTCTTTTTTAGTCAAATTGGTGATGTTTCCTTATCTAGGCAAGATGGCTATTAAGCCAAACATATTTGATTACCATATTAAAGTGTTTGCGATAACTTTAAATTCTTGCCTAAGTTAAAATGTGATTTATTCACATAAATACAATATTTGCTAATTATTTATTTATTTAATTATTTTGACAAGTGTAACTTAGGAAAGACTCCCAAAATTAGGAGAGTCTTGTAAAAGGAAAATAGATTTGCTTAGTTTTCAAGCTATGTTTCACTATAAATAAGGGTTCGTGAGTGCTACACGTTTTTCATCCCCTTTGGAAAATTGGTGTAAGCTCATAAGGTTATTTTCCATGTCTTCTGTTCTTCGTGAACAAGAGTGAGATAAAAGTATTTGTATTGGGGATCACAAAGCCGAGTTGGATTAATCTTTGTGATTTATTATACAACTTGTAATCTAGGATTTTCACCTCTTGTCCATTCTAAGGTTTTCTCTTCTGATATAAAACCATCCAAGAGTTGTTGATCATAAACCCTAGGTTTTGATAGATTTCAGTTTCCGATCGTATACCAACATTTGTTAGTCAAAATCGGAAGCTAGAAAGAAAACTTCGATTAAGGTAACTCGTAAAAGTCCTTATGAAGTTTTAAACAAGATATCTCTAGATTTATTCTAGTTGTTCTTGTGGTAGAATAATTAGGTTTCTCTTCCTTTATTGAAGAGTATAATAATCCCTAATCTACAAGTTTGTTTTGATATTACTTTTACCTGGTAATTGTTTTTATCAAAATAAACATAAGATTTCCAAAACCTTGATTTACATCTAAAGGGAAATCAAACCGGTGTTTTGTGCAAACAAAATATCGAATCGTATCAATCGTGTTGTTGTATCTTCTAAAGAGAGCCTTGGGTTCTGCTAGAAGATTTACGAGAAGAATTCCTAAAGACAATCGGTGTTGTGCTAGGAGTTCGATTTGTGCTGAAGCAGTTATTACATCTAGTCCGAATAGATAGTAGGAAATTGGTGTAACAGCTTATAAATACTGGACTAGGTCCCGGGGTTTTTCTGCATTTGCGGTTTCCTCATTAATAAAATTTCTGGTGACTGTGTTATTTCTTTTCCGCATTATATTTTATTTATATAATTGAAATAATACAGGTTGTACGTTAATCAATCATAGTTCTTAAATCCGACCTTGTTTGTTGGATAAGACTTGATTGATTTTGAACACTTGATTTTGTTATATTCACATTGTTAGACCAGTCCGGACTAACCCTGTTTCAAGTGGACACCGTGTTGAAATATTCCTTTAGTGATTGTTTCTTAAAGAGGTTTATACACGGTGGATATTGAATAGGTTGTGATTAACACAAAAGATTCTGGTTCAAGAACTTCACATTAAAATCTGGTTTACGAACTTGCTTTTGTTTAACCATTGATTGTGTTGAGTAAGAGATAAACCCTTTAGTATTATTCTTTGATTGAGTTTTCACTCTCGGAATATTATTAAGGTTTAGTCCACACAGATTGCTAAGCGAAATATAGGGTGTGGTTGTTAGACCCACGCTTTTTCAAATTGAGATTTAATTTATCAAGTCTTTATTTTTATAAATTCAAGTTCGCTACTTAGCAAAACAGTTTATGAAAATAAGAACTAACTTGACTACTCCATATTGCTTGAATTCTTCTTTGCAGTGTTCATCATACTACAAAAATCATATGGCATGTCTCAGTAGATAGAATGGTAGATAATATGAGTAAATAAGATAGTCAGTCTTCACATACCTTTTTTAATAAAGTTTCCGTAGACGTTGTTGTTCTTCAGTCTTCAAGGTCGATCGGTAAATTTTGATACTCAACTACCATGCTTTATTTCATGTCTGAGACTGACTCTAGTAGATTTTAAACCAAGATGTTAACTTTATCATTTAAATTTTAAAACAATCTTAACATACCAAAACTTGTGAATTTGACTGAGCTATGCTCTAACATAGAAGGCAAAGGATTATATAATCTGCAAGAAAGAACGCAGCTGCTACATACCCCCCACACACACACACACACAAAAGAATCCCCTGCTTTCTTCCTAATGACGTGGCTCTAATCTAAGCCTTTCACCTGAGAATGATTAACCCGTTGGGGGCCGCGGTGGATCCCGGCTGAACAACCATGGACTATCACCTCTAAGACGCGTCATGGGGAAAAAATTTGGGGAAAGGGGAGTTCTGATGTGCATGGATCATTTCAAAAATAGAGAAGACGGTGTGCTACATCATACGTAAAATCCAATGTACTTGAAAAAGTTCAACCCCTAACCCAAGCCGACCAAATCCAATGACCTCGGGATATTCAAACTCCAAGGGAGCAAAAGCCACCATACTCGCTCATTAGGGATTAGGGTAAGATTCTTGTCTCGGGCAAGTTTTTGGGGTTTGCTTCATGATACTAGGGTAAATATCTGCAGATCGTAATTATTTCTCACAGTTATTAGCTACCCGTCGAAGAAGTTAATTTTTCGGCTGACAGGTTAGCCAAACAAAATTTTGGTTTATATAGAGGAGCAAGTCGATTATATATGTACATATTTCCATTTTTTTTTGTCTCGTTTTGTGGTATGTGGGTGGCCCTGTTATGGGGTATCTTTTGTAAGTACTCTGACGACAATTTGGTGTTGCATCCTGTTAGATGCAACAATTTTGGCGATAATTCTGGCGACAGTTTGGTGTTAGATGCAACACCTGCAGGGGACTTTTGGTTGGAATCATTAATGAGGATGATCAGTTTTCCATGACACCTAAATAGGATGTAGTGACCGTGTCATGCTTGGACTAAAGAGGACAGTTATCTTCCCTAGTTTTTGTCAACAAAAAGTTATCAGAAATATTTAGACCAAATAGATTATTTGTCTGATTAACTGTCCACCTTAGTTTCTTTCGCTCTGCAACAGGTACAACTGTCCAAGCTGGATCTATGACCATATATGCCTCCAATCCTGAAGAAGCGGAAGCTTTAGTTATGCTTGAAGCAGCAAAGTGGGCAGCAATCATGGACTGTAACATTTCTGGATCGAGGGAGATTGCAAATTAAGGAGTTTAGATTATGCTCAAGGCCACGCAAACACTATTCATTAGAGAAATCAAGCCATAGTAACTGAAGCTCAAAGAATAATGAAGTCTCGTGAGCATTTTTCGGGTTTTACTTTCAGTTATGGGAGTAGCAATAAAGTTGCAGATGTGTTGGCAAAACAGGCGAGAAACCAAGACTACCACAAACAACAATGGAGGCAAATGCCAGCTTTCCTTTCCTATGTTTCAAATGCAATTCCTTTTCGATACGAGGAAACCACCATGTTAGAAGATCCTCATATTTCAGTTCATACTTCTGAGATAAGGGCAGCCAACAGGGGAATCAGCCCCCGGTAATCTTTTGTTGTTTCAATATATTAACTTTCAAGAGAGAAAAGAAACCCTCCAAATATAAATCATAGTAAGAAAATACTTACGTACAATATGGTAAAATAAACATATACTAACATCAATTATCATTTTAAAGGTTCCAAGTCCCTCCCCATCTTTAAATTTATCTTGTAGACCCGCGGATATCTTCCGGAACTAATATTATCTCCCAATTTTGTTCATTTGTTCCATAGGAATTTTGTTAGTTTCCGACACGAAAAATACACAAACATGGTCATTATGAAATATCCACGGTTACGAGCTTTGGTCGATATCTCTTCTCAAAATTCTAAAACAACTCTAGTTTTTTGTTCCGGGAGCAAAACTAGCTTTGACAAGATGCAAAGGACAATAGTCCCACATCACTAACATCCGCATAATGAACTTAAAATATAATACGGAATGGTCGCTCCATTCGTTACCAATTAGTTTTGAGTTGGATAGCCACATACTTTAAGACGAAATCATTCAGCTGACTGAGTTGAATATCTATCTACAACTCTCCTCAACATCCTCTTACTTTTTCCAACGCCATATATACAACTCTACTCAACATCCTCTTACTTTTTCCAACGCCATATATACAACTCCCCTCAACATCCTCTTATTTTTTCCAATGTATGCCATATATACAACTCTCCTCGACATCCTCTTACTTTTTCCAACACCATCTAATACCATAGGCAGCACGTACCACGAGGAAGAAAATGAGGATGGTACGCAGAAGAAAATGAGGACAACCGATCTCAACAGAAATATAACCTGTTTGGATGGCATATTAGAAGTAGCTTTTCGATTTCTGAAAGTCGAAAAGTTAGAAATCAGTTTAGGTGTTGAATTGGAAAACGACTTTTAGAAACCGAAAATCTAACTTTTTGTGACGCAGAATTGTTCTACTTCTGACTTGTAAACGCACTATGGACATCCTTGGTTCAAAAAATATATTATATATATATATATACATTGGGGCATTTAGCCAAAGCAGGTGGTGACATGTAAAAAAAAGTAACAAATCCTCATTACGCTGTGCAAAACCGGTTCCCAACTTCTTATGGCACCTTGAGCTGCCTATATAATGGGTCGGCTCACACTTTGCACCGCCACCTTGGATACCATCTCTACGCAAAAAGCCAACAGAAGAAAATATTCTTTCTGCTTCTCTGAGAACCCTAGAAACTACTAGAAAACAAAAATGAAAGGTAACCTTTAAAATCAATTCTTTGTTTCTTGATTTGACAGATTATATTTGTATTACTGATTATTACTAATCATTTCCTGAATAATCTATGATAATTTATTGATTCAACATGCATTGACTAGGGAAAAAATGTTTGTATTCTTTAATTTCTTGAATCAACAAGCATTAATGATCTTCATATTAATACTAGTAGTATTCCTTTTCTATTAGGTCTTTAATGATCTTTAATTTGCAGTTTAGGTCTTTAAATTAGTACTATTTCTTTTCTTTTCTTATAACTTCAGATCTAAAATATGATGTCAGTATTATAATAGTAAATTTCTTTACGGAACATGCATCGATGGCCGTCAAATCGACGTTCCTATTACAGTATAAATTTCTTGAAATCAGCATTCTAAAACTAGTACTAATTTCTGATTCGTACTCGGTTCGTATTATAATTTCTTGAATCATAATCAATCGGTTATAAAATGATGCATTATTGTGGTTTCTTCAATGAATTTGTGCTGGAATGAATCTGGGAAATTTGGTAATTTGTGTTATATGTGATATGTGAAATTGGGTAAACTGATTTCTTGGGAAACATTGCAGAACAAACATTCAAGTGCAGTGTGTACACATGCGAGGCTTATGCTAACAGCAAGCCTCTCATCAACCAACATGAGTCAACTGCTCATGGAATTGGCGTTGAAGAAAGAACGACTTGCAGAGCAAGACTAACAGAGGGAAATTGCTCGCCGAGCTGCTGAACGCGCTGCTAATCAAGGTAATCAAGCTGACAGTGGTTTTAACTAAATGAAAAGATGCAAGGAATGGCAATTTTTTTCTCACTAGGCAATTTCTTATGAGTCTATAGGTGAAAGTACTGAAGGCAAAGATGACTCGAAGGCAAGTGCGAAGATTGATAATTAGCAAATCAGTAACATTGATAAAAGGTTACCTACAAGTCTATCACAATTTCCTATGTAATGTGCATCATATACTAATACTCAAAGAGAAGACCAAAAACACTAATACAGTTGATTTGCTTTTCTGCAGTGAGTATTGACAAGGATGCTGGAGTGTAATCAATGACCTGCATAGAGAAAGAGAGAGATTAAGTCATAAACAAAGATATGAAGAATGTAATATATTTTATTTTTTTTTGTAACTAAAAACCACTTAGATTCAACATTCTGTTACCTTTGTGTTTCTGAACTTCTGCAAGAAATCTTCTGCTTAGTAAAATCAGAAGGGTAGCCTTCCTTGCAAAATCCTTCAGCAGGGGGAACAAATGCATGATTACCGGAATTAGAAAAACCAAAACAAATCCGGGGTGTGACCGGAAAGAGATCTGATCTGATTTTTCAGAAGGAAAAAAAAAACAAGATCCATTGCTACCGATCTAGCAAGAACAACAAATTAGAAGAAAAAAATCGTGGTGAGATGTATAATTTGATACCGATCGAAACAAACAAGATGGTGGTGGTTGTGGTTGTTTAGATGTGCTTTGGTGAGGGTGGTGATTTATTTTTTTGAAATGAATTAAGCGTTTGTAGCAAAACATGATTCAGGTAAGAGTAATTTAGGAATTGAAAGAAAATTTGATTTAGATGAGAGATGAACAATTTTAGGAGAGAAGAGTTTCGCTTTTGGGTTGTGAGAGAGAAGAAAGTAGAACAGAACAGAAGCCTCTGACTTTCAATCTCTTTGACATATATATATAAATATATGAGACAAGAGAGCTTGTGGGGTACAAAAACCCTAGTGTGAGTCAAGTCAAATAAAAAGCCCTGGCTAATCGTATTAGGCCCTAATAGCATCCACAGTCATCGACCAAAACTAAAAAAAAGAAAAAAATTTTGGAGTTACCAAAAAAAAAAAAAAAAATTGGGACGCATTTTTTTGGTTGCGCTGATTTGGACGTGAAAAGTTACGCCCCAACAATATCGATCGAATATCAGACAAATTTGGTTTTTTTTTTTTTTTGCTCTTTGCTCTTTGGTTTATGATCGCACCACTGCAGTTGCTCTAACTAACTTCCAAGTCCCAAACCGGAAAGCTTTTACGAAGCCTATGTAGTCTGCAGGGATTGTTTGCTTTTTGATCATCAAGGTGAAGAGTTTGATTCATTTAGAGTTGAAGCAATTAGAGTTAGAGCCCATGTTACCAATTGGCCGGATATCCTGGTATTAAATTCAGGTTAACTTTGGGTTTGGGAAGCTGTTAGCGACTGATTGCAAATTGAAAGGTGTATATCTGTAGAAATTGGGCCAGACTGTACCTTCTTTTCCTTTGAAAATAAAAATAGGGTATTAACTATTAACCTTCTCTCTTAGAAAAAAAATAAAATAGAGATCTAGCAGACAGTTGAATTATTCCTTCCACTTGTTGACATATCTCAGGAAAGCCTTGGCTGGATTATCTCTTACTGGGGCATGGACACGCGTTGATCGCCGAACAACAGCCTCTTCCAAAGCAATGTTGAAGGCAATATCCTTCGACCTCTTCTGCAAGGCCAGGCTGCAAAGAGTGCAGATGATGTAATCTTTGTTAGCTATGGAAAAAATAATTGAACATTTTACTTTAAAATGCCCATGCAGCAGTTAATGGTGATACTTGTGAAAATGTACGAGTCGGACTGTTTTTTTTTTTCCTTAAGCCAACACAAGCTAAGCAGGAATGTATTTATATGACCTGGATTTAGCAATCCCGAATGTAAAAACAGGTGTAATCTCGATTAGACATTTGGATAAAGAGTCAGTTGACGACACCATAAGAACTTTCTAAAATATAGATAATTTGAAATATGGAATTTTCTAACCTAAAAAAGACTCTTCAAAAGTCATTTAATTCTTACTGAAATATGGAACGATGCACACTAATCAAAAGAAGCAGTGCCAACAGGTCAACGATAATTGTTAAGCAGTTGAACCATCATAGAGCCAGCAGGTATGGAATAAGACTCACCTTATCTTATCATAGCTTTTCTGCAGCTGTTTCTGAAGAGCCCTCTCCCTCTCACCTTTTGGATTGAGTGAACCCACCAATGCGTCAAGCTGTTCAGAAGCAGAATGATTTCATAAAAGAAGAAAAGATGAATAAATACACAGCTTTTTGAGGTTTAGAAACACATGTACCTCTTCCTTGGCACTGTAGTAACCCCAATGCTTAGAGTCAGAACTCTCAATAAACAGCCGCCCTTCATGTCGAAAGAACCAATACCTATTGTAGTCTTTGTCCTTCCCCAAGGAGTAGGTACATACATATAACTTCTCTATTTCCTTCTGTAGAACTTCTTTCTATAAGCAAAGCATGCACAATATAGTTAGTTAGTTAGTTAGTTAGTTAGTTAGTTAGTTAGTTAGTGAGTGAGTGAGTGAGTGAGTGAGAGAAGGAGAGAGAGAGAGAGAGAGAACCGTTTGCCCTTCGTTTTTATTTTCCTTGGCTTCATTTCTTTTGTCCCTGCTCTGTTTGTCTGACTCCTTATGCTCCTCATTGCTTGATGGCTCCTCAACACTGTTTCTCTCCCTGTAGCAATCCCACTCATCATGCTTCTCTTTAATGGTAATTAAAATCAATTTAATGCATCACAACTTCAAAAACACAAGACGTTATTACCTGTTCCCAGAAGCTTTTTTTCTTCTATATACCAGAATATGTTTGTTTTCTTCCTCTGCAACATCTCCATTCTGCTTATCGTTAGAACTTGACTTGCTGTTAGAACCATTCTCTTTGTCTTCACAACCATTCTGTTTGCCATTAGAACCTTCACAACCATTCTGTTTGCCATTAGAACCATTTGGTTTGTTATTAGAACCATTCTGCTTGTCATCAGAACCATTCTCGTAATGGTGTACCTTACCCCCATTCTCCAAACTATGCCCATTCAATACTTGCTTTCCGTTAGATTCTGCTTTGAGCAGCTTCTCCTCCCTTCTCTTCCTACCTTCCTCCAATGCAACTCCCCTCTTTTTCGCTGCAAGAGCCTGCTGTTGTTCAATAGAGTCATCCAACCGGTCCCTAAAAGCATCAGTATCAAGGGCACAAACAACCAGCTCCCGAAAGATGGCTAGTTTATAATGAGGATCCAAGAGACCATAGTGGCCCCGTTTTATTGTTGCTATGTGAGTTGAGAACTCAGAAATCTCTTTCATCTCCAAGAAATCACATAGATACTCCGACCAATTCAGTAAAGTAATCTGCAATCAAGGGAATATAAGAGAAACGCAACAAACTGATTAGATAATATTGGAGGTCACATGAACAGATGGAAAACTTAAATGGCAACTTTACAATAATAACAGATACTTGTAAGAGAACCGAAAGGACATTTCATAAATTCATATTTAAAGTGGTTTCAATTCCACCTTTGATTTACGCTTCTTCTTCTGTACAGCTGTAAAATAGTCTCCTTCATCTTTAATGAGCAACTGAAAGAATGCTGAATGTGATTCCATAATGAGATTGAGGTTGGTGTCCTTATGGCAGATAGCACTTTCAAAATCTTCAAGTGAGAATGGCGACAAGTGCAACAACCTGCCAAAGGAAGAGCAAAAATCCCAAACCATAAGAAGATCCCCGACATACTCCTCCGGAACACCGAAATCCCTTGACGGAGGAGGGCGATCAGTGAATTTAGGATCATCGGCACCAGGCTTCACTAGACTATCATCAATTGGATATTTAATGGGTTCTTCCTCTGCTGTTTGAACTCCTGCAGATTTATGGAGGATAAGAATTTTGTAACAAAATTTTGCGTGTTGGAGAAATATTTGAAGGGAGTTCTCTACTTACTAAAATACAGATAAGAGTTATGCAAACAAAAGATTCTGAATCAATGATAACATGGGCCAAAAATACTGTGCAAACGGACCCATCATACGGTTCAGTTTTATCAAGTCATAAAGATAATTAAATAAAAGGACAGGTTCAGCGGTAGACATTTTATTTCCCGGGTAGTTTCTGCACGTGCAGGTAATTAGCGAAAAGAATGTGAAACATATACCTCTTACGAAATTAAGAATGTTTAAGCAAGTCCAGAAGTAGATGAAAGATTTTAAAGATTCAATTAATCAAGTACCTTTCTTAGCTTTCTTTCTCCTGATCAAGCTGTTATCATCCTCTAGTTCTTTCCTTTTCTGTTTGCACAATTCATGTTGCTTAGCATCTTGATAATTCAAGTAAAATAGTTGAAATTAAAATTATAGATAACTCCAAACTCGAGCAACTTTGAATACAGATGCTGCCTATTTATTGCTTGCTTACATTTTTTTTCCTTCTCGCATTGTCATCATCGTCATTTGAATCTTCTGGTGGTTCGGTGGAGATCCCATGTTCCCTTGCCAAATTATCATGGATAACCCAAGGAGAACTTTGAGAAGTAGATTCTCTAATAAAAGATTTCAGCACCTCTCTACTGACAGGAAGCTTCCTTCGTATCAGATCATTAAAATTTACCACCGAACTACCAGTTACTTTCTTATCTTTTCCAATCCAGCCCACTTCATAGCTGATTGGGTCACTGTCCTCCAAAATCTTAAGTATTTTGCAAGGAAAAGACTTATCTTTTTTCCTCGCGTGCAACTCCAAGCCCTCAACCAGCTGACGCTCCTGCAGTTTTCTACTTAAAGTGACAAGTAGATCTCTCAAAGTGAGTGTGCCTGGCAAACAAATTAACATTTATAAGTAGACTACACAGAACGATACTTGGCCACTATTTTAAAAGGTCAAACCCAAACTTTGACCCAGAGGAAGCATGAGACTCGGTAGTAGTTCATTACCAAAGCCTACAGCACTCAAAGTGAGTGTGCCTGGCAAACAAACTAACATTTAAGTAGACAACACAAAACGATACTTTAAAAGGTCAAACCCAAACTTTGACCCAGAGAAAGCATGAGACTCAGAGTAGTTCACTCTACCAGTGTTTTAAAATATACTTAGATTATAGTTGCTTTGAACGTATTGCTAGACCATATAAATTCTTGATGGTAATAAATTATCCCAAAAACTGTTTGACTAAAGGGAAAAGGAAAAGAATGCAACAACTCATAGGGAAACTATATACGTAGAGACAAAGAAGCGAACTGGACTCGTCGCTCTAATTCTTCTAAGTGATAGATACTTCTCTAGTACCGCGGTTGTTGACTACACCCTTCTGAAGCTTCTGATCATCTTTACAGGTGAAAAGCAAATTTTGGAACCATAGACCGCGCATATGGAGCTAGTACATCGACGGGAATAAGGCATCTTGATAACCAATCATAAAGGAATAGAAAATAACTCCATTAATAATGAAGCAATCAACGATGGACGCTAACTAGACTCCGCCTAGTGGTGACTATTAATTAACCTGAACCATTGTGCTTTTGGATCACCAAGGCAAAAAGGAAGAAAAAAAAACTATAAGCAGATTCAACACGAACATAAGATTGTAGTCACAACAGAAATAAACAAATTTAGTGTTAAAAATCGTATCTCCGTCTGAAAATATTAGAAACTGAAACTGCAATCTAAATTCCCGAACTCTAACAGAAAAACAAGCTCATTCCTAATGAGTGAGAAAACTGAATTCCTGCGCAAAAAAAGATGATGACAGTAAAATAGATGCACCTGTTAGAACTTAGACCACAATACCTCCTCCTATAGAGTTGCATCCAAAAAAGAAAATGTAGCATAATCATTCTAATAAAATAAACAGGACGTATTAAGCATCATCGAGCTACTCATACACTCAATTTGATGACAGATGAAACCACAACTAGAAGTACGGGAAAATTTAAAAATAAAATTTCCAAGTCTCCTATCCATTTAAAATAACAAATAATGTATATAATGAATAAATCAAACTTGTACTTATGTAACCAAATCTACTGAGTCAGTGACACCTGGGTTCTACTAAGACCTTTACTATCTTGGTTAGCTTAATATGTTCACCTTGGCACTTCTATTTTATTTTGTTTTCAAGCGATCCATCTCACATGACCACTAACCAAAATGAGAGCTACAAAAGCTAATAGTTGGGAAGGGATCAATATATCAAGACGGAAGGCGTATACCAGAAAGAAACATGATATACAAATTTAAAGACATTTTCACAAGGGTACTGGTTCTTACTGAATTGAATGATATGCAGTACGGGTGCCATTAGTTCTTTCGGGAACTGTTGAACCCTCTCAGCTGCACGTTGCTCTGAGACCAAGGCCTCTTCATAAGTAAGGTTTGCTTTTCCAGTAACTTTACAGGTCCAGATTCTACGGCGATATAGATTGATTCGCTTTAGATATTCTCTGAGCTAGGTTAAGGAAAGACCCCCGCAAATGAATCTAGTAGATGAGAGCGACAAAGGGAGAAAACTACTGTTATACCATATTCTTCAAAGAGAACAAGTTTAATAACGATTTGAGTGTTAATCTGAAGAACAGAAAAAGATAATCAAGAGAAGATGAGTGAAAGAAAGATAAGAAGATAATGTATAAACGACTGGGAAACAAAAGGATACTGGTAATCCTTAAATATCTCTTTCGTGAAACGAACTTGAAAAACAAGATCACGAGGCTCCAAATCATCGGGTGAATCCACCAAGGGAAAAGGCTTTCTTTTGAATAAAGGCATTGGAAGTCACTCTAATAACAATGTTGATGAGCAGGATAATAATAATGCCCTAATTCATGAATTCGGTTCCAACAAATCCTGCAAAACCCAAGAGTTAGTTTTTAGATAAAACAACACGGGCTTCTCCATAAAACTTGGCTTCTGATTATACACAGCAATAAGAGAGAAAATTAGAGAGTCTTCCACACAAAAAGTCGTTTAGTCATTCATATATGATTTCTTCTTATTAGCAGCAGCTTTCACACAAAGGTAAGTATAATTGCAATGCTCATGAAGCAATTCAGAGTTCGATAGCAAAATCCATCAAACATCTTTAGGTCACTACCATACACTTACCAATACATAGAGAATGATACCTTAGAGTACCAATGAAAAACAACGAACACAACAAACAATCATGCTAAAACAGAAACCAGCATTGTCATTACTACTACTAACCCAGCACATCTTCTAATTCAACCAATTAACCTCTTTTTTTTCTAACTAAACCAAAAGACAGAAACCCTAAATACCAACAAAACTGCTTCCCAATAAACATATCCAATTCCCGCCCAGAATCCACTTCTTTTACATAGACAACATCAAAATCACAAACAAGAAAACTCCCAATACCCAACAGATAAACACAATCAAAATCACACATTTTGACAAAACCAATCCATAAAAACCCAATCTTTCCCCATTTTCTCTACAAAAACATTCAAACAAAAACTCTATCAGTGTCTAAATCATGTAATCAAACCTCCTCAATCAACAACCCAAACAACTAAAAATCACAAAAACAAAGTAACAAACACAAGATTAAACGTAAGACTATATCAATCAACAAGTTCGGTTACAATGAGGCACCGTCCAATGCGAAAAAAAGCTCAAATAAAAGCTCATGCAACGTAGATTCATATATAAAAATGGGATTAAGAGTATATGATTGATCGTAAGAGAGAACAAAACACGGACAGGGTTCGATTGTACCTGAGAGATTCAGAAATCTGTGAAATAGGAAACAAGCATTAAGAAGAGGGAGTTTGGCCTCTCTAAAGTGAAGAGAGAAAGAAAGAAGGCTTCTTTGTTTTTGTGTTTCCTGTGTGGTGTTTTGGTTATAGTCAGTCCCTCCTTCTCGGACGTCGTAGGAGGAGTAATTTATTCGAGTAATAACTTTTGGTGGGTGTAAATATCATTTCTGGAGTGACACTACGAAAATTACTGCACCCCCAAAAAGTTTGACGTGGCTCAGCAAGTTTTGACGTGATTTAACATGAACACGCAACTGGGGACATAGAAATCAATTGGGGGATATAAATTACTTCACATACCTAATAGTGTCTGCTAAGGTGTTTTTGGGGGCAAAAATATTAAAATACCTAATCTCTTTTAGGTTTAGAGCTTTGAAACCCAAATATTCCCCATTCCTTTTCAAATTCTAAACTCTCCCCACTCCCTTTCAAATTCTCTTCTCCTTCTCTGCCGGCTCCTCACTTTGGAAACGATTTTTTTTTACATGCCGGAAGTGATGAAGACCATGCCGGAAGTGATGAAGACATGACGGAAATGATGAAGACATGCAGGTAGTGATGAAGATCATGCCGGTAGTGATGAAGACCATGCCGGTAGTGATGATGACCATGTCGAAAATATTTTTTTTTACATCGCCGGAAGTGATGAAGACCATGCCGGAAAACGGTGTCGGCATGCTTGGTAACTAACATTCAATGTCGTAACTAAATGCTGGCATGCTCGATAGAAATCTATCAATGTCGGTAGTCAAGTGAAAAAAAAAATCAACTTTCTGGATACTTTACATCATGTGCCGACATATAAATTAAAGCAACATACTATGCCGGAAAACGGTGCCGACATGCTCGAGAATTAACTAACTGTGCCGGCAGTGGACTGATTAAAACAAGAAAAAATTCAAAACGGAATAGGTCGAACACAGCCGGGAGGGGCTACGCCCCTCGGACCCCCCAGACCCCCTGGATAACGTTTTGAAAAAAATAACTTCTATACCGGCATATTTTTTGGGTTGAATACTATGCCGGCTTGAATTTTAAAATGGGGGATAAGCTCGGTACCGGCATGGACGTGGTATGAATACCATGCCGGTATGGCTGCTTCCGGCATCGTATTCATACCATGTCCATGCTGGCACCGAGCTTTTTCAGCTGCAAAAATGGTGGATTCAAATAAAAAAATCAAATTTTCAACCTCTTAGCAGCAATTCTCTCTTCACAATCATCCTCCATTTTCACCAAAAAAAAGTTCCCTCTCAATTTTTTTTCCCTCTTTCTACTCTCACCTCACTCACCCAAATACAAATAAAAACATACACTAATCTTTTAACAAATTCTTAAGATTTTTCCTAATTATTATTGACCACTAATCCTGATTAGTGAGGGGTACATTAGGAATTATTAAAATGCTTAGATAAGGGGTGACCCTGATTTGATATTTGGATCCAGTTTTTGTCCTTTTCCTATATCCCCCAATTGCGCGTTCTTTAACATTTGTTCACCTTTGGTGCTCAGGTTTGGTAAAGTTTTGGTCTCACCTAAATTTAATGCTTGATTTTTCTTTTTTATCCCTATTTTATTTTATAAATGACAAAAGTTACCTTTAAATTTATATACTATCAAAAAAATTTATTTCTTGTACTTTATTCTTTAAATAATGTTATTTTATATAATTCAAACTATTTTATATACTATTTCATTTAATTTGTCAATAATAAAAAAAAAAATTAAATTATTAAATAATAAATATTAAGGAGTTGGGGCTCAGCTTGTCGCTAGGCTACCAACCAAAAGCTCTGTGTAATAAATGATAATTAGTTTTTTATATAAAAAAGATAAAAAACCAAAAATCAAAATTGTATTTTATTTTATTTTTTTACATAGCAGTCAAGCGAGCAACAAATCTTCATCCTCATCTCAAACAATGCCCAAATAAACCCTTTTTTACTTAATTTTAGTTTTATGTTTTATTTAAAACTTATATATATATATATATATTAAAAAGTGGTTAACCAAAATAATTTTAGTTAATAGTGACAATTATTAAATTTAATATTATATATATTTTTATTTAATAGTAAAAAAATTAATTACTTTTAAACCCAACAAAACTGAATAAAACTAGGGCTATTTTGCATTTCCTCCCCTCCCAAGATAGCTAATTAGCGTTTCCTCCCCAAAAAGATTGAAATTAGTGAATCCTCCCATCGTTAGTTTTTTCATCCAAATCTCAGTTAGCTGCGTCAGCAAGAATGAACACATGGATAAAATTTACACGTGTCTCCTGAACTACCCAAAATACCCTCATCGTTTTCTCCCTGAACTTTAGTTCAAATCCACCAGCTCCGTTGCAATAATTCCTCAACATCAGACTCACTTCACTGAGCCAACACCCCCAAACACCATACACGTTGTTGTTGGAAGAAGTCTCCATCAAACCATCATTCCCATGATGTCTCAAATCGCATCAATCCCATATGAAACGTAAGACAACAACACCACCAAACTGCCATTCAACCATTACCCTAGCAACTATCACAACCCATCTTCACCTCAATGTTGTCGCTATCGCAAACGATATCGCAAAGATTTAACACCAATCGATTCTGAGACCAAAACTCACGATGAGAACCAGCTTTCAAAATTACTCAACACCCCATCTACAAATTCAATTCTTAAACCCAAACATTCACTGGAATCCATGACATAAGCGCCCAAATTCAGTTGTTGTTAATCATTTCTTAGTTGAGAGATGTCATTCAAACCCAACTTAGCCTCGTATAAGAACCCCACACATCCAAGATGACAAATTCAACATACATGCCAATTAGATCCCCTTTCTGTAACTATTCTTCCTTTCAATTTCAAAACCCCAAAAATTCAGACCATATCCTCTAGCAAATCGCTAAATTCATCCCCATTTACATCTTCAGAACTGCTCCAACATCCACTAATTAGCCAACACCAAAATTAGGTTGAAACCCATTGTAGAAACCACCACTGCTTGCTGATTTATGATAACATCAAGATCAGTTCTTCCCTGATCTATTTTCTTGGTTGAATTTAAGCCACGAATCGACCAAGAAATTCGATCTCAATGCATCGTTTAACTAGGCCACCTTCCTTCCCTTCTGCTCATTCTTCTTCCTTAAGAACGTTCAATGAAACCGAACTTAAAATGCTCCATTCACGATGATGGTCTTAAATCCCCTTTAGGCTGGTAAAGAAAATGAGTTGCTGCTCCTCTCTCTCGATGAAAACAGAGAATTTGGAAATCATCGCTCTCACCATTAATACAGGTGACGGGTTTGTGTTTTTTTATTGATACTCCATGAACAGATCTGAAACTCATATCAATCTAATGAAGCAGATGAGGGTATTTTGGTAACTTTGTATGACACGTGTATATATTTGCCACGCGTATATTCATGCTGACTCATCTAACCGGGCAGTGGATGGAAAAACTAACGATGGGAGGATTCACTAATTTCAATATTTTTGGGGAGGAAACGCTAATTAGCCATCTTGAGAGGGGAGGAAACGCAAAATACCCCATAAAACTATATTCAGGGATATGTCTGTTTTTGTCATTTGCTATAATAACAATGGTTGAATCTGATATTTTACCAAACACACTTTGATTGCTTTTTTAATCATCTTTAACTTTAATTAATATTTTACCAAACGCTTTACTGCTTTTTTCTCACAGCACAGCAACGCATAGCAGAAAAGTGCTTTTACGAAAGCTGCAGCAATACCAAACTAAGCCTTAGTTGTTGTACTACGGACCAACTGGCCTCAGTGCTTAGTTTAATTATGTTCAAAGAATATTGATGATTTAATATTTTCATTTAATTGGTTAATTAGTTATGAACTAATCAGTATCGGCCAGCACGTATCTCACCCCTCCAGGAGCTAAGGAAGTGGTCCGACGATATATCGTCCCCACCTTAAGGATTTAAAATTGGATATATTAGTTGGCGGGTCTTTTCGGAATTGGAGTGTGTTCTTGGAAGGCCACACACTTCTGTGCGGACTCTTTAGCATCTTTCTGCATGCATGACCAGAAGTATCCCTGCGTAAGTATCATCTGCGCGAGACTGCGCCCCCAAAATGGTTCCCATATATTCCTTCATGAGCCTCCGCAATATCAGTTGTCCTTTCTCGGCAGATATACATCGCAAAAATGGCTCCAAAGCTATAAGTTTGCGGTATAACTATCCCTCAATCATCGAATATCTTCATGCATTCTTTTTACTTTTGAAGCGAGATTCTCATCATCTGGGAGCTCACTGGTTTTCAAATACCGCATATAAGGTTAACGCCAGTCTGAACTATTTTCGGTAGGATTGCCTGAATCATTTATCAATGAACTATCAACTTCCATGTTGTTGCCAATGTTGTCAACGACTACTTGTTATGGTGTAGTTACCCTCTCGCCCCCACTAGCATGTTAGAGAGCCAGAACAGAGTGGTTGTCGAAGATGTTAGGTAACTCTTTGAAATCAACTACGAGTGGCGTTTGTATCGACTGCTGAAGATAGATATGCTAAGGCGTCAGCATGCCTGTTTTCCAGCTGTGGTTGTTGTCCAGTAGAGAATTGGTCGAACTCGTTTACCAACTCTTTCATGCAATCTAAATATAAGTCCATTCTCTCGTCCTTGGCTCTGTAAGTGCCCAGAAACTGATTGTAATTACTAGCATGGATCAGTTATTAGTTTTACGTTCTTTGCATCTAACTGTTTGACAACTTTGAGCCCAACAATTGCTGCTTCATACTTTTCTTCATTATTTGACCCGCAAAAACCTAATTTGGTTGGTTTCTCGATTTTTGAAATATCGGGAGTAAGGATGACACAACCAACACCAGCTTCATCGAACATCGGGAGCAAGAATGACACAACCAACACCAGCTCCATCGAACATCGGGAGTAAAAATGACACCACCAACGCCAAGTCCATCGAAATTTGACGACCCATCAGTAAATACCGTACACAATGGTTTGGACGTATCAACCTCCATTGCGAACTCACCACCAGTTTGATTAATGATTAATTATATGGGTTTGTTCAACATCTTTTCTTCTTCGATAATTTTTTTATGTCATCCGCAGGAAAATCTGCTAATAGTTCAGCCAAAGCATGTCCATTCTCAGCAGTTCCGGATTCGTACTTGATCTCATACGACCCCAAAAAATTTGACCAGATGGCTAATCGGCTCAAATCATCAGCGCGTTCTATGATTCTCTTTAATGGGAATTCGGAGTATACTATGATTTGTCACCCTTGAAAATAAGGATTGAGGCGGTGAGACGCGTGAAGTAGTGCAAGTGCTATGTTTTCAATTTTGTGTACCGTGTTTCCACCCCGTCAGAGATTATTGACGAAGTAAACATGTTTCTCATGTGGATCAGTAACGAATAGCATTGCACTTACAACGCATTTTGTCGCAGCTAGATAAACTCTGATGGGTTATCCAGTTTTTAGACTCATTAATACTAGGGAAGTATACAAATATTGCTTGATTTCATTGAAATCTTCTCCGCACTCATCTGTCCACCCAAAAATTATTGTTTTTTTCCAGGACATCAAAGAAGGGTTTGAATCGATCCGACGAGCGTGAGATGAAACGGTTCAAAGCTTCTAATCTCCCTGCTAGCTTCTGGACCTTCTTCTTTGTCCTCGGGGACGACATTATCTCTGATGGCTTTGATTTGTTCTGGATTCGCCTCGATACCTCTATGGGTCATCAAGTATCCAAGGAACTTGCCCGAGGATAGACTGAACGAACACTTTTCTAGATTGATCTACACCAGATATCGCCTCAAAATATCGAATATCATCTGAAGATCGAGCAAATGAGACTCCTTTTGCTCATATTTTACTACCATATCGTCGATATAAAACTCCACCGTCTTTCCAATCAAGTTTTTAAACATGTCTTCTACCAAATGTTAATGGGTTTCTCCAGCGTTCTTCAGCCCGAACGACATCACGATATAGCAGTAAACTCCCATGTCAGTCACAAAGGAAGTATGTTCCTTATCCTCCTCGAACAAGGGTATTTGATTATATCCTGAAAAATCGTCTATGAATTACTGTCTACCGTATCCCGAGGTTACGTCCACCAAATCTCTTATCCGCGTAAGTGTGTACGGATCACCTGGGTATGTTTTATTCAAATCGGTATAAATCGATACAGACACGAATTTTATCATTCTTCTTTGGAACAGGCACGACATTAGACATGCATCGAGGATATTGGATTGGTCGAATAAAGCCTCTCTCCAACAGCTTCTCAACTTCTGCAGCCACTCCAGCTTTTTTGCTTTGCGTCATATTCTGAACTTTCTGACAAACTTGACGGAACTTCTGATCGGTTGTCAATCCGTCAAAAATAATTTCACTTTCTTGCTCACTAAATTTAAATGAAGTACGAGGTAAGGAAGAGTTCGTATCCACAAAGAGGCAATTGTTGTTATGCAATTTTCAGTTTCTAAGGTAACCAAGGGGGGATGTTTGTTGTTTAAGCGAAATACTAAAGTAAAAATAAAATAGAGCAAAGCAAATAGTTGGAATAATCAATAAGGAGAAGATATTGGTCACGGGATAGTATCATTCACAAACATGTATTTTCATCAATGATTAGAATTGGTAATTTAATCTCTCATCTACTAATAGTCCTAGGATACCTTGATCGCAAGAATAACCCGCTAATTCCCTGATTTCATCACAACCAAATTAAAAGATGCATATGTGAATTCTTCCTAGAAAGCAACCTAAAGTGTAAAAGCACAATTAGATTTAACTCCCTAAAAGCAATAAGTTCTATGGAATAAGACTAATCAATGCAAACGAATGTGTAAAAGCACTAAATGTTTTAACAAAAGTTATGATTCACTTGTGACTAGTAGGATATATCACTACAAGCACTACCCACAATTATGCTACTTAGAATCAGGGATAAACAACTTTTTCGTATTGAAAACCCTAATATAGCTCTAGAGATGAATGTAAATCGGATTGATTCCGGACTCAACCAAATAAACTATCAAATCATGTAACACTATTAATTGTGAACCACAAACAATAAAATATTGAGACAAAACTAATTCATTGAATCATATAACATATTGAGAAATCAACTTTTATCCCATAACCAATAATATGTTTAGCTACACATAGCTATGGAGTTCATCATAATAATAATAATTGAAAAGAAGAAGATGAACAAAAGCAAACCCTAGAAGCGTAAACAAAACCGGCTCTCCCAAAAGTTCCAAGAAAAATATATGATGTCCAAAAGTTGTAGAAGACTTTCCCTTTTATAGCTTTTCTCCAACTTCTAAAATTAGGTCTTCATAGTCCAAAGCCCATGTGGTCCACCAAGCCCATTGTGTGAGAAAAACTCATGTGAAAATATGTCCCAAAAGTGGTCGCCGGAAATCTAGTATTGTGGCTTAACTTGGCCGAAAACGTCTCGTGTGACCGCAAAGTCCGCCTGGTCACCGGTCAACGGGTCAACTCGGACGAATCAACTCGGGTCAACTCAGAAGTCAAACCGAGTCAGATCAACCGAGTCAGGACGGAGTCAGATGTAGTCAGGTCTAACTGGTCTGACTGAGCTTGGCATGAGTCCAGGCTATTGACCGGCTCGAGCTTGTGTAGAACAATCATTGTCTTTCGCAACATTACTCTCCAGCCAAGATGGCTTCACTGCAAATCAGCTCTTTCTTGTCCTAAATCACCACAGTGTACAGCTTTCAGTTGCAACCAATTCCTTAAGCCAACTGCGATACCCTTCATAGTAACACCACCACTGCACCATTGCCTCACTGCATCAAACTCAGAACCCATTAAATCTTCACCACCAGCACCAACATCAATTGCAGCTCAACTGCCATCTCAGACCAGCCATCTGCCTGTTGCTTCATGCCTGCAATGCAATTGCAGTACAAACCCAACTCTATTCACCATCTTCACATAAAACCTATCTAATCTGTCCGATCCACAACAACATAAATTCCACCTTCATTCGACATAAAGCCACTGCATAAGCCATTTCAATGGCTGCAACTACAACCTCATTCATTTACCACACAAAGATTCTCTCATAATTCACAAAGATCGCATCTCCAGCTCCTGCAACATCTCAAGGCATTCTTAGCTTCAGATCCCCACTAACTTCATATGAGCTGCAACCTCAGGCTGTTGCAGAAGCCACAATCTCAACGCCTACAAGTTACAAGCTCATTATCTACCCTCCTGCAATGGCATGGCAACTAGCAGAGCCAACTCTCTGCATCTCAGACCTGCAACTCAACACAGCTCTGTGTATCAGCATCAAAACATCACCATTGCATCCACATACCTAACCATTTATCATCATGCCAGAAGCACCTGCATCTCAATTTCATCTCTTGCACATCAGTCCCACTGAGCTATCTCATGCCATTCCTTGTGCATCATTCACATTCTGTAACTTCTCAACCAGCTAGCCCATTATTCAGTCAACACCATTAACAGCCAAAGCTCTCAAACCCATCTTGATTTTCTATTCAAAATACTCAAACCCATGTCTTAAATCAGCAGCAGAATCTTCAATTATCCTCATTCTCCATCTCAAAACCAACAATTTGATGCCAAAGAATGTGTATTTGACTGATTCACTCTCCACAATCGAATTTACCACCTGCAGTTCACCCATCTGTCTTTCCCAACTCAAACACACCTCCTTGACTGAAATCATTGCAAGAACAACTCAATATCGATTCATCCTCTCATCAGCAGCCCATGAAACCATCGATCTCTTCCACCGAAGCAAATCGATCCCCTTTCTTATCTCGATTCTAATTCATTTTCAAACCCTAACACGAGACACAAATACTCTCCGTTTATCACATGTCACCGCTGCAACATCCAATTCAAGCTAAACCCATCCTTTCTTCGCGTTCTCGAATTCAAATCATCTTCTCGGCCAACTAAACTCGAACAAATCGATTCACCACCGCATCAAACCATTTCTCATAAGACCCCCAAATAAATTACCATCAATCCTCTTCCCCGTAAGTTCTGATTCAGTTAGAGCCATTATTCACCATTGCTTCCACCGTCTCGGATCAAATCTTCATGAACCTCTGAATTACTCTCTCAATCGTTGGCAAGAGTTGAGTTTTCTGAGAACCTAGCTTGTCTGAAATCTGAATACAAGCACCAATCTCTGTTTTCTTGCTCGTGGTCAAGGCACCCACCGTTGGATATGCTGAACTAACATATCATTCTTCACCTCCTTCTCGTGCACCTAGCCTGGTTCCAAGTATCACTCGCTAGTGAATTGATCTTTGTGCTCCTTTACGCTCCAAATGGCTAATTTCTTCTTCTTTTGCTCATAATGACTCCGTTGTACCTGATCACTCAAAAGCACACATAAGATACATAATTTACAAGAAAACTAGCGAAGAAAGCATAAATACTAGATAGTAAATTAGGTGTTTTACGACACCTATCAACTTCTCGTCGATGTTTAGCATATGACAGGCTACGTTCAGATCTATTCTTGGCATTTCAGCGAAATTTCATGCGAAAACGTCAACGTTTGTGTTAGAGCATTGCTCGGTCGAACTCGCAAGCCTTGTTATCTCAAGCTTGTTGTCAAATTTAGTTGATCAAAACTTTAGCTTGATTTCTAGTCTACTTATAGTTATGTCTTGGATTAGGATATAAGTGTGTAATTGAGCATTAGACTTCACGGTGTTTGATGAGTGCCAAATATTTCATATTTCTACACCTTTTTATTGGCAATTAACTCATCTTTTGCGCTTTAAAATCATATATTATCCCAAATTCTGTATTTTCATTGTTTTCAAGAATAAATACTTTTACTAATTACTTTTGTGTTTTTAGGTACTAAATAAAGCTTGGATGAATTGAGAAGCCAAAAGTAGCGGAGAATTGGTGACAACGGAAGAGAGACAACAAAAGTTCCCGCTAAAAGGCAATGAAAAATATTGTTTGCACCTCATCCACAAGTGAAGAATGTTGTTTGCAAGACCCAAAACTAGGTGTGGGCTTGAGATATTAGCTTTGAAGAGGATATGGGCTTATAAGAAGATCTTCCAAGATATATAACCCAAGATCTAAGACTCAAACCCGTTTCCATCCTGAGCCGTCATATTTGATGTAACTACTAAGCATCCAACGGAGTCCCAACCGATGCATCAAATCTTGATACGCTTGCCTAACACCCTAGCTTCATATCTCCTCCCCTTGTAAGAGCAGAAACCAAAAACACCTTCACTTCGTTTTCTTCTCTCCAAGCTCATCGAAACTCCTAGTTCACCTCCATCAATGAACTCCATCCCCGAAAATCTTTGCTCACACCCACAATCACAATCACACTCAAGCTCCTAATTTCTATCTCTCTCCATCTTATCTTCTTCCTTATCAAAAAACAGTAACCCTAGAAGCTAGAATGAGAGAGATAGAGTTAGGGTTGTCTTCAATAGCTAAAGCAAAAATCAAATCAAGTCACAGAGAAGAAACAGCAGAGGGGACAAGCAATTTAGGCAATTTTGGTGAGTGGGTAGAGATTTATTATTTAATTGAAACCCAATTGGGGATTTTTATGTATAAATATGCATGAGAATTGTGATGTAAAACTGATGCCCGGATTAGCCGGTGCACCAAGCAGTAGTTTAGGTTTGATTTCATTTTCTTCATGATGTTCTGATTTCGTAGTTAGGGTTTAGGTGAAACCATTAATCTATTGTTAAGTTTAATTCAAGTTCTGGTTTTGTTCTTGTTATATTGTAATGTTTTGGATAAATATAATCTTAGCACTTCAGCATTTTGCTCTCACAGTGTATGCCATGTATCCATTGTAGTTAGAATAACACTATGTTGATTGTGCCATAACTCGTGCTTAACTGATTGTTGTTCGATCCTTTGACTAGTTGTGCTTTAAGTAGAAAGTTAGTACTTCAGAGGGACACCTTAGTTGCGATTAGAATATCCATATCAAGATTGTTTAATCATCTAAATGATTGATCTGCAGTTAGCTGTTTTGTGAGAGGAAAACTAATACTAGGATTAGGTAATTATCTTAGTGACACTAAACTATCCTCCTGAAACCACCTTTTGATGTGCAGCAGACTAGAATCTTCACTGCTATCTGGATAGTCGGTAGAGCCTAGAAGTTCATTGGTGTTCATACAAGGGACAAGAACATTATTGAGACCGAATTGACTTAGTGTAGGTTAAGAGGTGGATTCGACTTCCCTATCACCATATTTATCTGCTTGTTTAGTGTGCTCTTTGCTTTCTCATTTGTTTATTGCTTTAAAACTCTCTTAATCACTTAGTTGTATCGGCAAACAAAGCCCCCTTTTTGGTTACTTTTTGTTCTAAGTCAGTTGTAGTGAGACCATAGCTTCAACTCTACACCCACCTTGTCCCTGAGGATCGACCTGTATTTTCACTTTATACATTTGGCACTGTGCACTTGCAGTCATTGTAGGTATTGTTTATAGACCTATCATCATTCACCAATTGAAAAAGAAGATCTACTGAAGACTTTGGAGGAACTTCGATGTTATTTATCGCTCAAAAGTCTATTCAACTCTATCTACTAATAAGACTAAGTCATATAACTATATACACTTTATGTTATGCACATTGAAATTTCGAGTCGAGTCTATCTCTTTAATATCATTCTCGAAATATGAGTTTAAAGCTTAGAATGCTTCGTCATATACTTGACAACTTTAGTTATGAACAATTCATTGGTTGGAAACTAAATATTAAGTCAAGATAATCATGTGAAAATTACCTTGAACATCTTACATGATTTGTGTGAGACAATCATTTGATGTTAACTCGGGATGTTTCGTGTTGATCAAATAATCATTTGAAAATTACTTGAAGCTAGTGGTATGTATAAGATTACCATTGTTGTTGTTCTAAGGATGTTTCAAATCGATTACCGAGAGTTTTAGAACTACTGCCAAAGTTTGGATACAACATAGTATGCGTACAAAGTATGCGAACTGTGAAATACTAGTTGGGTCTAGAACACTTGTTTGCGAATTGTGTTTGCGAATGATTTTATCTGTTTGGGTCCGGAACTGTTGTTTACGAACTGCGTTTGCAAACGGCATTACTAGGTAGGGTCCGGAAAGGTAGTTCGCGAACTCAGTTTGCAAACTCAGTGGCTAGTTTCTAAAACCGGCAAGTATGACAACTTATTCATATACTCCGTATGCAAACGAAATTGTCTATACTCATGAACTCTGGTTCGTTTGCGAAATAAAGTCCCTGAATTTTCAATGCCTTTAAGATATGTTGAAAATGCGGGGGTCTAACAACCACACCCAACAGTTCGTTTGGCAATCTGAGAAGACTTACTCCAATATACTTTCTAGAGAATCAACTAGACAGTCAGACTCAATCTAGAGTAAAGTATATCAAAGAGTTTAATATCTCTAACTCTTAATTCAATCTGCAATCGGCAAACAGAAATCTGCGAGCCCGATTGAATATAAGAGGAGTAACTTGAACGGTACTAAAGACCAATGTTCAAGTGTCAATCAATTTAAATCAACAACCAAAGGTTGGATATTTTAATTGATTGATCCTAACGCAAAACCTGTGATATTTCAATTATATAACAAAATATAATGCAGAAAAGAAATAACATAGACACCAGAATTTTGTTAACGAGGAAAACCACAAATGCAGAAAAACCCCGGGACCTAGTCCAGTTTGAAAATCACACTGTATTAAGCCGCTACAGACTCTAGCCTACTACCAATTAACTTCGGACTGGACTGTAGTTGAACCCTAATAAATCTCATACTGATTCAAGGTACAGTTGCGTTCCTTATGTCTCTAATCCCAGCAGGATACTACACACTTGACTCCCTTAGTTGATCTCACCCACAACCAAGAGTTGCTACGACCCAAAGTCGAAGACTTGATAAAAAAATCTGTCTCACACAGAAAAGTCTATAGATTGAATAAATCTGTCTCCCACAGAAATACCCAAGAGTTTTTGTTACGTCTTTTGATAAATCAAGGTGAACAGGAACCAATTGATAATGCGGACTTATATTCCCGAAGAACTGCCTAGTATTATCAATCACTTCACAATAATCTTAATCGACTAGCGAAACCAAATATTGTGGAATCACAAACGATGATACGAAGATGTTTGTGATTACTTTTATCTTTCCTGTCGTAGAAATTAATCTCGAGTCAATTATTTCAATTGTACTCAATACGATAGAATCGGGCAAGATCAGAACACGCAACTACAAAGAGAATAGTTGGGTCTGGCTTCACAATCCTAATGAAGTCTTTGAAGTCGTTAACCTACAGGGTCTCGAAGAAACCTAAGGTTAAAGTAGAATCGAGTCTAGTTTATGCAACTAGTAACACATAGGAGGTGTGGGGATTAGGTTTCCCAGTTGCTAGAGTTCTACTTTATATAGTTTTCAAATCAGGGTTTACAATCCAAGTTACCTTGGTAACAAAGCATTCAATATTCACCGTTAGATGAAAACCTGATTCAACCAAGCTAATGTCTTTCAACCGTTAGATCGAACTTAGCTTGTTACACAAAAATGAAATGTACCCTCATTTAGGTTAATTTAACCGTACCCAAATGTGTACACCATGTTGGCTCACAAATAGTTAACATAGGTTAGCCATATGATTACTCTCATATCACCTTATTCATTAACCATTACTAGTTCAAATGACTTAAATGAAACTAGTTAAAGAGTTGTTTAGTTTCTATATTCTCATAGAAGTATACAACAACACAATTAAAGCAAAATCGGTTTGATTCACTCGAATCAATTCATGAACATTATAGCCACGGTTTGCAAAGATTGCATTCCTGTTGATGGTGGATTTTCGGCAAGGGCTAAAATCGTAAAATCATGATACTGCATGTTTCTAATCCGGCTTCAAGAACTCATGTGACGATTCATGTTTTATGATCCGCGAACCGTTTCACGGTCTCTGACCGAGCGAACATTCCTCTCAGACCCATGATGAATATGTTTCTCGAAAGGCCTCCCAGCTGAGCGTTCGATGCTGCACATTTCATCATGACCTCTATGTAGAATCAAATGATTGGGCGGTTCTCTAGATATAATTGTTTGTTAGAGAGCATAACGCCTTCAGGACTTCACGTTGCTCGGTGTTCCCTGACTACATAGAGACCCACCTCTACATAGAATAATAATTAGGCGGTTCTCTAGACATAATTGTTTGTTAGAGAGCTTAACTCCTTCAGGACGTCACGTCGTTCGTTTTTCCCTGACTATGTAGAGAGACCGTGTATAGATTCAGGCGGTTCTCTAGACATAATTGTTTGTTAGAGGGATATACTTCTTCAGGACTTCAACGCTACACGTTGTTCCCTGACTATACACTCTCAGAACGAGTATGATGCTTCAATTATCTCATATCTCGATTCTGCAATAGATTAATTCTAGCGCGACATTCACCGACTGAATTCCTAGAAAGTAATCTATTTTATCTCATTACTCCATTCCATGGCTGATCCCCGGCTAATTCCATGGATTAGTAATAGATAATCAATATATCTCATTACTCCGTTCCATGGAATATTCCCGATTGAATTCCATGAATTAGTAATGGATAATCAATCCATTTTATTACTCCGTTTCATGGATTATTCCCGACTGAATTCCATGAATTAGTAATAAATATTCACTGTCCGGGCGTCTGAGCCACCGTCGAGTAAGTCCCGAGAAAATGGTGCAAGTGTAGTTGACAATAATGCACGAACGAGCACCTGAACGCACGAACGAACGATCAAAAACATGGACAAACGAGCAACTTATGGAGGAAAATAGTATTGATAAAATAAGCAAGAGGCATGGGACTGGGCCCACCGGCCGTCCGGCCATGCCGACGTGGCCGATCCCCTTCTCCATTATTTTATTTTAATTTTATTTTATTTCCCTCATCTCATAGAGACTCCTTCATTTGAGTAAACTATGTTAGAGCACTGCTCGGTCAAACTCGCATGCGTTGCTATCTCAAGCATGTTTGTCAATGTTAGTGATCAAAACTATAAGTCTTGATTTCTAGCCTATTTATAGATGTCTCGGACTAGGACATAGATTGTGTACTTGAGCTTAGACTTCACAGCGTTCATCATTTGAAGACGAAGAACTACTAAGGGGAGCTTGTGGAACTTCATCGACAAAAGGTACGTGGAGACTGAAACTCATTTATCACTTGGAAAGTTTATTTCTACTCTATTGGTAGGCCTGGAAAGGTGTTTCTATTTGAGCCTACGGGTAATACCGCAAGTGCACGGTGTCTGGTTTGCAGCACAGGGCAGGTGCGAGTCGATCCACAGAGACGAGGGGTGCTTCTTATATGATCTAAGGCTTGCTACTTAACTGAATTCAAGATTGGCAATGTGACAGAACAATACAATTGAGTTTGTGTCAAAGCGACTGATGTTTTGTGAGAAAGTGTCTCTAAACTAAGGTAAATAGATTATAACAATGTGGGAAGAACACTAGTGGTAGAGAATCCACCACTTGATCTTATGCTAAGCAATTCCTAATCTAAATATACTCTTGATTCTTTCCAGGAAGAATACCATGATAATGGGTTCACTAATTCCACACACTCCCCCTAGTATGGAGTGTCTTCTTACTGATACACTCCATCACGGGGTCATGTGTTCAATTAACTAATCCAAACTTTCCAATAAAGCATACAAGAACAATAAGAAGACAATGAACAACTCAACATTCAATCAAGGGTTTCATCCCAACCCTGGAAATTGAAATTAAAACATTGCAAGAAATAAAACAAATTAAAACTAAATTGACAGCACTGGCTAATCCAGGCGTAAGTCTCTTTCACAAACCCCTCCTTCTATTTATACATCCCCAAAATTTCCCAAAACCCTAAAATTCTTTAAAATAGAAATTAAATAAAATCACCTCTCACCCACGTCTCTGAATTGCTTTCCTCATCTGTCAATCGCCTCTGAGACGCCATGCATGTGGTTTGGTGGAAATCCTAGCTTCAATCGTCTCAATCCTAGCTTCTAGGTTATGATAGAAGCTATGGGTGGAGAAGAGTGAAGTGAGGATGGTGGTGTAGGTAGCTAGGGTGATGGTGGCTTGATGCGGGTGTGGCAGGAGATGGTGGTGGTGAGGGTTCAGGTATGGTCGGGCGAGAGAAGAGGTGGAGCTCGTAAGCTGCAACAAGAGAAGAAAGAGAAGGATGGAGAGAAAATGAGTAGCTCGATTAGGGTATAGGTGTATGGGTATTTTGCTGTGAGACACGAACATCGGGGTTTGATGAGAAGGGCCTAGCGAGCGTAGGATGGAGCTGATGGAGATCTGAACGGTTGAGGATGGTAAGCGGTTTTTGAGCGATCTGGTGTTGCACGGAGCATCAAGAGATGATGTATAGTGATGGAGCGACCGTTGGATGTAGCTGAGGGAGATCTCAATGGCTCAGAGTGAGCGGGATCGGATCCGGGTCATGGGTAGCTCTAGCCCAAGTCTACCTTGTTTTGGTTTGCAACTGATTCCGCGCGCGGCTTTGGCTATCTGCTCCATAGATGCTTGACTCCAATTCTTTGCTCTTTTGCTCCTCGATTCTCCGAGCTTTATTTATTACCTAAAAACACAAAATTAATTAATACAAATATTTATTCTTGAAAACAAAGAAAACACGAATGCGGGATAATATCGATTTCTAAGCGCAAAAGATGAGTAAAATGCCAATAAAAAGGTGTATAAATATGCACTATTTGGAACTCATCAAATACCCCCAAACCCGAATTTTACTTGTCCTCAAGTGAAACAAAATGAAAAATCCTAACTATACCACCGTCGTAGGTCTCTCGAATGCATTTAGCGTATGCACTAAGCCTTTAAACCCCTAGGTGTCCCTAGTGGACGAGTTGTAGTCTCGTGAGGGTTTACAAGAGGTGTACCCACAAAACCTTCTCCAACTTCGAGTGTAAAAGAGTCCCAAGCCTCCAAGAAGCTATGAGGACATAGAGTTTCGCATGCTAGTAACGAAGTTAGAACTATCGAAGAACGCATTCTCATCCTTAAGAGTTGAGCGAGAAGTAACCATACCATATGAAAGAATTCGGATTCGATTGTGATCATAAGCCTCGACTTCTGCCTCACCATTAGGGTTTTATGATAATTGCACTCAAAAAGATCGCTTTTTAGTCTCTCATGTGTGCGGCGCAGAATACCGAGAGAAATCCCGCACACGTTGTAGGTAAGAAGGATAACCTTCCGAAAATAAAATCTGGAGACTCCACAGAAGTGTGGACAAAAGAATCTTTTTCGATGATCTCTAAGAAAGGAAATCAACCATTAGCAAGGGTGGGAGTACTCACTCACTTCTCACCCGATCGGCAATTAATATCACTCTCTCATAGAAACCATAGAAACGTCTTCAATCTTCGGTCTTCGGTCTTCAAATGTTGATGACGAACTTCTAAACTTCACAAAACTTGACAATTTTTAACTTTTCTACTCAAATTCCTTGTTGTTTGGATTTTTCTTTTTGAACTCTTCTTTACCATGGTGGTAGCAAAAATAAGAAAATAAACTACAATTTTTTTTTTTTTTTTTTTTTTTTTTTTTTTTTTGATAAGTGAAAATAAAAATACAAATAATGAAATAACTAACTCCATGGACAAAGTACTTTATCACTCAATTTTTCCACAACTTGTATTGTCTTGATTTTATAAATTTTATTAATTCTCATCCTATTTTCTTTTCTTTGTTGCACATAAACCTTGGACTATATCAATTTTTCTTTCAATATTCGATTCTCGGTTCTTTGTGACGATGATGTGTTTCTATGGGTCTTGCTGATTGAGAGAGAGAATGATGCTAACTACAAATCGGTATTTAGAAGGAGTTTTCATCTTTAGACGTCACCCTCATGATTGACAAAAACTAGCACTCAAGAGATCAAAAGTAGTGCCGAAAATGGTGCGAAGTTGGGTAGCTCACCATTCCTACCCGCATTTACGTAAGGTGACACACACTCTAACAAACTTTTCTAGAAAGTTGCAAAAAATGAAGGTTGGTGCCTCACTTGATGTAAAATGGGTAGTCTCCACTATGGGTGATCACAATTCTACTACCGAATATCTAAACAACACCTAATTAGCCCTCCGGTATGGTTAAATCCAACTTTAACGCTCTAATCAACTAAGAAACCCGATTGCGTTTTCCGATACTTCCAAGTTCTGTTATTTCGGTCAGAATCTCTATGTAAACATAGCTAAAAGCATGCTAGTGACTCTAAAATCTCTAAAAGTTGGAGGTTTTTACAAAAAGAGTTTTTGAATTTTTTTTTTTTTTTTTTTTTTTTTTTTTTTTTTTTTGAAAATAAAAGGTAAAATAAAAGACTAAAAACTCTAAATGCAAAATAAAAAAAACTCTAAATGCAAATGCACCCCCAAACCTAAATCAAACATTGTCCTCAATGTGTCACAGATAGGAAAAATTTGAACAAATCACGTACCACGAGAACTATGCCGATAAGATAAAAAGGGAAGAGATTACCTATGTCGGCGGGAGCAAGGTTGAGCTTCATTCGTCAAGGCTAGAATCCAATATTCTCAACGGAGATCATATCGGATTAGCATAATATATGTGCAAGAAGACTCAACCGAATCAAGAAAAGAAAATTTAACAAGTCCTACTTGGATTATATACAAAAATTCACCATAAACTAACAATCTAAAGAGTTGAGGATCAACCCAATAGAAAATATATACAAACATCAACAAATTTTACACGGATATAACAAGAGAGTGCAAGTAAGACTCACAGATGTGAAGGAGTTTCCCCCAAACCTAAATTTGTGAACGGGTGTGTTTGAAAGCACAAAGTCTTGCAATTTTAAAGGTACATCATGCAAAAGGTCTAACTCAAAATGAGTTTTGCTAATTACAAAGTGGACATACATATTCCAACCGTGGCTCCTTAAGAGTGTTATACTTTGATGCAAAATAGTCCAAGAGGACTTGGGAAGCACAAAGTTCTAGGCCTAAGTTAGGCATTTTTAGAAAAGTTGGTTTTGCAATTTTGTGACAAACAACACCTAGGTTTGGTGGAGGAGTTTCAATTTGTGACTCAGGAGAGAGGTTAGGTACATCTAAGTTGTGTTCATGTATAAAATCATTTGCACCGTCACACTCTTTCCTAAGGTCAGGAGTGGGTAAATCATGGTCATTTTCACAGGATAATTGCACAGGTTCCACATCAATATCACATGCATGAATATCAGAAGAAGCATCATTCATAGGGTTCACAGGAGAGACACTTAATGTCTCTGAACCTAAAGATTCTATTACATTTTCAAAATACACATGCTCTTCATATTCATCATCATCATCATCATCATCATAGCAAAAATCCATCTCTCCATTCAAAATTGTAGTATTTTTAGTGTACTCATCTACCTCTAGATTAGGTTCATATTCAATGTTAGTTGCATGAGTAAAACTAGAAACACTATTTTCAATCCTATCATTTTGTAACTCAATCAGGTTCCTTTGAAGAATCATCTTGAGTTGTTCCATTGAAGGAGAGTCTTCACTAGTGGGTATGCATTCCTCATATGGATATTCATTGTATGGTTGTGCATGAGGTTCACTAGAGAAGGGAAATTCAGACATGTTGCTATATGGATGGTCATGCATTGCATTCCTTTCAAGCCTAGCATTTTGCTCTATGAGTGTTTCCATTATTGATTGCAAACTAGGAGTTGGGGGAGTATAAAATTGTTCATCTCCCCACTGTGGTGAATGATGCATGTGTGCAGGTTGATTATGGTCCCAATAGTCACTTCTAGACACTTCGTACATTGGATTATCATGGTTTTCCCTAGACTGTCTAAAATCATGCAAGATATAACAGTATTCAGCGGGGTGGTCTAAGCCACCACATAAGGTGCAAGCATGCATTTCATATTGCCTAGAAAAACTAGATTCGACAGATCGCTCATGTGATTGCCTTTCTAAAGCAGATTGCCTATCTAAAGCAGATAGTCGAGCCTCTAATTGATCTAAAAGTGATGACTGGGTATGAGAAAATTGTTCATTTTCAACCTGTGGTGGATGATGTATATGATCATAATGATTAGGGTATGTGAGGTCGGGGCCACCGAGAAGGCCCATAAAGTTCCCTAAAGTCACTATGGTATGTGGGGTGTTCATCCCGTGAAAGGTGCCCGTAAGCAAGCTCTCTAAGGGATTTATTTGTTCCATCCCCAGATGCAGACCAAAATCCTGACATGGTCTAGCTCTCAAATTGAACTCAAAGCCCAGTGAAGTGGACTAAGTTTGGTTTATTGGGTTTTTGGTTTGTTGGGTTCCATTTGGTTTGTGTGGGAAAGTTTGGTTTATGTGGGAAGTAGACTTGGTTATGTGCAAAGCCCAGGTTGTGTGGGTTCAATTTGGTTTAAGAGGGAAAATGCACAGCCCAACAGTGATTTGATTGTGAGCAGCCCAGCAGTGAGCAGAGCCCAGCAGAGAGGCTTATGGTTTAGTTATGTGGGCTGTGTGTACAGCCCAACAGATGTGGGCTTATTCTTTTGCAGACCAGTTTGATTTCAGTGAGCCCAGTTGACTATGGGCTCAGTTTGGTTTCAGTGAGCCCAGCAGATGTTCAGCCCAACAGATGTGGGTTTAGCCAGCCCAGTGGTGTGGTCATCGGCCAGTTAGGTTGAGTTGGGCTCGGTTTGGTGTAAGCCAAGTCGATTGAGTTTAGTTAGCCCGGTGGAACCGGGTTTCGATTATAAACAACCCGATTCAACTCGGTAAATCGGCCGAGTTAGGATTGACTCGGCTATTCAGGGAGTCAACTCAACTCTCTCTGTAGGTTTAACTCGGTGAAACGATAACTTGATTCACTCACTTAGCTTAGTCGGACTTTTACTCGGGTTTGAGTCAAAGTTTTCTATTCAGCCCTCACTTAGCTCACAACCGAGAGCTTGATTGCTCAAATCGGCGGGGCTAATGGCATACAAGGTACAGGCTAAGCATAGATTTGTCACAGGTTTGCAACTATTGACAGGGTCTTGCTCAGGTGAGACAGGTTATGCTCAAATGATGGTAGCAGGGTTTGCAACCTTGCGCAAACAAATTCTCAAGGTTTCAAGGTTACACACTAACACTAGTTTACAGCTAGCACAGGTTCACAGCTCAAGCACACGGTTATGTGCTCAGTTTGGTTAGGCTAAGTTGCAACAAAGCCCCACAGCTTCAGGGGGGCTGGGGGGTTGCACAGGTTAATGCTCAGGGCTTGGCTCAACAGGGGTCAACATGGTAAGGTTTAACCGCACCGAACAGGGCATACAAGTACAGGCTAACAATACACAGGTGCACTAGTTCTCACACGTGAATGCTCATAAATTGCGAGGATGGGTTCGTAGAAGCACGGATGCAACAGATAGAGCATGCGCGTAATGTGAACAAAGCTCATACAAGGCTCGAATCAAGATCAAACATGCATAAAAGTTGAGCATCAATGGCACAGAGCATACCTGGGGTGTTTAGTGGCATACAGGGGACTAACCTCAAGAACTGGGTTTTGCCTCGTCTTTCTCCCTTTTGGCAAGCACAACTAGCACAAACAAAGACAAACCAACTCAAACCGGACCTGTTGGCTCAACAAACAATCTTAGTTCCCAAAAATGAGCCACAGGATAATAGTGCTAACACAGGGGAAAGACAACAACTCGTTATTCTTATTTGGGTGACAGGGAGATGTTGCGGGGCTAGTGAATATTGCATCTAAGACACAAATTGGATGAAGAATTAAACTAACTAGATGCAAAGTACAATAACTAGCATGCAACAGAGGATTAACGGTGAAAAGGCACAGCAATGAAGATGCAAATAAAGGAAAACAACTAAGTTACACTAAGAAGGTATTGATGCAATGTAAGTTATGGATGATGTAAACAAAATTAAATGCAATAACAGATAGAATAGTTAAGTTACACTAACAAAGAACTAAAAATGACAATGCAGTGTGACTATTTACAGGGATGAAATGAAAGCAGAAGAGACAAGCCAACAACCAACAGGGCACGCGCCAAGTCCCCGGCAACGGCGCCAAAAACTTGGTAGGCCTGGAAAGGTGTTTCTATTTGAGCCTACGGGTAATACCGCAAGTGCACGGTGTCTGGTTTGCAGCACAGGGCATCCACAGAGACGAGGGGTGCTTCTTATATGATCTAAGGCTTGCTACTTAACTGAATTCAAGATTGGCAATGTGACAGAACAATACAATTGAGTTTGTGTCGAAGCGACTGATGTTTTGTGAGAAAGTGTCTCTAAACTAAGGTAAATAGATTATAACAATGTGGGAAGAACACTAGTGGTAGAGAATCCACCACTTGATCTTATGCTAAGCAATTCCTAATCTAAATATACTCTTGATTCTTTCCAGGGAAGAATACCATGATAATGGGTTCACTAATTCCACACACTCCCCCCTAGTATGGAGTGTCTTCTTACAGTACACTCCATCACAGGGTCATGTGTTCAATTAACTAATCCAAACTTTCCAATAAAGCATACAAGAACAATAAGAAGACAATGAACAACTCAACATTCAATCAAGGGTTTCATCCCAACCACGAAATTGAAATTAAAACATTGCAAGAAATAAAACAAATTAAAACTAAATTGACAAAGACTGCTAATCCAAAAAGTAAGTCTCTTTCACAAACCCCTCCTTCTATTTATACATCCCCAAAATTTCCCAAAACCCTAAAATTCTTTAAAATAGAAATTAAATAAAATCACCTCTCACCCACGTCTCTGAATTGCTTTCCTCATCTGTCAATCGCCTCTGAGACGCCATGCATGTGGTTTGGTGGAAATCCTAGCTTCAATCGTCTCAATCCTAGCTTCTAGGTTATGATAGAAGCTATGGGTGGAGAAGAGTGAAGTGAGGATGGTGGTGTAGGTAGCTAGGGTGATGGTGGCTTGATGCGGGTGTGGCAGGAGATGGTGGTGGTGAGGGTTCAGGTATGGTCGGGGCAGAGAAGAGGTGGAGCTCTGCAAGCTCTGCAACAGAGAAGAAAGAGAAGGATGGAGAGAAAATGAGTAGCTCGATTAGGGTATAGGTGTATGGGTATTTTGCTGTGAGACACGAACATCGGGGTTTGATGAGAAGGGCCTAGCGAGCGTAGGATGGAGCTGATGGAGATCTGAACGGTTGAGGATGGTAAGCGGTTTTTGAGCGATCTGGTGTTGCACGGAGCATCAAGAGATGATGTATAGTGATGGAGCGACCGTTGGATGTAGCTGAGGGAGATCTCAATGGCTCAGAGTGAGCGGGCTCGGATCCGGGTCATGGGTAGCTCTAGCCCAAGTCTACCTTGCTGGTTTGCAACTGATTCGCGCGCGGGCTTTGGCTATCTGCTCCATAGATGCTTGACTCCAATTCTTTGCTCTTTTGCTCCTCAGATTCTCCGAGCTTTATTTATTACCTAAAAACACAAAATTAATTAATACAAATATTTATTCTTGAAAACAAAGAAAACACAGAATCTGGGATAATATCTGATTTCTAAGCGCAAAAGATGAGTAAAATGCCAATAAAAAGGTGTATAAATATGCACTATTTGGCACTCATCATCTATATCTTATATTGAGACATAAGTCGTATTACGATATAGTTTTCTATATACACATTTGAGAGTTCGAGCTGAGTTTATCTCGCTTACATATTTCTTGAAATATGTGTTGGCAAGCTTTCGCTTCGACCAAGTTCTTCTTATATCATGTGAAAATTACCGAGTAACATCTTACATGGTTTGTGTGATACAATCATTTGGTGTAGTCTTGGAATGTTTCGTTATGATTATTTCAATATCTTGAAAATTGCTTTGATGCTAATAGTGTGTGAAAACGGCTATTGGCTCCATTCAGGGCCGAAGCGCAACGACTATTAGCTCATTTTTCTGATGCAACAATTGTGCATACTGGCTGTACCAACAACAGAAACGCTGATTGTCTAGAGACTCTTGCGTCCAAACTGCAGTTTAAAGGGTCAGAGAAATCCATCACTGTGCAAAGACGTTCTGTATCGTTGTTTATGGGTGAAAACTATTTCTGCCGGTTTTGGTAATTTGGGATGTGTGGATGAGAAATGAGTCTAAACCTTAAACAAATGCACTACGCGGTGAGTGCTTGTAGATTCGAGAGATCAATCTGTGCAAGTCCGGCCTAAACCAAGAAATGGCCGTTCCAGACTTGTTTCAGTCACAAAGTGAAGGAGATAGGGTTGATCTTAGGGAGGGAAGCGAAGAAGGTGTTGAGAATGTGAAGGCGTTGGCTATGAATGACTTGTATCGTAAAGTCGAACCGGTTTGCGGTGGTGTAAGCTATCGATTCCTTGTTTGAATACGATTGTATCAACACTTGCCTCTGTTGTCTGGACTTGTTATTCTTTAAAAAATAGGATGGAGAACCTATTTATACAAGTCTTTTAGCCTAATCTTCGTATCTCGTGGGAAGTGGAGAAAGTGGAGTGATGGAATAGTGGAGTAATGTGTTAGTGTCACACGACCAGGCTTTCCCACTTCTCCCATCATCACTTAACCGTCCATGACTTCCTGACACGCTCTTGTGATGGCGCGTTGTGCGGCACGCCGTAAACCGCCGGACCAATACCCCAAAGTATGTATCCCCGCTTGTGACATGATTGATGTTCGGAATGTGTGGGTCGTGGGACCCACAAAAGGTAGCATGTAATGTTAAATTGAATAATTGCGTTATTCGGAGGGTCGATACTTGTGAAGTATCGTGTGTATTCTATGCAGTGCGCATCATGGTGTGGTAAAGTGACGGGTGGTGATCACCAAGACGCCTTCTTGACCAATTAACTCGACTGTGGTTGTATAACCAAGCCGGTGAAGTTGGACTGGACGAGATGATCTTTGAGACACTCATCTGCGATCGTTGATGGAATTAGGGTTTTAGAAGAGGTGCGCAAGCATCCCTCTTCAGCCTGGTCGAATCCAAGCTTGGGATACGATTTTGGCCAGGACGATCGTACATGCGTGTAGACGGCATGACGGTGTAGGCGCCCATACCCCATTATCTCACGAAAGTGTGATCTGGACCACTCAATTCGTCCGGCAAAGTCGAGTGGTCGAGATCAGTTTGCGACAGAAAACGAGTGCAAACAAAAGCCGTGCATCGTGCCAAATTCGGGCACGCGCTCCAAGACGACCAATCTTGGTCGGTCTTGGCCGATCGGTTCAGCGTGTAGGTGATAGGCTGGTGTTCACGCCTATACCTGACTGTCCCATGAAAACGTGACCTAAGCCACTCAAATCGTCCGGCGAAGTTGAGCGGTCGAGATTAGTTTGCAATTGGGAAGTGTAACCACGCTATTTTGGGCGGACGATTTGGGATAACCAATCATGGTATGCCTTGGCCGACCAGGTGAGGGGATAGATGGGTCCACGGTGGTCATGTTCGTATGACCGGACCTGCTTAATCTAATCTTGGACCCTCCATTCGTGCCGGAGAAGATGGACGCTCGTGATGCTCATAAAACCATAATTTTGGGTTTCACGACCGTGCGTCATGCTCCATTCGGGCGTACTGGTGGGATGACCAACCATGGTTGGTCCCGACCGATTGGTCGGGTATGTAGGCGCCCACGGTGATGTGTTGACATGCTCGGGCCTTTTGAATCTACATCTACACCCTCCATTTATACCGCGAAGATGGATGGTTGAGACTGTTTTGTGACACATGTAATGTGCCGCAAACCCTAATTTAGGGTTTTCCGCCCATACCGCTCTCTGGTTTGGACGTTTTGGCAAGCTATGCCAATCTTTTGGGGAGGCCGACCATGCGGGGTCGCGTTGGTTCGAAGAGCGAATATTCCATACCGCTTGGGGTTATGGAATTGATCTGGGCCATCCAATCATGCTTTGGTGAAGTTGGATGATCGAGATCATTTCCCGATCGATACTGGACAGTCCATGCTCAATCGGGCTAGTATAACACACCGAGAGTTGCTCAATCGGGCTAGTATAACACACCGAGAGTTGCAGCCTGTACGGGTATTTCGTACATGCTTTCATTATAATGCTTGGAGGTTCGTGTTGCTCTGGCCGAGAGCAACACTCGCCGTCATGCCGCACCGATAATGAGTACATGAAATACAAAGGTCGCTTACGCATTAATTAATAATGCTATAAATTTACGGGGGTATATGGGATTATTGCTACATGCTCCAACCTGGATGAATTTCGTGTATTTAATTCACGAGAATGGGATTGTTGTCACATGCTCCATTCTAGGTGAATTAGTAAAGTGAAGAAGTATTCAACACTTATTAATGGCTTTATCTTTTACAAGATGTTAGCGCATAATTTTCTGGCTTTTACAATTTTAACCTTAAATGAAAATCCACCATCAACAATCGTCTACTGATGTGATTTTAATTTTGTTGTAGAAAGTGGTAGTAAAGGTTGTCGTTCACTCAGACTTGTAAAGATTTGGTTTCAGAAAATACTAAAAACAAAGAAAATATATACAAAAGATGTCACAATATCGAGAGATACCGAGACTCAGGGTTCCACCAATTCTCATTCATGAGGTTCTTATATTTATCCTAGACAATTATAGCTCAAATAATAATAAAATATTGACTCTATGTCTTTGCCAAGGTAGATTTTTAAAAGATTAATTATAAATCACAAGCATGACGCATCAAAAGTACTAAAACTAAGCATACGTCATCAAACGAAATCACAACTAATTAGTGAAAATCATAAAACAATTAAATCAAGTGCAAGAAGTCATATAAGAAATAAATAGAATTACCACATGCATGAAAATTAGCTTCCTCCTTTGTCCCGGTGTTGGGGTTTAGCTCCTCATGCTCAAAACGCACCCAAAAGATAGAAACATGGCTCAAAAAGGTGTTTTTATTGAGAAATATATGAAAACAGAGTTTTGCAACGCTGCGATAGTGTTACGGACGTCGGTGTTACGATTTCTAAGACTATTTGAACAACGATACTTTATTAATGATGTCGTTGTATTTAAGATCGCTCCAAATGGCAGACTTTGAGGGTCTGTTCTTCGTCTTCTTCTTCTTCTCCACCTGCTGCTGCTGCAACTCTGCAAATCGTGATTGATTCGTACCAGAGCCCTCTGTTGGCTCCCCAAAGACTCGACAGGCTTGCTGTGACTTCTATCACCTCTTATATACACCACATGACAAAAATATCTCGTGGAAAACTTCCATAAACCTTCCCTGCCTTTCACCGTAAGTCACGGCTTATTTCCTATCCTGTTCTCTTCTTTACGCGTCAACTGTAATCATCCAAACTCTCTTCAATGCATAGAAAGTAATCCCAGCCGTTAATATACTCCTCAACTCCACGTACTCTCCACGTAACTTCCCTGAATAATGCAAAACTCCAAACTTTCCTACATCCCCTGTTTTGTCGAGAACTTATGCTAATCCTCTCCTGTTTCGTTTTAATCTCTATTACCATCCCTGTTTCATCAAACCAGGCCCAAACAACGCTTATCCCACCAACAAATCCGAGAAAAACTCATCCAAATCCAAATCAGATAGTCCCGTGAACTCCACGCCTCTGTTTTCCTCTCCCGGATTATCTAGCCAATTTGGGCCCATTCCAGCACCTATACCTAGCCTGTTAAGGGCTAAGGAGCAAGCCTAATCAATCTCAGCCCTTTAGTCTTCATGAAACACGATCAAAATACCAACCCTAATTATCCAGCCACTGCAATCATGTTTCCCGCCAGTTTTGATTTTTGAATGTTGAAGACGAGGCGCCCCCTATCCAGAGTAGGGGTGCCTTTAGCAGCTGCCTTTGGTGATGCCCTGGGGGTGCCCCTTAGTATTTTGGGTACCCCTTATCCATTTCAGGGGTCCGAATAGCAAGTGTCTTCCGCGCGCAACTTTTCGATCTGATTTTTCCAAAAATGTTTATTGGCCAAAAATACCTACACACGCATAAAACACCATAATAAGTACAAAAACGAGTACTATCAATATATAGAATCGAGACAAATTAGACACAAAAATGTGTCTATCAAATACCCCCAAACCTATTATTTGCTAGTCCTCGAGCAAAAATAAAATAAAATCCTAACTCACTGTCGCAGTGCATCGTCGATTGCATTTAGCGTATGCAATAAGCCTTTAAACCCCTAGGTGGATCTAGTGGCTTGAGTTATAGTCTCGGGAGGGTTTACCGAGGTGTACCCACAAAACCTTTACACCTGCACCCTAACTATCTACGCGAGAACCTTGGAAGGCACTAAAGAATCTCCTTGGTTGGCATACTTATTGACTACAGGAGGAAGTACCCCGATGCGAAATTCCAATTCTTTGTACACGAGTTTGCACTCAAGCATACTAAAATTCATATATAAGTCACGAGCTCTACTCGATAGTCGCACTATGGACATCAATATCCGGGAGTCAAAACTAATCACATGGATAGATCAAGAAGATGGATATAGAGAAAATATAGATGGTTTTGATGTTTACTAAGTGATTGGTGTTTCCCATATCTCATTCAAGGCCTCCGCCAAAATGAACCTATCCTAATGGACTGAGATACTAGTCATATACAAGACTAATATCAACACACTGGCATATACAAGGGAACCAATGGTCAATAATCCTAGCTCTCAGGTCAACACAACTGGCATATACAAGGGTTCCAGTGGTCGACTTTATTGAATTTATTCCGGTTGGTCAGATGGTCTGGTCTCACTTTTTTTTTTTTTTGTATCTCAATCACTCTAATTCACCCTAGCATCGGTAACAACTTGATTCGTGGGCCCCACCTAATCACTTAGAGAAACATAGTTTAAAAACAAAACAAAATAAAAACAGAAGTGAAAAGGACTCAACGAGATATGGTGAAACTATCATATTATTTCTAACACCAACTCGTGCTTTTATGAATAGACTCTTTAGATGTTGCCATCTAATCAGATTGGTTCCTCAACTCCTACAACCAAAATGCTTCCATCCACTTAGATTGGTTAGTGCCATCCTTAATAAGCATAAATTTCTAGGCTCGGAGTTTATTAATGCAACTAAAACTTTCTCCCATACCCCAAACTTAAACCTAACATTGTCCTCAATGTTCTAAAGATAAAATTAAAAGCATGAACAAGGAGAAACTGTTACCATTTGAAGTAAAAGAGTTAAGGAAAGATATTACCGTGTCGCATGAATGTTGGGTTACCTCCCAAGAAGTGCTAAGTTTAACGTCTTGACCAGGACTAAGAAAGGATTAGTCACCTTATAAAATCATAAAGTAATAGCCGAAATTTTTGTGGGTCATCGAAACCAAATAGAGCTATCACAAATAAAAGGAATCTGCAACATGCCAAATAAAGCACACCCTTGTCTAGTTTCCTGTTTAAGACAACTACATCTAGCTGTGGTTCAGGTTCAGGTTCTATAACTGGGTCCAAATAAAATATTTTCATGGGTTGGAATTCCTCAAAGCTAAGATCCGGTTCAGGTTGTAAAGTCTGTAAAAACTCAAATAAGAACTTATAAGCACATAATAATAACCTTGAATAATTGCGGATCCTTAAAGTCAATCAGTTTTGACTCACACAATTGACCACGATGAAACTTGCGGTCAATCTTAAGCAAATGTGTTGGTATTAATTTCCTAAAGTACCTAGGCTCAGTCTGACACATTTGAAATTCATACGTTCCCACAATTGGTTGAAAAATATTTGGTGGGAAAACAAAGTCAATCTGGGTATCACAGCCTGGATAAACCACATCAACCAGAGGATGGGTTTCTAACAACTGAACTTCCTTATGGACATCACTAGGTTCAGGAAAACGTGTATGAAGATAATCTTGTAAAATGGTTGAGGCACAAATGTCAAGTCCCAAGTGAGGGACCTTTCTAAGAGTTAAGGCATAAGTTAAGGCATATGGAGAATGATAATCACCCCCAAACTTAGAGTTTTCAGTGTCTCTAGAAAGACTAGTCACAACTTCCCTAATTTCAAGGTCATCTGATTCCTGAAAATGGTCAATTGATTCTTCTAAGTCAGGTTCATCCTCACTCATCTCTACGAGTTCATTTTCTTTGTCTAAGACTAATGTTTCTACATCGCTAGACTCAAAATATACTCGTTCCTCTAAACCATAATCGGCTTCGTAATCATAAGGAAAAACTACATCGTATAAAACGATGGTATCTCTAGACAAATCCTCGTCCCTTTGAATAGGTGAATAATTGTTAAAATTATTTGGATTTGAACTAGAAACATTATCATTATTAAGCTCAATTGGAGTAACAAATTCCTGATCACTATGCCTACTTATTTCAAATTCTTCATCAATACTATCCTCATCATAATCATCGTTATAATAACATGAAAATGGTTGAAACTCATCTAAAGTAGTGTTACCAATTCTAACCTCGTCATCTTGATTATGCAAATAACTATCTTCATTTTCAAAGGTACTATTGGAAACACTATATTGGAAATTAAAACTATCTTGAGCATTTCTTTCCCTGGGCCTCTAACAGCATTTTCTGAGTCGATTCACACGACTTCCTGATTTGATCTAGGAAAGAAGGTTCACACGTTGCATTGCTTTCGTCCATAACTAAGTCATTCATCTCATCTGAACTACGTGTCGACTTAAGTATCTTTTGTGCTGACTCAGCTAACTTACGTGCGGACTCTAATAGAGAGGAATTTTGATCGTATGACCGGTGGGAATATGGATAGTAATTGGGCTCACCATGGTATGGACCATAACCTTCAAAAGGCTGATGTTCCCAACCACTATTCACATTATGGTCAAAGTAGTAACGTCCAGTTTGAAACTTAGTCGGATATTCGTTGTATTGGCTATTATTATACCAGTTCGACATTCTATTCGCAGGGGTGTGAGTTGTCACACAATATTTAAACCCACTGACAGGGGATTCGTGGGTGGATAGAGTCTTACCTCCCGTACCAGACGGGCGATGAACCGTTGAAGTCGACTCGGGCCACCGACCCGATGTCGAGTACGAACCCGAGGGGCCGAGACAAAGATCGTAATCGTCAGTCCTTCCCTGCAAACAGTTTATATTTAATTTCAACCCTTCCTTAGGGTTTTAAAATAATGTCCAAGTCCAAAATAAAGTCCAAAAAGTTCAAAAAGAAAAAGAAAAATTACAAAAATACAACCCTATTTACAGTTTCTAAAAATAACACAAAATAACTATATACAAAATCTTCTTCACTCCTTGGACTCCTCTTTTCTTTCCTTCTTTGGCGATGCTTTCCTTTTATATCACTTTTGTTTCCTTGTAGCTTCGCTCCAAATCTGAAAAGAATCAAAAAAAATACCAAAGGCGTAAAAAAGAACAAAAATAATAAAAATAAACCTAAAACAAATCTAAATACAAGTCCGCGTCGGCGGCGCCAAAAATTGATGTGATTTTAATTTTGTTGTAGAAAGTGGTAGTAAAGGTTGTCGTTCACTCAGACTTGTAAAGATTTGGTTTCAGAAAATACTAAAAACAAAGAAAATATATACACAAGATGTCACAATATCGAGAGATACCGAGACTCAGGGTTCCACCAATTCTCATTCACGAGGTTCTTATATTTATCCTAGACAATTATAGCTCAAATAATAATAAAATATTGACTCTATGTCTTTGCCAAGGTAGATTTTTAAAAGATTAATTGTAAATCACAAGCATGACGCATCAAAAGTACTAAAACTAAGCATACGTCATCAAACGAAATCACAACTAATTAGTGAAAATCATAAAACAATTAAATCAAGTGCAAGAAGTCATATAAGAAATAAATAGAATTACCACATGCATGAAAATTAGCTTCCTCCTTTGTCCCAGTGTTGGGGTTTAGCTCCTCATGCTCAAAACGCACCCAAAAGATAGAAACATGGCTCAAAAAGGTGTTTTTATTGAGAAATATATGAAAACAGAGTTTTGCAACGCTGCAGTAGTGTTACAGACGTCAGTGTTATGATTTCTAAGACTGCTGAACAACGATACTTTATTAATGATGTCGTTGTATTTAAGACTGCTCCAGCGACAGACTTTGAGGGTCTGTTCTTCGTCTTCTTCTTCTTCTCCACCTGCTGCTGCTGCAACTCTGCAAATCGTGATTGCTTCGTACCAGAGCCCTCTGTTGGCTCCCCAAAGACTCGACAGGCTTGCTGTGACTTCTATCACCTCTTATATACACCACAAGACAAAAATATCTCGTGGAAAACTTCCATAAACCTTCCCTGCCTTTCAGCGTAAGTCACGGCTTATTTCCTATCCTGTTCTCTTCTTTACGCGTCAACTGTAATCATCCAAACTCTCTTCAATGCATAAAAAGTAATCCCAGCCGTTAATATACTCCTCAACTCCACGTACTCTCCACGTAACTTCCCTGAATAATGCAAAACTCCAAACTTTCCTACATCCCCTGTTTTGTCGAGAACTTATGCTAATCCTCTCCTGTTTCGTTTTAATCTCTATTACCGTCCCTGTTTCATCAAACCAGGCCCAAACAACGCTTATCCCACCAACAAATCCGAGAAAAACTCATCCAAATCCAAATCAGGCAGTCCCGTGAACTCCACGCCTCTGTTTTCCTCTCCCGGATTATCTAGCCAATTTGGGCCCATTCCAGCACCTATACCTAGCCTGTTAAGGGCTAAGGAGCAAGCCTAATCAATCTCAGCCCTTTAGTCTTCATGGAACACGATCAAAATACCAACCCTAATTATCCAGCCGCTGCAATCATGTTTCCCGCCAGTTTTGATTTTTGAATGTTGAAGACGAGGCGCCCCCTATCCAGAGTAGGGGTGCCTTTAGCAGCTGCCTTTGGTGATGCCCTGGGGGTGCCCCTTAGTAATTTGGGTACCCCTTATCCATTTCAGGGGTCCGAATAGCAAGTGTCTTCCGCGCGCAACTTTTCGAGCTGATTTTTCCAAAAATGTTTATTGGCCAAAAATACCTACACACGCATAAAACACCATAATAAGTACAAAAACGAGTACTATCAATATATAGAATCGAGACAAATTAGACACAAAAATGTGTCTATCATCTACCTGGATTACTCAAGTTGAAGATGCTCAATCGAGCGACTGGCGGGCACCCATCATTCATGAATTGAGCAGTTCTCTTACAGAAGGGAAAATCAGCCTCAAGGAGTTGAAAAACTTTTTTCTGCTGCATGGAGCATTATGTTATCGCAATCCTGATGGATCCTTGTCACGATGCCTTGGAGATGAGGAAGCGAGCGAATAACTTAAACGCATACATAAGGAAATATGCGGACAAACCCTGGTGGTCACACTTTACAGAAGGCTTCAAAGGCTCAGGTACTGCTGGCCCTCCATGGAGGCGCAGTCGACAATGTTACAAGGGTCCTGTCCCAATTGTCAGACACCACCTCATCATTTGGAAGTTCTAACAATCCACCACACTGGGACTGGAGAGAACCTTACATAAAATATTTTCGTGACAACGATCTACCGTCGGAGAAGAAAGGACCAATCAAACTTACCCAGAGGGCCAAACGCTTTGTCTACCTGGAAGGGATTTTATATCGCAAAAGCTTTGGTGGGAACCTTCTAAGATGCTTGGCCGGGCATGAAATTCCCACAATCTTGAAAGAGATGCACGAAGGTGAACACCAAGGAAAGAAGAAATTATTTCTCTAAATCCATGAGAAATATTATTGGCCGACCATGAAAGATGATGCAGCTTCCTATTTCGGAGATGTCATCAATGCCAAGTTCATGGTAACCTCATTCATACTCCTTGTCTCCTATTAAATTCCGTGAGCAGTCCATGTCCCTTCTACAGCTGGGACTGGATAGCATCGGAAAAATCAATCCAGCGTCTTCGAAGCAGCATGAATATATCATCACATCAATAGAGTATTTCACCAAATGGGTTTAAGCTATTCCTCTTCGAATCACCACTGGAGTCACGATTGCAGCCTTCATCAAAGAATACATCATATGTAGATTTGGCGTTCCTAAACATATCATCACAGATAATGGAACTCCTTTCGCCAACAAACATATTGCAGAATTGCTTGAGGAATATGGTATCAAACAGGTTTTCTCCACGCCATACTATCCCCAAGGAAAAGGACAAGCGGAGAGCACCAACAAAACCTTGATCCAGATTCTTAGTCGAATAGTTCATGACAATCCACGAACATAACTGCCCATGGCTTTATGGGCCTATCGCACCGCACCAAGAAGCTCAATTGGGACTTCACCGTATTCTCTCGTCTATGATGCCGATGATATTCTCCCAACTGAGATCAAGATTCCTTCTGCAAGAATTGTAGCATCCAGTGGAGTGTAGTGGGATGAAGCTGAAGTGTCTAATTCAAGAATCGCTGAATTGGACATGCTCGAGTCACGAAGGGCCAAAGTAGAAAAATATGTGGAAACTTACAAACAAAGGATTTCCAAGGCATACAACAAAATGGTAAGACCTAGAATATTTCAAGTAGGAGATTTGGTTTTGAAAACAACAAAGCATATTCAACAAGACATGTCCGCTCCCAAGTTCTCTCCGAAATGGGAAGGGCCTTATGTAATCATCAAGGCAGTATCCAGCGGATATTACAAAATCTTAGTTGTTAATGGAGGGGTGGAAGGAAATATCATCAACGGCAAGTGGCTCAAGGCATATTATGCTTGAACGATCAGTAAACAATTATGTGTTAAATTTCTAAATATAATTTCTATTCTTCCAAAGAGTGTGCAATATGCTCATTCATTCGAAATTAAAAATATATTTCATGAATCTCACAAAAATTCTTTCAACCATCCTACTTTATTCAAAAACACGTCCCAAACCTACATAAAAAAAATCTCTCCCAAATGCTCGCTCAGAGCAAACCATCCAACAACGGATAATTTTTACTGAAAGACATTTCAAGCCTCTTCTAAAAGTTTTCGGTCTTCACTTTCAAGTCTTGGACAGCTTTCTCGACCCTCATAGACTCCATCGCGAGTGCCTTCTCCTCTTCCATGATAGCGGTTGTGGAAGAAATCACATTAGCAGCAGCTGCCTCTCTATCAATCTTGATGACCTCGAGCCGACGACGGAGCCAACTCACGTTGAATCTCAAGATCTCACAGTTTGAGATCATGTCATCCCATCGATAAATCTCTCTATTCTCGATGTCACGAAGATTATTCTGATTCATCTCATCAATCATTGGCAACAGTCCAACAACGGTAGTCAGAAGAGTTGGCATGAAGTTTCTCCATACTTCAGTGGTGGCGATATGTCCATACTTCTTCCAAATCTTGGTATAGAGAGACGCGTATCGTTTGGGAACGATGAAGCCACCAACGAGTTGATTGTTCGAGCAAGTATTTTCCATAGGGACATCAAACGGAAGTCCGACCGTTGGATACTCACAAACGGGAGTTTCAAGACTAACATCTACATGGGCCGGATCATTATCAATATGAACATCATCATCAGTTGCAGCCGCAGACTGTCTGCATCCTCTCTTTTCAACACCGACAGTGTGTATGTCAACCTGCAACGGGCGAACAAAGTTCAGTAAAATCTTGGAGAATTGCTTGAATCACTGATTGAAAATAAACTTACAGATATTTCAGCGTTTGCACAAGCGGATTTGAAACAGGCAGGCGCTTTCACAGTCCGTTTGGGTCTTAAGTTATAAGGAGTAGATGAAAATCGGTCATCATGGTTCATCTGCAACAAATATTCATAATCAGCTATTGGACATACAATGAGAATAAAGAAAAGGGGTATTTCATACCGGATTGGGAGTTTTACTTCCTCGTTTCAACGGAGATAAACTTTGGGAAGACGAACTATTATCAGACATGCTGTTATGAGGTATGATTATGATTCAATTTCTTCTGCGCATTAATGGAAGGAGATATGCTAGTAAATGGAAAACCCTAAGTGTTGAGAGTTGATACGCAAGACCCGGGGGATATTTATCTTCTACAAATGGTCAAATCGGTTGCGATTTTTATTGAGACTCTAAATCCCAAATGAGATTATGTTGGTGACGCGGAAGAAAGGCGATGATACTTGGGACTGACCGTTCAGAACCATGACCAGACGCGGTCAAAGATCAATACTTCGACTTGGAGTTGATCATACGTGCGCATAATATGCTTTCTTGGATTACTCATGCAGCCATAACCAATTTTGCACGCATGGACATTGGTCCATCTCCCTCAATCGAGAGTGTAAGGAAATCAAGCGGAGGATATAATAAAGGATGTCATTCTAATAATTTCTGATGAAATATCTATGTTGTCAAGCTGCTCAAAAAATAAATAAATAATGGAGTGGGAAAATGAACGATCAACTACTCAGAGAGGTTGCTAGCAAGAGACTAATCATCGGATCCATGATCGTCTTCATGATCATCATCTGTATCGTCTTCTTCAATCTCTTCCTCGAAATCATCATCAAAATCTTCACTGAGAAACTCTTCCAATTGGTCTTTAGGATCAACATATGTTGTGTCTAAATATTCATATTCTTCACATTTGGCTCGAAAATCTGCTCTAACCAATCACTCAGCTCTCATGCTAGGCAGGTATGGCTTAACCTGGCGTTCAACAGGTTCCCAGACGGATTCAACTTATTATGCATCTGAATCTGAGGCTACACCATCAGCACGAGACCAAATTTCATCCTCAGCCGCTAGCCTTTTCTGCTGAAGTTGATGCCGTTTTTGTTGATGAGCTGCCAGCTTCTCATCCTCGGCCTTTCTCTTCAAAAATCCATCACGAACAGCCTTCAGACGATCGAGAGGCGTACCATTTATTATCTCCTTAGCATCCATCAGTGACTGATCCATCTTGGCACGCGCATCCGCTGTAGAAATCTTCATCTCCGGCTTGGGAGTCTTGGAATCTTCCTCAGAAGAACTAGAAGAATAGTCACTATTGGAAATCACCATTATCTGGAGCCAGAAACATAGAGTCATGGATATGCCAATACCAAACAACAAAAATGGTAACATTCCAACTCTTACCTTTTACTATTTCACTAGTTGTAGTGATTACAACACGAAAATTTCGAGAGTCTGTTTGCTTCTTTAAAACCTGCAAAGACGAACAAAAATCTCATTAGAAATCATAACTTAATTTTCATTAAACTGTGAACAATTCACGAAATTTTTGAGCAATTCACATAATTTTCACCATGTGAGCAACTCTCACCGAGTGAACACTCATTAATTTCCGTGCATACACTATTAAATCACGAAATCCTCACAAACAATATTTTACCAAAAATTGTTTGCTTCCAGCAATTGGTGAAAATCAAAATTTGATTTTACGATTTTGTTTTTTAAAAAAAATCGTGAATAATTCACGCATGCTAAAAAAAAAAATTACCTTTTTATATTTTAATGTGAGTTAACAACTCACGTAAGTTGTTTAAAAAAAAAAAAAACTCACCTTTGATTGGCCGGAAGTTAGGTGTAGAATACACCGTTGATTTATTATCTATTGTTTATGCTTTCTTTGCTACTTTTCTTGTAAATTATGTATTTTACTTGTGTTTTGAGTTTTATAGCTACTCTGGAGTCGCACGGAGGAAAAGAAGAAGAAATCATCCAATTTGAGCAAAAAGGGCAAAATGTTCACAAGCAAGTACTAGTAGCAGTCCGGCTGAGGTTAAGGGGCTGTAAATTGGTTAGCCCTTATCAAGAGTGAACGGGGGTGTCTATATCCTGCCCTACTTTAACCCAACCCTGTTATCTTCTCCCAATAATTTCTCATTCATTCCATCACTAGAAACTGAGAAAAGAAAAGCAGCCATGACTGCTAATAAAACCGAGAGAAGAAAGTGAATTTGAGAGAAGATCGATGATGGTTTGGAGCTGAAATCGAATCAAGAACAGAGATGAGTTCGAATTGATTGTGCTGCTGTTGAAATTGAGAGCCAGAGATCAAGAAATCGACGATCAAGTTAGGGTTTGATTCAAGATTGAATCTGGCAGCGAGAGATGATGGTGTTGTAAATGGAATTGATGGGTTTCGGTCTAAAGATGTTGCGGTCAAGATTCAGTGAATTGAGATGCTGATGGGGTTTGTGGATTGGATATCAAGATGAAGATGGTTTTGTGAAATTACAGATGGAGAAATAAGAGATCGATGATGGTCTCTGGTGAAGATTAAAGAGATGGAGAAGAAGATGGTACTTCCGCTGTTGTTAGATGGGTTTGCTGTGAATCTCAGAGAACTGAAATTGAATTAAGGGATTTGTGGCTGTTGATTCGATGGAAAGGAATTGGTACTGCAGTGAAGCCGTGAAGCAGATAAAGAAGAAGAAGAAGTTCAGATCGAGAATTGGAGATGGATTTTGTAGCTGTGACTGAAATGGTGGTGTTGAAGAATTGTTTCTGTAATATAGAAGAGATGTTGCTGCTGAGAAATGGGTTTGCCTCAAGAACCGAATTCTCTGTGTTGCCATTGAAGATGCAGATCGAGAGCATGAATTTGGTGGTGATTTTGGCATGAAGAGAAATGAATGGGTCTGTGTAATTGAATCTGGTGGAGGTAGACTGGGTTATCTATGCCAGTACTACAGATGAATCCTAAAATGAATGAATGATTTTTGAAACTAGATGAATGTTAGGATTGTCACAGGAGAAGAACGGCCTGAAATCGGCCTGAGAATTGTCGTAAAAACAGAGGAAACTCTGTCCATTTTTCTGCTCAGGCGAGTCAACTCGACCGACGATGACCGATCCAGCTTAGTGATACAGCTGAATAAGACCAGTTAGCCGAGTCAGAGCAGCTGACTCAGTGTCTGACTTCCCTTCTTACTTGACTTGTTGACCGTCAGAGACCTTATGCTTGACCGTTAAGTTTAACGGAATCTTGACAGAATATGCCGTCGACGGCTACAGAACTCAGGTAATCGGCGGTGACATTTCCGGTAATCCTGAGGACTTTTCCGGCGACTTAATTTGTGAAGAATTCTCTAGAATCATCTAGACTCATGGCTTTGAGGAATTGGACTTGAATTTGGAAATTGAAGATGGAAGATTTGAGAAAGACAAGGACTTGGAAAGAAGACTTAAAAAGGGAAAGGGGTTCTATTCCTAAGAGGATTGCTAGGAAATTGAAGCCTATAAATAGAGAAGTTCTCTACTTTTCTACACACCTCTCTACACACACAACACTTCTCTTTTCTTTATTCTTTGTGTGAACTCCTTAACATGAGTAGCTAATTTTTTTTATTGATTGAGGATGAATTCCTAGTTCTTAACATATGATTTGAGTTTTGTTTTCAATTCTATCTTGAAGTTTTTCACATGATTATCGTTTGTTTTTACTAATAGGAATGTTTATACATTCATGCTTGATTGATAGGTCATTTAGGATGCATACTAAATTGATTTGTTAATTGATCTAAAGCTAGTGAAAGTTAGGGGATAAGTAATCGTTTCTTGACTCTTTACACAAGTAGCAAACACGAGACCTTGCGGAGGGATTCCGTGGAGCAATTGTGTGTGAAAACAACGTTAGCAAGTAGACCTTGATCTAAGAGTCTGACTACTAATATCAACCTAATAAGTTCATAAATCTTAATGCGTTTATTTAAATTACATCTTGAGTGATCTACTACTAGGTGGTTTGGTAAATAGAATCCGGTAGTCGAGAACTTCCGTATCCTAGTGATACAAGGGATTTAGGGGTTTAGCACTGATCTAGCTGCTTTACCTACGGTTGGTGATAATCTGTGACTAATAAAAGTGGAAAAGAACATAACTTGAATCATTGTTTTGCAACGAAGAAGGATTCCTTGGTCTTGTCGCTCTTATTGATTTCAACTTTATCTTTGAATTACTTTGTTTATTTTCTTTTGCTTTATAAAACCCCCTCTTTGTGACAATTAAACAACTAAAAACTTTTGCTCCTCGTGGGAACGAACTTGACTATACTATATTACTTGTTAATTAAGTGGAAAAATATTAATTAATTTGTTGTGGTTACGACACGCATCAGTTCGCCAATGGTGACCGGCGATAACAGCTCCGGCGGAAATCTTCCTCCTCTGCTATGCTCGGACGTGAAAGGGTGGAGGGGAGAGTGGTTGGTCCTTTGTTATAAAAAAAAAAAAAAAATAGGGTCTCTTCCCTTTTATAACAATGTTATTTCCAAAAACCTAATAAAACAAAGATTTCCTTTTTTGGGCCGAGCCGTCAACGCTAAATCGACCAAAACTGGACGTCTAACCGACCAAATCAGCAGCGCCTCATCTCATCGTACTCACGAGATGACACTCTATTATACTGATAGAGTCTTTATCTGGGCATTTGCTCGTACATGACATCATTGGAGCAAATCGGGGATTCTGAAAATGCCTTTGTATGACTAAGAACTACTTATCTCGTCTACTAGAAAATCACCATCTAATGCTTACTTCGGAACATGAGTGTCCCTCACTAAGCAGGGGACTTAATGTTGATCGTGGATTTTCGGCAAGGGCTAAAATCGTAAAATCATGATACTGCATGTTTCTAATCCGGCTTCAGGAACGCATGTGACGATTCATATTTTATGATCCGTGAACCGTTTCACAATCTCTGACCGAGCGAACATTCCTCTCAGAGCCATGATGAATATGTTTCTCGAAAGTCCACTCAGCTGAGCATTCGATGCTGCACATTTCATCATGACCTTTATGTAGAATCAAATGATTGGGCGGTTCTCTAGACATAATTGTTTGTTAGAGGCTTAACGCCTTAAGGACGTCACGTTGATCGTTGTTCCCTGACTACATAGAGAGACCCACCTTTACATAGAATAATGATTGGGCAATTCTCTAGATATAATTGTTTGTTAGAGATCTTAACTCCTTCAGGACGTCACGCCGCTCGTTGTTCCCTGACTATGTAGAGAGACCGTGTATAGATTCAAGCGGTTCTCTAGACATAATTGTTTGTTAGAGGGATGAACGCCTTCTAGACGTCAACGATGCACGTTTTTCCCTGACTATACACTCTCAGAACGAGTATGATGCTTCAATTATCTCATATCTCGATTCTGCAATAGATTAATTCTAGCGCGACATTCACCGACTGAATTCCTAGAAAGTAATCTATTATATCTCATTACTCCGTTCCATGGATGATCCCCGGCTGATTCCATGGATTAGTAATAGATAATCAATCTATCTCATTACTCCGTTCCATGGAATATTCCCGATTGAATTCCATGAATTAGTAATGGATAATCAATCCATTTTATTACTCCGTTTCATGGATTATTCCCGATTGAATTCCATGAATTAGTAATAAATATTCAATGTCTAAGCCACCGTCGAGTAAAAACTAAGAAAATGGTGCAAGTGTACTTGGCAATAATGCACGAACGAGCACCTGAACGCACGAACGAACGATCAAAAACATGGACAAACAAGCAACTTATGGAGGAAAATAATATTGATAAAATAAGCAAGAGGCATGGGACCGGGCCCACCGGCCGGCCGGCCATGCCGCCGTGGCCGGTCCCCCTCTCTATTATTTTATTTTATTTTAATCTTATTTCCATCATCTCACAGAGACTCCTTCATTTGAGTAAACTCCCTCATTTGATCGAAACTCCCTCGTTTGAGCGAAACTCTTAGTTTTCCATACTTTCATCGAACAAAATATGGAAAGGTGTCACGGGAACGGGCCACCTAGCCGGACGGCCATGCCCTGGCCGTGGTCGGTCCCACACCTTACAATCCCTTATTTTCTCATATTATTATTTCCATCATCTCATGGAACTCCATCGTTTGAGCGAAAAACCCTAGTTTTTCAATATTTTCTCAAATATTGATCAAACCATGGAAAAGCCAAAAAGTCAAATGGTCACTTGACCGACTAGGCTTCTCACGTCAAAAATTAAAATATCATTATTTTAATATTCTCAAAATATCAGTCGCATGAGCGAAGTTGTGCTCGCTCATTCGAGCAAAATTGAGAGTTTCAGTCAGGATCAAACTCTTCTGAAAATACAAAATACTGCTCAATCGCTCACCAGAAAATACCAAACACTCAAGACTAGACACGGACATCATGGTGACACGGGCATGCTATCTTGACCGACCAAGTCCGACCCTAGGCTTGCAACAAGCCGGTCCCATACATCTTCATAATTTTGGCCTAATTTGCTATCAATCGTTCATATTGGGTCCAAACTCTCTCCAACTAACTTGGGACGCGCTCAAACGACCGTCATCTAGTCCCACAACCACCAAGGGCTGGTTCCATTCCCTCTTGGTCGGTCCCTCATCTCTCCATAACTAGGTTTTATTACCTAACGCTCACACGAGCACCATTCTAATAAATGATTAAACCAGCGTTTGATCGTTCTTTCACCAACTGGTCAACAAAGGACTTTGGTGCATGCTCACTCGAGCACTTGGGTCGATGATAGGTGTAGAATACACCTAATTTACTATCTAGTAGTTTATGCTTTCTTTGCTATTTTTCTTGTAAATTATGTATTTTACGCTTGTTTTGAGTTTTATAGCTACTTTGGAGTCGCACGGAGGAAAAGGAGAAGAAATCACCCTATTTGAGCCAAAAGGGCAAAATTGTTATTTCACAAAAGAACATTATCTCTGAGCCCAGTCATTGTTAAGGGGCACCTCTGTTTTGGAGAATTATTAAAGACAGCCCCGCTTGAGGTTAAGGGGCCGCCATCGTTAGCCCTTATCACAAAGGACTGGACACTCGAATAACCTACCCTATACTTATCCTAAATCCATCGAGAAGATTATCTTCTCCTCTCTTTCACCTGAAGCTGAAGAGCAGCTGTTAAATCCATCAGATTGAGAAATAGAGCCAGAGATCGGAAATGGAGATTAGGTTAAGTTGCATGACAATGAGGAACTTGTTCTTGCTGTTATGGGTCTATGGATTGATGAAAGAACAAAGAGAAATTGATAAGGTAGAAATTAGGGTTCGTGCAATTGTTAAGGGTCGAGAATGATGCTGTAACTCAGAGAGAAAGAAACGACAGCGAAATTGGAGCTGGGTTCAGTTGCAATTAGGGTATTTGATGTCTCATCTGTTGATTTAAGCCACAGGAAGAGAGATCAGAAACAGGTACTTGAGTTATCTATGAAGAACACAGAGAAGATGAAATGGGTTTTGATGTTGTATCTCAGGGGATTGAAGGTTGGATTCGAATTATTGATTGTGCTGCTGTAATGATTGTGCTGCTGCTGCCATGGAACCTGTTGGAAGAACGAGAAAAGCAGTAAAGATGAGTTGCGGGAATGGGTCCATTGAGGAGATGCGGTATGTAATGAAGGCAACCGAGATTGATCTTGTTTGCCAGGGATTTCAGGAAATGGAATGGTTGTTACAGGGAAATGGCTTGAAGTTATGGTGGTGCAGCTGTTGAGAGCAGGTGGTGTTGATAAAGCTGACTCTGAGATGGAATTGCAGAATGAGGATTGAAGCTTCAGAAAGCGAGTTGAGCTGAAATTGAGCAGAATTGAGTATAAGGGATTGGTTCTGAGATGAATTAGGAACTGGTGGTGCTGTTACAGAGCCTGAGGTAATATGGCAGAGTGATGGTCATTTCAGGTGGAGTTATGAACTTCAGGTGCTATGACATTAGGTGTAGCTGGAGATAAATGGGTATGACTGATGTTGCTGTGTTGTGCTGGAATTAAAATGGTGCACTGAAGTGGTGGTTCTGCTATGGAAGTGGTGGTGAAATGAATTGCAGTAATGGCAGAAGTATGGCTGAATGAGTACGGCCTGGTGGATGTGTGCTAGTGATTGCAGGCTAGACCTAGAGTTACAGAGAATGCTGGTGGTGTTGCCAGTGATTTTGAGATTGAAATGGAGAACGCAGTCGAAGTGAAGCTGGTGATGCTTGTCTCTGCTTTGGCCTATACTGAATGAAGAGAAGGTTGAGATGATTTTGTGATTGTCGTGTCGCAGTGTGTATGAGTTACAGGGTATAATGAGTTGCAGCAATTGAATTGAACTGAATTGGTGGTTTTGAGTTAGAAGCAGCTGTTGCAGAAGCTAAAAATGAAATGCAGTATGCACAGCCATCTTGGCTGGAACAATGATGCACCATCTTGGTGCAACAGAACCATAGCCTATGCAACAACTCTGGCCTAGGTTACTCAGCCCAGTTGGCTCTGACTCACTACTGACTCAGCTGAGTTGTGACCCAGCTGACTCTTTCCCCTTGACCTGGCTGACTAACAGTTGACTGACGGTTGACCCGTTTGACCGTTAGTCTTAACGGAGGACCAGACGGAATATTCCGTCGAATATTCTCTCGACGGAGAAATTTTCAGGTGGCCGGCGGCGACGTTTTCCGGCCAAATTCCGGCCACAATCCCAGTTTTCCGGCGAGCCAAAATTCCAGAATTTTCTATGGACTTCTCTCATGGGTGTGAAGACTTGGGCTAGGAATTGGATGGAGAATTGGACTCAAATTTGGAAAGAGAGGGTGGAAGAGTTGAGAAAAGCTTGGAATTGGAAATTGAATTGCAAAAGGAAAAGGATTCTACTCCTTAGAAGATTTGGAGAATATTGAAGCTTATAAATAGAGAAGTTTTCTACAACTTCTACACACATCTCTACACACACAATTCTTTTCTTTTCTTATTCTTTGTGTGAACTCTTAACATGAGTAGCTAATTTTATTGATTGAGGATGAATTCCTAGTTCTTAATATGATTTGAGTTTTTGTTTTAATTCTATCTTGAGGTTTTTCACATGATTATCGTTTGTTTTTACTAATAGGAGTGATCTTAAAGACATTCATGATTGATTGATAGATTGTTTAGAATGCATGCTAAATTAATTTGTTAGTTTAATCTAAAGCTAGTGAAAGTTAGGAGATAAGTAATCGTTTCTTGACTCTTTACATAAGTAGCAAACACGAGACCTTGCGGAGGGATTCCGTGGAGCAATTGTGTGTAGAAACAACGCTAGAAAGTGAACCAAGCGAACCGAGTTTAACTACTAGTACTAAACCTAAATTCATAAATCTTAATGCATTCTGGGAATTACATCTTGTAAGCGGACCTCAAGGTGGTTCTTTTGAATAGAATCGATAACTAAGCGGACCTGTTACTCAGTGAAATTAAGGATTTTGGGGCTAGCTAAGCGGACCTGCTATCCTACGGTTGGTGATAATCTGTGACTAATAACAAGTAGAAGAGAACATAACTTGATTCATTGTTTCGTAACGAAGAAGGATTCCTTGATCTCGTCTCTCTTATTGCTTTCAACTTTATCTTTTAATTGCTTTGTTTATTTTCTTTTGCTTTTTACACCCCCTTTCGTGACAATTTTTACAACTAGAATCTCGTGCTCCTCGTGGGATCGACCTTGACTACCCTATATTACTTGTTAATTAGGTAGTAAAGTATTAATTAATTTGTTGTGGTACGACACGCATCAAATTTTGGCGCCGTTGCCGGGGAGCAACGGATGATTTTAGTTGTTTTTATTTTTTTTTTGCTTTATTCTTGCTTTGTTGGATTCTATTCCGTATCTAACTTAAGTTTTTGAATCTTATTTCAGGTATCGGTTTTCCAATGTATGGTGGACAAGAGCAATCATATTACAACAATCAATACGGTTTTCAACCTCAACATTATGACAAATTCCAACCATCCTTAGGATACAATCAAAACCAATATTTTGGCTATGATAAATTTTCTACAGGACCTTATGGATATTCTCATACATATCAACAACCTTATGACGGGTATGTAAGTGGACAAACACACGGATGGAAGGATAGTTATGCATCTAATAATTTGTTTTCTAGTAATGTGCAGACAGAGAATTTGGAACTCCTCTTCATCGTGTTTTTCCTTCACTTTTTCCAAAAGAGGAGATGCCGTCTAACGGTGGTAAGCGTGTGAACGTCAGGAAACTTGCACAGAAATTATACAAATTGGAAGATGATGGAGACTCGGAAGAGCTTGTCGCAAATTAGTAGGACTATTCATATGGAACTTAAACGACGTCGGGATAAAGGTTATGAAACCGATGAAGATTCTTATTATGGTGAGTCCGAAAATGAAGATGATTGTGTTGAAAAGGACCAACCTTTGGATACTTTTGATGACGATAGTGTAGATTACTCGAGCCTTGATCTTATTAATGATCAAGCACCTATTCAAAAGGACGATCTTGAGGAAGATGCATTTATTGCTTGGCAAAAATTTCTTAAGGAAAGATGGGAGTCCGCGGAAGTGTATGAGTGTTCCGACAATGAGGAAGTTATTCCAACTCCGGATCATAATAACGATCCTTCACCTATTCAAAAGGAGGAGATTGGGTGTGACTTACCTATTGTTGTAAACGGTGTAACACCCGCACAAGAAGATTTTATAATTTATACCGAGGAAGATTATATGAGGGAAGAATGGCCCGATTCCGATGATGAGAATGTTGAAGAGATGATGCTAGAGGATGAAACCACATTCATTGATTTTGTGGAAGACCCAATTGAACTTGCCAATGATTATGATGATACCGAGACTTTGGTTAAGGTAGAAAACGACGAAGAATGGTTGCAAGGTTTAATAGAGGACCACGATATACAAGAGGTAAGTAATTCACTTGAATTTTTTAAGGATGAAGAGGATTCTATAATACAAGAATTTGTGAAAGGTTTGTCTAACCCTTTGCCTATTGATTCTTCTCCTTTGCCTCTTATTGGTTTGAATGTATGTGCTTCAAAGTATTTTTGGATGATTTTGTTTCTAAATATCCACCATTGGAAACACTTGATGCTAACACTCTGCAGGTTTTGCCAAGAGGAATACATGGAAGTTCCCGAATTCTATGTTCTTTATACACTTCCGAGTGTGGACGAGAATAAGTGTGGGGGAAATTTCTATCGAGCAATAATTTCACTATTGTTTTCTTGTGCTAATATTTGTATGGAGTTATTGTTTGCAAAACAGTATTATGGGTGGATCCTCAAATTTTCCGATTGTTAGTATATGGGGAATGAATCTTGCAAGAGCCAAGTCGGGCCGTCGACTTTAAAACAAGCGCTTAATGGGAGGCAACCCATCGGTTTTGTATTTCTTATCCTTTTGCTTTTTGTTATTTCTTTTTCTTATTTCTTATCATGTTAAAATTTCCCACCTTGACTTTACTAGGAGGATTCAATTACATTGAGGACAATGTAAGGTTTAAGTGTGGGGGAGTGGTTAAGCATGTTTTTAAAACAAAAATTACAAAAAAATTAAAAAATTTGAAAAAAAAAAAAAAGTTTTACTTAAAAATTCCAACTTTTAAAGATTTTAGAGTCACTAGCATACTTCTAGGTATGTTTACATAGAGATTTTGACCGACATAATTGAACTTGGAAATGTTAGGGAATTACATTCGGATTTCTTGATTGTTTGAGTGTTAAATAATGGATTTAATCATGCCGGTGATGCGAATTTGGTGCAGGGAGAAAGGCGTTATTAGAGTTGCTGATCAATCATTAGTGGAGACTACCCGTTTTCATATCATGAGAGGCACCGACCAGAATTTTCCATCTACTAAAGAGCTTTCTTTTGAGTGTGTGTCACCGTACGTAAATTCCGGGTAGAATGGTGAGCTACCCAACCTCCCACCAATACAAGCACTACTCTTTGATCTCTTGAGTGCTAATGTTGTCAATCATGAGGATGACGTACATGGATGAAAGCTTCCTTCTTGTAGTTCGATTTGCAGTTAGCACCATTCTCTCTCTCGACAATAACGGATCCATAGAAACATTCATCATCAACAAAGAGCGACATCAAAATCTACAAGGAAAGTTGGAAAAGTTTAAGGTTTACAAGCAACGGAACGAGAAAAAGAGCAAATTTCAAATTCAAGTAAAGCAACATACAAAGAGCGGATTTTCACATAATATGTTGAGGACTTACAATACAATGAGGTAATTTTATATTCAAGTATGAAGACTTATTCATGAAAGCGAAGCAAATTAAAAGGTGAGAATTTTTGAAGTTTATGATTTCAAGACGATACAAGTTGTGAAGAATCAAGCGGTAAAATACTTCTTCCACGGCCATGGTTTATTTGTATTTAACTTCTCTTGTTTTAAAAAAAAAAAAAAAAAAAAAAAAAAAAATGAAAAAAAAAAAAAAAGAGAGAAAAAACAAGAGAAATATTTGTTTTGTGAATGAGCCGTGGGGAAGGAAAATATATAAGAAAGTTTCAAGCGACAAGGATTTAAGGTAAAAGAGTTAAAAATTGTCAAGGATTTATGAAATTCGAGGGTTTATCATCAATAGTTGAAACCGAAGATGAAGACTAAGAAGATCAAGACGAGGAGCGGAAGACGTTTCTATTGGATGCCGTGAGAGTGGTGTTATCATAATTGGCGATCGGATGTGAAGGTAAGTAAGTAATCTCATCCTCAATAATAATGGTTGATTTCCTTTCTTAGAGATCGTCGAAAAAATGGTTTTTCAAAATATTAAAAGATGTGGGTTTTTAAAAATATTTCGGAAGTTGTCCTTCCCACCATTCAACGTGTCGCAGAATTCTCTCTTCATTCCTACCGCACACATGTGAGAACCATAAAAAGCCGTCTTTTTGAGTGCAATTATCATAAAATCCTTTTTGGTGAGGCGTGTCGAGGCGAAATGCTTATTGATCGTTTCTCAAACACGCGTTCTCTCATTATGGTGTGGTTATTTCTCACTCAACATTTAAGAATGAGAATACGTTCTTTGGTATTTCTAACTTCTTATTACTAGCATGCATAAACTCTATGTCCTCATAGCTCTTTGGATGCTTGTGACGCTTGAACGCTTTGAAGTTGTGAGTTTTTAGTTTGATTTGCTCGAGGACTAGCAAAGTCTAAGTGTGGGGAATTTGATAGGTGTAGAATACACCTAATTTACTATCTAGTAGTTTATGCTTTCTTTGCTATTTTTCTTGTAAATTATGTATTTTACGCTTGTTTTGAGTTTTATAGCTACTTTGGAGTCGCACGGAGGAAAAGGAGAAGAAATCACCCTATTTGAGCCAAAAGGGCAAAATTGTTATTTCACAGGCGAACATTATCTGGAGCCCAGTCATTGTTAAGGGGCACCTCTGTTTTGGAGAATTATTAAAGACAGCCCAGTTGAGGTTAAGGGGCTGCCATCAGGTTAGCCCTTATCACAAAAGGACCGGACACTCGAATAACCTACCCTATACTTATCCTAAATCCATCGAGAAGATTATCTTCTCCTCTCTTTCACCCGAAGCTGAAGAGCAGCTGTTGCTGCTATTAAATCCATCAGATTGAGAAATAGAGCCAGAGATCGGAAATGGAGATTAGGTTAAGTTGCAGACAGCCGAGGAACTTGTTCTTGTTGTTATGGGTCTATGGATTGATGAAAGAACAAAGAGAAATTGATAAGGTAGAAATTAGGGTTCGTGCAATTGTTAAGGGTCGAGAATGATGTCAGAATCTCGTAGAGAAAGAAACGACAGCGAAATTGGAGCTGGGTTCAGTTGCAATTAGGGTATTTGATGTCTCATCTGTTGATTTAAGCCACAGGAAGAGAGATCAGAAACAGGTACTTGAGTTATCTATGAAGAACACAGAGAAGATGAAATGGGTTTTGATGTTGTATCTCAGGGGATTGAAGGTTGGATTCGAATTATTGATTGTGCTGCTGTAATGATTGTGCTGCTGCTGCCATGGAACCTGTTGGAAGAACGAGAAAAGCAGAAGATGAGTTGCAGGAATGGGTCTGTTGAGGAGATGCAGCTGTAATGAAGGCAACTGAGATTGATGCTGTTTGCCAGGGATTTCAGGAAATGGAATGGTTGTTACAGGGAAATGGCTTGAAGTTATGGTGGTGCAGCTGTTGAGAGCAGGTGGTGTTGATAAAGCTGACTCTGAGATGGAATTGCAGAATGAGGATTGAAGCTTCTGTGAAAGCAGGTTGAGCTGAAATTGAGCAGAATTGAGTATAAGGGATTGGTTCTGAGATGAATTAGAACCGGTGGTGTCATTCTGAGCCTCGAGGTAATATGGCGAGTGATGGTCATTTCGGTGGAGTTATGAACTTCAAAGCTATGACATTAGGTGTAGCTGGAGATAAATGGGTATGACTGATGTTGCTGTGTTGTGCTGGAATTAAAATGGTGCACTGAAGTGGTGGTTCTGCTATGGAAGTGGTGGTGAAATGAATTGCAGTAATGGCAGAAGTATGGCTGAATGAGTACGGCCTAGTGGATGTGTGCTAGTGATTGCAGGCTAGACCTAGAGTTACAGAGAATGCTGGTGGTGTTGCCAGTGATTTTGAGATTGAAATGGAGAACGCAGTCGAAGTGAAGCTGGTGATGCTTGTCTCTGCTTTGGCCTATACTGAATGAAGAGAAGGTTGAGATGATTTTGTGATTGTCGTGTCGCAGGGTGTATGAGTTACGGTGGTATAATGAGTTGCAAAGCAATTGAATTGAACTCGAATTGGTGGTTTTGAGTTAGAAGCAAATTGCTGCGAAGCTAAAAATGAAATGCAGTATGCACAGCCATCTTGGCTGGAACAATGATGCACCATCTTGGTGCAACAGAACCATAGCCTATGCAACAACTCTGGCCTAGGTTACTCAGCCCAGTTGGCTCTGACTCACTACTGACTCAGCTGAGTTGTGACCCACCGACTCTTTCCCCTTGACCCGGCCGACTAACAGTTGATCGACGGTTGACCCGTTTGACCGTTAGTCTTAACGAGGACTGACGGAATATTCCGTCGAATATTCTCTCGACGGAGAAATTTTCGTGTGGCTTGCCGACGTTTTCCGACCAAATTCCGGCCACAATCCCAGTTTTCCGGCGAGCCAAAATTCCAGAATTTTCTATGGACTTCTCTCATGGGTGTGAAGACTTGGGCTAGGAATTGGATGGAGAATTGGACTCAAATTTGGAAAGAGAGGGTGGAAGAGTTGAGAAAAGCTTGGAATTGGAAATTGAATTGCAAAAGGAAAAGGATTCTACTCCTTAGAAGATTTGGAGAATATTGAAGCTTATAAATAGAGAAGTTTTCTACAACTTCTACACACATCTCTACACACACAATTCTTTTCTTTTCTTATTCTTTGTGTGAACTCTTAACATGAGTAGCTAATTTTATTGATTGAGGATGAATTCCTAGTTCTTAATATGATTTGAGTTTTTGTTTTAATTCTATCTTGAGGTTTTTCACATGATTATCGTTTGTTTTTACTAATAGGAGTGATCTTAAAGACATTCATGATTGATTGATAGATTGTTTAGAATGCATGCTAAATTAATTTGTTAGTTTAATCTAAAGCTAGTGAAAGTTAGGAGATAAGTAATCGTTTCTTGACTCTTTACATAAGTAGCAAACACGAGACCTTGCGGAGGGATTCCGTGGAGCAATTGTGTGTAGAAACAACGCTAGAAAGTGAACCAAGTGAACCGAGTTTAACTACTAGTACTAAACCTAAATTCATAAATCTTAATGCATTCTGGGAATTACATCTTGTAAGCGGACCTCAAGGTGGTTCTTTTGAATAGAATCTGATAACTAAGCGGACCTGTTACTCAGTGAAATTAGGGATTTTGGGGCTAGCTAAGCGGACCTGCTATCCTACGGTTGGTGATAATCTGTGACTAATAACAAGTAGAAGAGAACATAACTTGATTCATTGTTTCGTAACGAAGAAGGATTCCTTGATCTCGTCTCTCTTATTGCTTTCAACTTTATCTTTTAATTGCTTTGTTTATTTTCTTTTGCTTTTTACACCCCCTTTCGTGACAATTTTTACAACTAGAATCTCGTGCTCCTCGTGGGATCGACCTTGACTACCCTATATTACTTGTTAATTAGGTAGTAAAGTATTAATTAATTTGTTGTGGTACGACACGCATCAAATTTTGGCGCCGCCGTCGGGAGCAATGGATGATTTTAGTTGTTTTTATTTTTTTTTGCTTTATTCTTGCTTTGTTGGATTCTATTCCGTATCTAACTTAAGTTTTTGAATCTTATTTCAGGTATCGGTTTTCCAATGTATGGTGGACAAGAGCAATCATATTACAACAATCAATACGGTTTTCAACCTCAACATTATGACAAATTCCAACCATCCTTAGGATACAATCAAAACCAATATTTTGGCTATGATAAATTTTCTACAGGACCTTATGGATATTCTCATACATATCAACAACCTTATGACGGGTATGTAAGTGGACAAACACACGGATGGAAGGATAGTTATGCATCTAATAATTTGTTTTCTAGTAATGTGCAGACAGAGAATTTGGAATATACTCCTCTTCATCGTGTTTTTCCTTCACTTTTTCCAAAAGAGGAGATGCCGTCTAACGGTGGTAAGCGTGTGAACGTCAGAAACTTGCACAAAATTATACAAATTGGAAGATGATGGAGACTCGGAAGAGCTTGTCGCAGAAATTAGTAGGACTATTCATATGGAACTTAAACGACGTCGGGATAAAGGTTATGAAACCGATGAAGATTCTTATTATGGTGAGTCCGAAAATGAAGATGATTGTGTTGAAAAGGACCAACCTTTGGATACTTTTGATGACGATAGTGTAGATTACTCGAGCCTTGATCTTATTAATAATCAAGCACCTATTCAAAAGGACGAGCTTGAGGAAGATGCATTTATTGCTTGGCAAAAATTTCTTAAGGAAAGATGGGAGTCCGCGGAAGTGTATGAGTGTTCCGACAATGAGGAAGTTATTCCAACTCCGGATCATAATAACGATCCTTCACCTATTCAAAAGGAGGAGATTGGGTGTGACTTACCTATTGTTGTAAACGGTGTAACACCCGCACAAGAAGATTTTATAATTTATACCGAGGAAGATTATATGAGGGAAGAATGGCCCGATTCCGATGATGAGAATGTTGAAGAGATGATGCTAGAGGATGAAACCACATTCATTGATTTTGTGGAAGACCCAATTGAACTTGCCAATGATTATGATGATACCGAGACTTTGGTTAAGGTAGAAAACGACGAAGAATGGTTGCAAGGTTTAATAGAGGACCACGATATACAAGAGGTAAGTAATTCACTTGAATTTTTTAAGGATGAAGAGGATTCTATAATACAAGAATTTGTGAAAGGTTTGTCTAACCCTTTGCCTATTGATTCTTCTCCTTTGCCTCTTATTGGTTTGAATGTATGTGCTTCGAAAGTATTTTTGGATGATTTTGTTTCTAAATATCCACCATTGGAAACACTTGATGCTAACACTCTGCAGGTTTGCCAAGAGGAATACATGGAAGTTCCCGAATTCTATGTTCTTTATACACTTCCGAGTGTGGACGAGAATAAGTGTGGGGGAAATTTCTATCGAGCAATAATTTCACTATTGTTTTCTTGTGCTAATATTTGTATGGAGTTATTGTTTGCAAAACAGGTATTATGGGTGGATCCTCAAATTTTCCGATTGTTAGTATATGGGGAATGAATCTTGCAAGAGCCAAGTCGGGCCGTCGACTTTAAAACAAGCGCTTAATGGGAGGCAACCCATCGGTTTTGTATTTCTTATCCTTTTGCTTTTTGTTATTTCTTTTTCTTATTTCTTATCATGTTAAAATTTCCCACCTTGACTTTACTAGGAGGATTCAATTACATTGAGGACAATGTAAGGTTTAAGTGTGGGGGAGTGGTTAAGCATGTTTTTAAAACAAAAATTACAAAAAAATTAAAAAATTTGAAAAAAAAAAAAAGTTTTACTTAAAAATTCCAACTTTTAAAGATTTTAGAGTCACTAGCATACTTCTAGGTATGTTTACATAGAGATTTTGACCGACATAATTGAACTTGGAAATGTTAGGGAATTACATTCGGATTTCTTGATTGTTTGAGTGTTAAATAATGGATTTAATCATGCCGGTGATGCGAATTTGGTGCAGGGGAGAAAGGCGTTATTAGAGTTGCTGATCAATCTTTAGTGGAGACTACCCGTTTTCATATCATGAGAGGCACCGACCAGAATTTTCCATCTACTAAAGAGCTTTCTTTTGAGTGTGTGTCACCGTACGTAAATTCCGGTAGAATGGTGAGCTACCCAACCTCCCACCAATACAAGCACTACTCTTTGATCTCTTGAGTGCTAATGTTGTCAATCATGAGGATGACGTACATGGATGAAAGCTTCCTTCTTGTAGTTCGATTTGCAGTTAGCACCATTCTCTCTCTCGACAATAACGGATCCATAGAAACATTCATCATCAACAAAGAGCGACATCAAAATCTACAAGGAAAGTTGGAAAAGTTTAAGGTTTACAAGCAACGGAACGAGAAAAAGAGCAAATTTCAAATTCAAGTAAAGCAACATACAAAGAGCGGATTTTCACATAATATGTTGAGGACTTACAATACAATGAGGTAATTTTATATTCAAGTATGAAGACTTATTCATGAAAGCGAAGCAAATTAAAAGGTGAGAATTTTTGAAGTTTATGATTTCAAGACGATACAAGTTGTGAAGAATCAAGCGGTAAAATACTTCTTCCACGGCCATGGTTTATTTGTATTTAACTTCTCTTGTTTTAAAAAAAAAAAAAAAAAAAAAAAAAAAAAAGAGAAAAAACAAGAGAAATATTTGTTTTGTGAATGAGCCGTGGGGAAGGAAAATATATAAGAAAGTTTCAAGCGACAAGGATTTAAGGTAAAAGAGTTAAAAATTGTCAAGGATTTATGAAATTCGAGGGTTTATCATCAATAGTTGAAACCGAAGATGAAGACTAAGAAGATCAAGACGAGGAGCGGAAGACGTTTCTATTGGATGCCGTGAGAGTGGTGTTATCATAATTGGCGATCGGATGTGAAGGTAAGTAAGTAATCTCATCCTCAATAATAATGGTTGATTTCCTTTCTTAGAGATCGTCAGAAAAATGGTTTTTCAAAATATTAAAAGATGTGGGTTTTTAAAAATATTTCGGAAGTTGTCCTTCCCACCATTCAACGTGTCGCAGGAATTCTCTCTTCATTCCTACCCGCACACATGTGAGAACCATAAAAAGCCGTCTTTTTTGAGTGCAATTATCATAAAATCCTTTTTGGTGAGGCAGAAGTCGAGGCGAAATGCTTATTGATCGTTTCTCAAACACGCGTTCTCTCATTATGGTGTGGTTATTTCTCACTCAACATTTAAGAATGAGAATACGTTCTTTGGTATTTCTAACTTCTTATTACTAGCATGCAGAAACTCTATGTCCTCATAGCTCTTTGGATGCTTGTGACGCTTGAACGCTTTGAAGTTGTGAGTTTTTAGTTTGATTTGCTCGAGGACTAGCAAAGTCTAAGTGTGGGGAATTTGATAGGTGTAGAATACACCTAATTTACTATCTAGTAGTTTATGCTTTCTTTGCTATTTTTCTTGTAAATTATGTATTTTACGCTTGTTTTGAGTTTTATAGCTACTTTGGAGTCGCACGGAGGAAAAGGAGAAGAAATCACCCTATTTGAGCCAAAAGGGCAAAATTGTTATTTCACAGGCGAACATTATCTGGAGCCCAGTCATTGTTAAGGGGCACCTCTGTTTTGGAGAATTATTAAAGACAGCCCAGTTGAGGTTAAGGGGCTGCCATCAGGTTAGCCCTTATCACAGTGACCAGACACTGAATAACCTACCCTATACTTATCCTAAATCCATCGAGAAGATTATCTTCTCCTCTCTTTCACCTGAAGCTGAAGAGCAGCTGTTAAATCCATCAGATTGAGAAATAGAGCCAGAGATCGGAAATGGAGATTAGGTTAAGTTGCAGACAGCCGAGGAACTTGTTCTTGTTGTTATGGGTCTATGGATTGATGAAAGAACAAAGAGAAATTGATAAGGTAGAAATTAGGGTTCGTGCAATTGTTAAGGGTCGAGAATGATGCTGTAACTCAGAGAGAAAGAAACGACAGCGAAATTGGAGCTGGGTTCAGTTGCAATTAGGGTATTTGATGTCTCATCTGTTGATTTAAGCCACAGGAAGAGAGAGATCAGAAACAGGTACTTGAGTTATCTATGAAGAACACAGAGAAGATGAAATGGGTTTTGATGTTGTATCTCAGGGGATTGAAGGTTGGATTCGAATTATTGATTGTGCTGCTGTAATGATTGTGCTGCTGCTGCCATGGAACCTGTTGGAAGAACGAGAAAAGCAGAAGATGAGTTGCAGGAATGGGTCTGTTGAGGAGATGCAGCTGTAATGAAGGCAACTGAGATTGATGCTGTTTGCCAGGGATTTCAGGAGATGGAATGGTTGTTACAGGGAAATGGCTTGAAGTTATGGTGGTGCAGCTGTTGAGAGCAGGTGGTGTTGATAAAGCTGACTCTGAGATGGAATTGCGAATGAGGATTGAAGCTTACGTGGAAAGCGAGTTGAGCTGAAATTGAGCATAATTGAGTATAAGGGATTGGTTCTGAGATGAATTAGGAACTGGTGGTGCTGTTACAGAGCCTGAGGTAATATGGCAGAGTGATGGTCATTTCAGGTGGAGTTATGAACTTCAGGTGCTATGACATTAGGTGTAGCTGGAGATAAATGGGTATGACTGATGTTGCTGTGTTGTGCTGGAATTAAAATGGTGCACTGAAGTGGTGGTTCTGCTATGGAAGTGGTGGTGAAATGAATTGCAGTAATGGCAGGAGTATGGCTGAATGAGTACGGCCTGGTGGATGTGTGCTAGTGATTGCAGGCTAGACCTAGAGTTACAGAGAATGCTGGTGGTGTTGCCAGTGATTTTGAGATTGAAATGGAGAACGCAGTCGAAGTGAAGCTGGTGATGCTTGTCTCTGCTTTGGCCTATACTGAATGAAGAGAAGGTTGAGATGATTTTGTGATTGTCGTGTCGCAAAGGTGTATGAGTTACGGGGTATAATGAGTTGCAAACAATTGAATTGAACCAATTGGTGGTTTTGAGTTAGAAGCAACATTGCAGAAGCTAAAATGCAATGCAGTATGCACAGCCATCTTGGCTGGAACAATGATGCACCATCTTGGTGCAACAGAACCATAGCCTATGCAACAACTCTGGCCTAGGTTACTCAGCCCAGTTGGCTCTGACTCACTACTGACTCAGCTGAGTTGTAACCCAGCTGACTCTTTCCCCTTGACCTGGCTGACTAACAAGCTTGATCGACGGTTGACCCGTTGACCGTTAGTCTTAACTGAGACCAGACGGAATATTCCGTCGAATATTCTCTCGACGGAGAAATTTTCAGGTGGCCGGCGACGACGTTTTCTCGACCAAATTCCACACAATCCCAGTTTTCCGCGAGCCAAAATTCCGAAATTTTCTATGGACTTCTCTCATGGGTGTGAAGACTTGGGCTAGGAATTGGATGGAGAATTGGACTCAAATTTGGAAAGAGAGGGTGGAAGAGTTGAGAAAAGCTTGGAATTGGAAATTGAATTGCAAAAGGAAAAGGATTCTACTCCTTAGAAGATTTGGAGAATATTGAAGCTTATAAATAGAGAAGTTTTCTACAACTTCTACACACATCTCTACACACACAATTCTTTTCTTTTCTTATTCTTTGTGTGTACTCTTAACATGAGTAGCTAATTTTATTGATTGAGGATGAATTCCTAGTTCTTAATATGATTTGAGTTTTTGTTTTAATTCTATCTTGAGGTTTTTCACATGATTATCGTTTGTTTTTACTAATAGGAGTGATCTTAAAGACATTCATGATTGATTGATAGATTGTTTAGAATGCATGCTAAATTAATTTGTTAGTTTAATCTAAAGCTAGTGAAAGTTAGGAGATAAGTAATCGTTTCTTGACTCTTTACATAAGTAGCAAACACGAGACCTTGCGAGGGATTCCGTGGAGCAATTGTGTGTAGAAACAACGCTAGAAAGTGAACCAAGCGAACCGAGTTTAACTACTAGTACTAAACCTAAATTCATAAATCTTAATGCATTCTCGGGAATTACATCTTGTAAGCGGACCTCAAGGTGGTTCTTTTGAATAGAATCGATAACTAAGCGGACCGTTACTCAGTGAAATTAGGGATTTTGGGGCTAGCTAAGCGGACCTGCTATCCTACGGTTGGTGATAATCTGTGACTAATAACAAGTAGAAGAGAACATAACTTGATTCATTGTTTCGTAACGAAGAAGGATTCCTTGATCTCGTCTCTCTTATTGCTTTCAACTTTATCTTTTAATTGCTTTGTTTATTTTCTTTTGCTTTTTACACCCCCTTTCGTGACAATTTTTACAACTAGAATCTCGTGCTCCTCGTGGGATCGACCTTGACTACCCTATATTACTTGTTAATTAGGTAGTAAAGTATTAATTAATTTGTTGTGGTACGACACGCATCAGTCGACCATCATCCCATGTGGTTGGTCCCTCCTTCACTCAATGACCCATTTTTTGAGTAAATCATCAATTGACCAGCATTTGATCAAAATTAGGGTTTTGAATGAATGCTCTGCAAATCATAATTTTGAGCAAGTTCAAACACTAATAATTTTATGTTGATCCAGCAATCAACATCCGGATTAATTATACAATATTCGGTCCAACTACCAATATTTTAATTAATATTTTATTCGGTCATGCTACCAACTCAATTGTTCGAATATTGATCAAACTATCAATATTCAGTAACTTATCGAATGAGCAATACTTGCTCAATTGTTCGAATATTGATCAAACTATCAATATTAAGTAACTTATCGAATGAGCAATACTTGCTCAATTGTTCGAATATTGATCAAACTATCAATATTCAGTAATTTATCGATGCTCGAATACTGATTCAACTATCAATATTCAATAATTCATCGGACAATATTTGCTCAGACGAGTAATGTCAACATCATTCATTCAAGAACTATACGTCCCAACAGACATGTTTAATTCATGAATCCTGGAGCATTCAGCAATCATGCTCGACTGAACAATACTTAGACCTATCGTCTAATCAAGTCAACGACTGACTAATCAAATACATATCTGCTTTGCAGACTCCACGTTCGTGAGACGTCAATCACGTCACATAGGGGATATTGATTAGGGTTTTGGTCCGGCGGCCTACAGATACGTGTGTTCATCCACGATGAGAAATGTGAGTAAGTCGTGCAAGCAGTTGAGGGAGTTAGCAAAGTAGTGGGTGGACAATCAACCAAGTCTCCGCACGACCTGGAACTGGTTAAACCACGATTTCCCACTTTCCCACTCTTTCACTCGAGCAACCGTCACACTTACTGGAGATCAATGTGTCTACTATTCTGGCAATATGAATAAGTCTCTGAATCCACGATTGAACAACACAGTTTTTTTAGTAATCACTCTCAAAAATTCCATCAATCGACCAGAACTTATTCGAACTCAACAGTTCACAGAAAACTTACAGAAACAACACATTCACAATCCTTGATCATCATTGATCTCACACACTTCTCAGCTTCCCTCCTACAGATCAACCCTCTTCCCTCTTTGTGACCGAATTGACTCTGAAACGTCCATTGACTTGGTTTAGGCCGGAGTCCTACAGAATGATCTCTTGAACTCAAAGCACTCCCATGCAATGCATCTGTTTGAGGTTAGGCAGTTCGCTCGGTTGAAGGAGCCTCCGTTACACGGTCGTCTCTCCATCCCCAAAAAACAATCGAATCTTTTTTCCCCATCTACAATTCCTTATTATATAAATTTGTGTGTTCATGTTCATAAAAATTTTAGAACATTAACCTTCAAGTATGCAAACGTGTACGCATACTTGAAATACCCGGACCAAGATTGGGTTTCGCCAGTACGCAAACGGGTACGCGAACTTTTAATCCCAGCAAAAATTCTCGGACATAAACCTATACGCCAGTACGCAAACGTGTACGCATACTTAGGTTCCCGGATTTCTCAAACCAATAGGTATGCGAACGGGTGCGCATACTATGGTTCCCGGACATGGATTACATATGTGCAAGAGTGCACAACATGACACATCCAATAATGGTTAAGTGTTCTAAACTCTTATTTCAATCATTGAAACTTTCTTAGAGGATGACAATAGCCGTTTTCACACACTATTAGCATCAAAGCAATTTTCAAGATATTGAAATAATCATAACGAAACATTCCAAGACTACACCAAATGATTATATCACACAAACCATGTAAGACGTTACTCGACAATTTTCACATGATATAAGAAAAACTTGGTCGAAGCAAAAGCTTGCCAACACATATTTCAAGAAATATGTAAGCGAGATAAACTCAGATCGAACTCTCGAATGTGTATATAGAAAACTATATCGTAATACAACTTATGTCTTAATATAGGAGATAGAGTAGAAATAGACTTTCCAAGCGATAGATGAGTTTCAGTCTCCACATACCTTTTGTCGATGAAGTTCCACAAGCTCCCCTTAGTAGTTCTTCGTCTTCAAATGATGAACGCTGTGAAGTCTAAGCTCAAGTACACAATCTATATCCTAGTCCGAGACATCTATAAATAGGCTAGAAATCAAGACTTATAGTTTTGATCACTAACATTGACAAACATGCTTGAGATAACAATGCATGCGAGTTCGACGGAGTAGTGCTCTAACATATGCGAACTCGGTTTGCAAACTGCGACATTACGTTTATGAATTGGTTATTTTATACATACTTTGTACACATACAAACCAAGCCAAATATGTTTCAAATGCTTCACATATATTTCCATGAGATATTGAGCATTTGAAAAACTCTCTTAAAACACATTTAGATACATTTGATCATCTATCAAATTGGTTGATTATCATATTGAGTCTAGAAGTTTTTGATGAAAATAGATGAGCCAAAAGTGTTCATATGGCTAACTTCGGTTAACTGATATTGAACCAACTCATTATACACGTTTAGGTATGGTTCATCGATATCTGAATATAAGTATTTTTCATTTGTATGTATCAAGCTAAACCATCTAACGGTGGAGGTTGATTACTTATTTATCAAGCAAACTTAGCTTGAATCTTAAGTCAGGTTTTCATCTAACGGTGAATATTGATTGCTTTGTTAATAAGCTATCTTAGCTTTGAAAGACTGTTGTTTGTGGGTGAAAACTGTTTCTGCTGATTTTGGTAATTTCGGGTGTGTGGGTGAGAAACTAATCTAAACCCTAAACAATGCACTGCACGAGAGTACTTTTGATTCGAGAGATCAATCTGTACAATCCTGGCCTAAACCAAGAAATGGCCGTTCCATGCTTGCTTCGGTCACAAAGTGAAGGATAAGGGTTGGTCTTAGGGAGGGAAGCGAAGAGAGTGTTGAGACCAGAATCGTTGATTCCGAAGGTGTGGTTTGTTTTATGACTTGTATCGGAAGTAGAACTGGTTAGCAGAATGGAAAGCTACCAGGTGATTTTTAGATACTGTATTGTTGCCGACCCAAAACTTGTCCTTTGGTAGAAATAGGTGAAGCTTATTTATACAAGTCATATTGAAACGTACCCTGGTCTCGTAGGAAGTGGAAACAATTAAGTGGTGGAAGAATATAGTAACGTGTAACCGTCATACATTATGCTTCCATGATGTGGGAAGTGAATTCGTGTAACCGTCAGTCATTACGCTTCCATGATGAAGGAAATGAATTGTTTACACCGTTACTTTTCACCACCACCAATTGTCCTACTTCATGACACTTTATTGTAACGGGCGCATTGCACGCTGATAGGTGTAGAATACACCTAATTTACTATCTAGTAGTTTATGCTTTCTTTGCTATTTTTCTTGTAAATTATGTATTTTACGCTTGTTTTGAGTTTTATAGCTACTATGGAGTCACACGGAGGAAAAGAAGAAGAAATCACCCAATTTGAGCCAAAAGGGCAAAAAGGTCATTTTACAGGCGATTGATATATGGAGCCCAGTTGAGGTTAAGGGGCGACCCAATTTAGAGGAGTACTAAAGCCAGGCCCGCAGAGGTTAAGGGGGTTTCCAAGTAGGATGGCCCTTATCATTTAGAGGGTGGTACCTATCCCTGGGGTGTAAATATCCACCCAAATCAGTTCAACCCTAAAATCGATTTTTTCACATTCACTTTCATCTGAATCAAATACAGAGAGAGGCTGCTGTTGTAAGATCGAGAGTGAGATCGAGATTGAGAGAGAAGAAATTCACAAAATCTTTGCCATTAATGGTGTTCTTGAGGTTCAGAAGTAGAAATTAGGGCTTGATGTCACAGAGAAGAAGTAGCCATGACTCGCTTAAGAAACCGAGTAGATGGATCTCGTGGTCGAGCTAATTCGAGATCGATTGGAAGAGAGGATGACTGAGATTTGCAGGAGGTGATGTTGATGGCTGCAATCGACTCAGGGAAGAAGGAGATAGAGTCGTCATTACAAGGTTTTGAGCAGAATTTGAGAAGGGGTTTTGATGTTGAGTTGCGGAGAAGATTGATAAACCAGGGAATTTGTGGTTGTTCGATGGAAAGGAAATGGTGGTGGTCTTTGACGCTGCTATTGAAGCTCAGGAAGATGACCTCTAACTGCCGTTGAGTACAGTGTCCGTATTGAAAGTCGAAAAGATGGAAGTGGTGGTTTCGATGTTGGGATTGAAGCTCAAAGAGATGGATGCAAAGAGATGCTCTTACAACATTTGATTGAGAGCTGAGGTTGGAATGAGTCCTGATGGTGACTGATTCAGGGAAAGAGCTGATGGGTGCAAAGAAAGAGTTGGTGTTGCAGGGCATGGTGGTTGTGGTAATGAGTAAATCACAAGAGAAGAATGGTGAGCTGAGTTGTTGCCGCTGTTGAGTTAGGATCACTCCTGATGATTGCAATGTGCAGCTGTTGGTGGACGAAAACAAGGAGATGGTGCAATTGATTCAGGGAATAGAATGGGTGAAGTTCTGAACAGGGAGTGTTTGAAATGGCTTTAGATGAATGTGTTAGGAATGTCACAGGGATGAACCCGAGATGCTGGCAATGAATGGAAGAACTGGAGGAATAACAGATGGAGATGCAGGCAATGGCATTGCAGGTAGTGCAGTCAGATTGCAGGCAAATTTGGATGTCTGGCAGTGAGCCAAGAGTTATGAAGAAGGCAGTGGTGGAGCTCAGCTGCAATGGCTGTGTGTAGATGCCATGAATGGATGAATAGCTTTAGCTGTTGCAGGTGTTGAGCATTGTGTTTGTGTGCTGAGATACAGATGCCCTGAGTTGATAGTATGGTGGTGGTATGAGGCAGCAGTGAAGGATTTTGCAAGAACTGCAGTTGCAGTTAAGTTACATATGCACTATTGGTATCTTTGGGAGTTATGGTTGTGCAGGGCCATCATGGCTGGCAATGCAGCTGTGATGCATAAGGATGGTGCTGCAACAAGATGGCTTGTGCAACTTTGGCCTAGTGACCCAGTCAGCCCTGACTCAGTTGAGTTAGATGGCTAACTCAGTGACTTAGACTTTGACCCGGTCAACAGTTAACGACCGTTAGTCAACAGTTAAGTATAACAGAATCTTGGACGGAATATTCTATCACCGACGGAGAAATTTACAGGTGGCCGGCGGTGACGTTTTCCGGCCAAATTCCGGCCATAATCCCAGTTTTCCGGCGAGCAAAAATTCCAGAATTTTCTATGGACTTCTCTCATGGGTGTGAAGACTTGGGCTTGGAATTGGATGGAGAATTGGACTCAAATTTGGAAAGAGAAAGTGGAAGAGTTGAGAAAAGCTTGGAATGGGAAATTGAATTGCAAAAGGAAAAGGATTCTACTCCTTAGAAGATTTGGAGAATATTGAAGCCTATAAATAGAGAAGTTTTCTACAATTTCTAAAAACCTCTCTACACACATCTCTACACACAACAACACTTTTCTTTTCTTATTCTTTGTGTGAACTCTTTAACATGAGTAGTTAATTTATTGATTGAGGATGAATTCCTAGTTCTTAATATGATTTGAGTTTTTGTTTTTAATTCTATCTTGAAGTTTTTCACATGATTATCGATTGTTTTTACTAATAGGAGTGATCTTAAAGACATTCATGATTGATTGATAGATTGTTTAGAATGCATGTAAATTGATTTGTTAGTTTAATCTAATGCTAGTGAAAGTTAGGAGATAAGTAATCGTTTCTTGACTCTTTACATAAGTAGCAAACACGAGACCTTGCGGAGGGATTCCGTGGAGCAATTGTGTGTAGAAACAACGCTAGAAAGTGAACCAAGCGAACCGAGTTTAACTACTAGTACTAAACCTAAATTCATAAATCTTAATGCATTCTGGGAATTACATCTTGTAAGCGGACCTCAAGGTGGTTCTTTTGAATAGAATCGATAACTAAGCGGACCACACTCGGTGAAATTAGGGATTTTGGGGCTAGCTAAGCGGACCTGCTATCCTACGGTTGGTGATAATCTGTGACTAATAACAAGTAGAAGAGAACATAACTTTAATCATTGTTTCGCAACGAAGAAGGATTCCTTGATCTTGTCTCTCTTATTGCTTTCAACTTTATCTTTTAATTGCTTTGTTTATTTTCTTTTACTTTTTACACCCCCCTTTCGTGACAATTTTTACAACTAGAATCTCGTGCTCCTCGTGGGATCGACCTTGACTACCCTATATTACTTGTTAATTAGGTAGTAAAGTATTAATTAATTTGTTGTGGCTACGACACGCATCACACGCCGCACGCTGTAAACCGCCAGACCAATACCATGATAAATATCCCCCAGTTTGTGACATGTTTGATGTCTCGAGTGTTTTCGTGGAAAACGTGTAGCAGGTTGCTATGTGTGGCAAGTCAAAGTCAAGAGACTTTGCCATAGGAAAATAGCATGTGATGCTATTAGGCTTTCCTTGGTCGGCACCTAAAACTTGCCACAAGTCCATCAGTTTGGTGGCGAACTTGAATGGCTGAGATTACATCTCATGAGGAAGGGTAGCCGTTGATTATGGCCACATCTTTGTTGTGTAACAAAGTGGCGCCATTAGCATAGTGGCGCCTGGCGTAGCGGCATGCCAGTGGCCTGTCATAACGGCATGCCAGTAGCCGTGGCATGGCGGCATGCCAGTGGCATTATAGCATGTCCAAAGCTAAGGTTTGGCTCCGTGGCCAAAATTAGGGCTTGGCGACGTGGCCAAGGCTAGGATTTGGCAACGTGGTAAGAATTAGGGCTTGGCGGCGTGGCCAAGGCTAGGATTTGGCGCCGTGGTAAGAATTAGGGCTTGGCGGCGTGGCCAAGGCTAGGTTTTGGCGTCGTGGTAAGAATTAGGGCTTGGCGGCATGGGCAAGGCTAGGTTTTGGTGTCGTGGTAAGAATTAGGGCTTGGCGGCGTGGCCAAGGCTAAGTTTTTGCGTCGTGGTAAGAATTAGGGCTTGGAGGCGTGGCCAAGGCTAGGTTTTGGCATCGTGGTAAGAATTAGGGCTTGGCGGCGTGTCCAAGGCTAGGTTTTGGTGTCGTGGTAAGAATTAGGGCTTGGCGGCGTGGCCAAGGCTAGGATTTGGCGCCATGGTAAGAATTAGGGCTTGGCGGCGTGACGGCGTGGCCAAGGCTAGGTTTTGGCATCGTGGTAAGAATTAGGGCTTGGCGGCGTGGCAAAGGCTAGGTTTTGGTGTCGTGATAAGAATTAGGGCTTGGCGGCGTGGCCAAGGCTAGGTTTTGGCGTCGTGGTAAGAATTAAGGCTTGGAAGTGTGGCCAAGGCTAGGTTTTGGCGTCGTGGTAAGAATTAGGTCTTGGCAGCGTGCCAAGGCTAGGTTTTGGCGTCGTGGTAAGAATTAGGGCTTGGCGGCATGGCCAAGGCTAGGTTTTGGCGCCGTGGTAAGAATTAGGGCTTGGCGGCGTGGTCAAGGCTAGGTTTTGGCGTCGTGGTAAGAATTAGTGCTTGGCAGCGTGGCCAAGGCTAAAGTGGCATGCTACCGCGGCAGAGTGGCATGTTGGCATGCCAATCAATATGTTATTATGGTAAAGCGCGTTTGGCTTGCCAGTTAGTATGGTGGCGTGGCAGGGAGCGTTTGGCCTTTAATGTATGGTGGCAAGTTTGGAGCGACTTGATTGGTTGAGGAAAAGGGTCGGCCAAGCATGGGTGTGGCTACACTTCTGGTGAGAGTGTGGCGGCTTTAGAGCGACCTGATTGGTCGATGGGAAGTAGGGCCGGCGAGTATGGGCCCAGCCACAACTTATGTGTGCATGGATAATTTGAGGCGACACGATTGGTCGAGAGAAATAGAGACGGTTTAGGAAGGGGTGTGTCCAATGGCAGGTGGTGCCAGTTGGCCTAAGGCATGGCCACGCCTCCATTTGCTGTTGCGGCTCCCTGTTTTCTGATTATGAGCAAGTTTTTGCACCTGCTAATCCATGGAGGATTGATTACCTTGTTTGCCTAGGCTTAATTTCGACAAGCAAGGTCTGATATACTACGCGAGGCGCAAAACCCTAACTTCTGCAAGTTAGTCATGACAATTGATTGAGCTCTATGTGTTAACACATAGTTCTTTTAAGTTCATTGCCAGAGAGTAGCATGCTTTTCTGATTGAATACCTTATGCAAAGACCTTTTTATTGATATTTGGAAATTCGTGCTACTCTGCTGCGAGCGAACACAAATCGTCATGCCATATCAACATTAAGGGTTCAGCCGGAGAACATAGCATAGAAGGCATTCAAAGAAACTTATATTAAGTGAATATAGGCAAGGCGCCGAAATTTACAGAACATCAGGGATGGTTGCTACATTCGCAAGTTTGGATAAATTTCATGTAAGTATATTTAACGGCTCAATAAATATGCCGGTGGAGAGGTTAGCACTCACGGCACCGTCTCCTTACATAGTGACGTCACATCAGATGTAAGGTTTTACGATTTCAACCCTAAGCTAAAAACCACCATCAATATTAAGTCCCCTGCTTAGCACGTAACAGCGGCGTTGTTGCGGGGTAAGCATGAGATGGTGACAGACAAGAGTAAAATCGAAAGGATAAGACGTGAAGAGATTGTCGAGGAAATTCAATTAACCTTTAGCGGAAGGCATGAGGAATCCGTTATCCCTGTATTGGTGGTTTTGCATAAATTCGGTTTGGCCATGGGGTATTGGCATTAGCGCTGCAGCTTTGGCTATTGATCAGCAGAGGTGACATTGCAACTTGGCACACGGAACGGGCGCTGGTTGGCTAGGAAAGGTAGATGGCGTGGCTACCTTGGAATGGTGGATGGCGCGACTACCTTGGAATAGTGGATAGGCGCGGCTAGCTTGGAGTGGCGGGTGGGCGCGGCTAGCTTGGAGTGGCGGGTGGGCGCGGCTAGCTTGGCGTGGCGGATGGCGCAACTAGCTTGGATTGGCGGATGGGCGCGACTAGCTTGGCGTGGCGGATGGCGCGGCTAGCTTGGCGTTGCGGATGGCACGACTAGCTTGGCATGGCGGATGGCGCTGATGGTTTTGGACGTGGAGATTAGCGTCTTGGAACGTCAACACCGCGGGCCCAGCTGCTTTCTTTTGTGCGTGTCCCAAAAGGGAAACCCTTCCCTAGTTGATCTCCAAAACACCATGCCTATAAAAGGCGTTACCCATCTTCCATACTTTCGTATCGTTGGCTTTGTTTCCATACCTTGGTGCTAGCGGCAAAGACTTGGACCAGCGGAGAGAACAACAGCAAAAGTAGGCGAGCGTATTTTAGGTATGTTTCTTAACGTTTGTTCTTTTGTTTGCTCTTATGTGTTGGTGTAAACCCTAGCCATAGGCGTGACCTCCATGAATTTGTAACAACACTTCAATATGAATAATTCTTCTTTACTAATATTATTGTAGTATCGTTGATCACAACGAAAAAAATCATCATGTTAGGCAAGCATGTACGTGTGGACAACGCCATCTGTTCCCTTTTCCATGAAAACTAGTTGTATGGTTTCCTTTTGTTCGTGAGCATAACTCCCGCGGTAAAACGTGATATGACTGAGAGCATACTTCCGGCGGCCTTGTACGATTTCGTCCAAAAACATATTCCTCACGATGTTGTCGGGTTTTGGCTAAGAGCATATTTTCCCGCGACATCACATATATATCTCGTTGAGCAAGCATCCGTCCCTATTCTTTTCTTTTTTTTTGACGTGAGTGCTATAAAATACGGCCAAAGGGGAAATTTCCGTAGAAAATATGTCGTTGACTTTATGCTATCCTTCAAAGTAGTAATTTTTCTGTTTTGCTTCGCTGTAGTTACTTCTAAAGCATAAGGAATTTTGTTAAGATATCACCTGAAAGCAGTTCTGCCGCCACATCGAGAAATGTTAACAACTCTAAGCCAAACACATATGATGAGTTCTTTACGAAATCCGCTACAATTACAAGGACCCATCCCAAATTCGTGGCAACTCTTCTGACTGATTCAAAGAATGATGGAGAAGTCCAATCAGTCTGCCCATGGCGTATAATGAGGATTTGTCTTCAGAAGAAAGAGTACTCAGCTTCTCCAATTGACTTCAAAATATGTCATAGTCCATTGCGCTCTTATGATAAGTGGATGAAATTTATAATGAGTCGCTACCACGTAAAGGCCAACTTAATTGAGGCGCAAATCATGCATGCTGTCATGGCGTCTGCGGCACTTCAAATCAGAAAAGACATTGCAGGCTTGATTACTTTCATCTCCAGATGGTGTCCGGAAACTTACACGGCTATATGTAGATGGGGTGAGATGACTATTTCTTTGGAAAGCGTAACCGTTCTGTTGAATCTTCCAATAATTAGGAAACTTGATGTTGTCTTGTCTGAGGAAGAAGAAGAAATACACGCCACTTTGGTCACAAAAGCAGCGAGATATCTTCGAAAAAATTATGAGAAAAAGTGCTTCTATAACTGGTGGGTGTCTGAGTGGTTCCCTGATGAGCCGGAGTCGGATCAAGTGCTGGATGATACACTCTATGTTGCTGCATTATTAATTATGTGGCTATCCAGAGATGTTTTTGATGATGGATCTGGCAAGAAGGAGATAAGACAAAAACTCATCAAATTTGCTATCAAACTAGCGAAAGACGTTGCTCTTCCCATCGGCTGTCTGTTTCTTGGCTCTTTGTACAATCATCTGGGTCACTTAGTAGCAGACATGTACGTCTCTAATTGGTATATGAAATTAGACTCGTACATCCACGTCTCCTTTATTCAAGCATGGTTTTGGGAGCATTTCAAGAATTACGCTCCTAACCCGAGAACCTCATTTCCTGATGCATATGGCGGTTCTAGGATACTTCGTTGGTTGGAGAGGCGTCCAAGACCTGGTTCAAAGCTCATTGATTTTCTTGACAACGCACATGTGGTTAACTTTCGTCCTTGGGCTCAAGTCCACGCCTCCATATTTCAACCAGACACTTTTTCTTCTGTACCGAAGGTGATATTTGCGTTCTGCTGGCGGGAATATGAGCATTAGAGAAACTATGTTCTTGCGAAGCTGCATACCTGGGTACGTGTCATTTATTTTCAGAGGATCTTGTGGAGTAGTCCCTTACAACATTGACAGAGCTGCTCGACATATGGGCTTTGATCAGGGAGTCCCATTCCGTCGCCCGCTGACAACTCCATATGAATCGTTACCCGCTATTCTTGATTACAGCGTCTTTGCACCGGATAAAAGTCTTCCCTTCTTGCTCTCAAAACGAAAACCTATGACAACTCTCAAATATAACATCTTCTGGCAAGATGAGTTCCTCGCCATTCATCAGTTCGTGCAGGATGTCGTGACAAAGCCACGTGGAAAACCTTCTTCTGCGGTTCTGGCAAAGCATAAATTGTTGAAACAGCTTCCTTCGGGAAATCCTCTAGCTCGGATGTGGATAGTCCCCGAAAAAAAGAGCAAAGGTCGAAAAATCATGCAGGTGGCTTCCAAACTGATTCGACGGCTCTTGTGACTTTCAGTTCTTCCAACATGCAAGTACGTATGGTTTTCTTAATGCTTTGGTTGATTGCATAAATATTTTGAATTGTCACAATTGAAGATTTCTTCCCTTTTTTGACCCAGGGTCTTAACAAGGTAAACGCCTTCACCAGGCTCGCACATGGCCAGAAAAAGGGGCCTCCCGAAGAAAAATCTGGCGATACTGAGCCCCTTAACAGCGAAGAGGAAGATGATGAAGAAGAAAGTTTAGGATCCGGCGATGATGGGAAAAGTACTTCAGAGCGTAGCGAAGAGTCTTCTTCCAGTCCCAGTGGTCCCACAGATGAGTCGGTGAGTTTTCCACACTTTTCTCTTGGATTATTTATTTATACTGAATAACTAATTAATTGGTGATATTTACAGGAAGAGGGTGTTTCTGAAAATAACTCTGATATGGAGATATACGGCAATGAAGGTGTAACAGTGTCTCCAGTCATGGAAACCGTACCCGCTGGTTATCTTGAGATGGAGGTTGATCATCATGAATATGTTGCTGTATCTCCCATGGCGGAAAATGATGTCGTGACGACGGGTGTGATTGTTCCCAAAGAGTCTTTGCTAGTCGTACATCCAGCCGCAGGTGTCGTCTTCGATCCTCCATTCGAGTCTCCTTTTGAAGTTCATGTGTTGATTGGAGGATTCAGTGTGCCCGTGAAGTATGCAGAGCTATATACCAAGATATGGAAGAGGTATGGGCACATTGCCACAACCAGGAAGGTTGATAGTCGCTTTGCATTGGTTAAGCACGTGGAGGAAACCTTATCTTCAATTCATGACATGTGTGGCGTGACTGGACACACTGTTTCTGGAGACGTTGTCAAGAGTTGGGAATTCCATTGGGATATGTGTGTAAACTTTGAGTTAAAGGCCTCCTAGTTCTGTGAGGGATTTTCTGAGATCCAAAGGCTGCAGGCTGAAGCGGTTAATGGCCCTTCCGCGGATTTGATTAATCAACAGGAGGCATAAGTCGAGAAGTTGTCCCAGGAGTTGAAGCTGAAACAGACGGCTCTTCAAAGCATGAAGGACATTTTCTCCAAGAAGAACGAGCCGTTGTTAGGCAATTTTCCTTGAATACCTTTATTTTCTGAACGTCTTTCTTAGTTTTTTTTTTTTTGAAATGCAAAAGAAACGCCTAGTTTATGGTTTGGTTTTCTGGTTTTTGGATTGTTAGATGATTGCTTCTTACAAGATTTTTTGGATTATTTTGGAATAATTGCCTTTTGATCAATCAATATGTTAAAATCTGACTTGCGAATGTAAGTAGCAAAATCATTCAGGAAAATTACGAAACCGTGAATGTTGTGTGAGAAAGGGAAAGATATGAAATCTTAGGATGATTGGGTTATTGGCTTCCATTGTAGATGTGAAAACCCAAACAATAGATCGTGTAAACATTGTCTGGCAAAACTTACTCGCTTTAGAGCCTTTAACCAAAACTGAATCTTCAAGGAGTAAATCCGAGTCTTTATGTGACGCCCTCCTTGCCGCGAAAAGTCCCCAGTCATTCTTTATTGTTCGTGAAACATCTTCATGTCGATCCGCGATAAGGCGGAGAGTTTATAGTCCCCAGACGTAATTCTCCTGAATCCATCTTTTCTTGGACGATGAGCTTCGAAGCATTGCATTTACTGGTAGGATGATGGATTTGAGAGTTGAATTTTCAACCGAGAGATTAATCTCCCACTGTGGTCGCCAATTGTTTGTGGGTGAAAACTATTTCTGCTGATTTTGGTAATTTCAGCTGTGTGGGTGAGAAACGAATCTAAACCCTAAATAATGTACTGCACGGGAGTACTTTTGATTCGAGAGATCAATCTGTACAATCCTGGCCTAAACCAAGAAATGGCCGTTCCAGGCTTGCTTTGGTCACAAAGTGAAGGAGAAGGGTTGGTCTTAGGAAGGGAAGCGAAGAGAGTGTTGAGACCAGAATCGTTAATTCTGAAGGTGTGGTTTGTTTTATGACTTGTATCGGTAGTAGAAATGGTTAGCAGAATGGAAAGCTACCAGGTGATTTCTAGATATTGTATTGTTGCCGACCCAAAACTTGTCCTTTGGTGGAAATAGGTGAAGCCTATTTATACAAGTCATATTGAAACATACCCTGGTCTCGTAGGAAGTGGAAACGGTTAAATGGTGGAAGAATAGAGTAACGTGTAACCGTCAGACGTTATGCTTCCATGCTGGGGGAAGTGAATTCGTGTAACCGTCAGTCATTACGCTTCCATGATGAAGGAAATGAATTGTTTACACCGTTACTTTTCACTACCACTAATTGTCCTACTTCATGACACTTTCTTGTAACAGGCGCATTGCACGTCGCACGCTGTAAACCGCCAGATCAATACCCTGATGAGTATCCCCCAGTTTGTGACATGTTTGATGTCTCGAGTGTTTTCGTGGAAAACGTGTAGCAGGTTGCTATGTGTGGCAAGTCAAAGTCAAGAGACTTTGCCATAGGAAAATAACATGTGATGCTATTAGGCTTGCCTTGGTCGGTCGCCTAAAACTTGCCACAAGTCCGTCAGTTTGGTAGAGAACTTGAATGGTTGAGATTACATCTTATGAGGAAGGGTAGTCGTTGATTATGGCCACATCTTTGTTGTGTAAAAAAGTGGCGCCATTAGCATAGTGGCGCCTGGCGTAGCCGTGGCGTAGCGGCATGCCAGTGACGTTGTGGCATGGCCACGCCTGTGGCATTGTAGCATGGCCAAAGCTAAGGTTTGGCTCTGTGGCCAAAATTAGGGCTTGGCGGCGTGGCCAAGGCTAGGATTTGGCGCCATGGTAAGAATTAGGGCTTGGCGGCGTGGCCAAGGCTAGGATTTGGCGCCATGGTAAGACTTAGTGCTTGGCAGCGAGGCCAAGGCTAAGATTTGGCGTTGTGGTAAGAATTAGGGATTGGCGGCGTGACCAAGGCTAGGATTTGGCGCCGTGGTAAGAATTAGGGCTTGGCGGCGTGGCCAAGGCTAGGATTTGGTGTCGTGGTAAGAATTAGGGCTTGGCGGCGTGGCCAAGGCTATGTTTCGGCGCCGTGGTAAGAATTAGGGCTTTACGGCGTGGCCAAGGCTAGGTTTCGGCGCCGTGGTAATAATTAGGGATTGGCGGCGTGGCCAAGGCTAGTTTTCAGCCCGTGGTAATAATTATGGCTTGGCGGCGTGGCCAAGGCTAGGTTTCGGCGACGTGGTAAGAATTAGGGCTTGGCGGCGTGGCCAAGGATAGGTTTTGGCGTCGTGGTAAGAATTAGGGCTTGGCGGCGTGGCCAAGGCTAGGTTTTGGCGTCGTGGTAAGAATTAGGGCTTTGCGGTGTGGCCAAGGCTAGGTTTTGGCATCGTGGTAAGAATTAGGGCTTTGCGGCGTGGCCAAGGCTAGGTTTTGGCGTCGTGGTAAAAATTAGGGCTTGGCGGCGTGGCCAAGGCTGTTTGGTCGTGGTAAAAATGGCATGCTTGGCGCGTTGCCAATGCCGGGAGTGGCATGCTATGTTGTAGCATGTTGGCATGACGATCAATATGTTGTTGTGGTAAGGCGTGTTTGGCTTGCAAGTTAGTATGGTGGCGCGGCAGGGTGCGTTTGGCCTTTAATGTATGGTGGCAAGTTTGGAGCGACTTGATCGGCCGAGGAAAGGGGCCGGCCAAGCATGGGTGTGGCCACACTTCTGGTGAGAGTGTGGCGGCTTTAGAGTGACCTGATTGGTCGATGAGAAGTGGGGCCGGAGAGTATGGGCCCAGCCACAACTTATGTGCGCGAGTTGGCCTAAGGCATGGCCACGCCTCCCTTTGCTGTTGCGGCTCCCTGTTTTCTGATTCTGGGCAAGTTTTTGCACCTGCTAATCCATGGCGGATTGATTACCTAGTTCTCCTAGGCTTAATTTCGACAAGAAATGTCTGATATATTGCGCGAGGCGCAAAACCCTAACTTATGCAAGTTAGTCAGGTCAATTGATTGAACTCTATATGTTGACACAAAGTTCTTTTTTATTCATTGCAGAGAGCATCATGCTTTTCTGATTGAATACCTTATGCAAAAACCTTACCCTTGATATTTGGAAATTCGTGCTACTCTTCTACGAGCGAACACAAATCTTCATGCCATATCAACATTAAGGGTTCATCCGGAGAACATAGCATAGAAGGTATTCAAAGGAACTTATATTAAGTGAATATAGGCGAGGCGCCTAAATTTACAGAACATCTGGGATGGTTGCTACATTCGCCAGTCTGGATAAATTTCATGTAAGTATATTGAACGGCTCAATAAATATGTCGGTGGAGAGGTTAGAACTCACGGCACCGTTTCCTTACAGACTGACGTCACATCAGATGTAAGGTTTTACGATTTCAACCTTAAGCTAAAAACTACCATCAACAACTGTATAAGGACAAAATCTAGCAGCTGGGAAACCTAATCACGACACTTCCGCGTGTCCAAGTTACAAACCAGAGTCGATTCTCTCTTAACCTAGGTTTCTAGTTCTTTTGAAAACCATTACTAGGTTTAACCACTTAAATACTTAGCTTGGGATTCGTGAAGCCAGGTCCAACTATTTTCTCTGTAGTTGCATATCCTGATCTTGTTATTTTATCATATTGAGTATAATATTCTCTAAGATTATCTCGAGATTTATCTCCGATAGGTAAGATATAAAAAGTAATCACAACAGTTCTTCGTCTCGGACTCTTGTGATTTCCCAATAACTTCTTTTGTTAATCATTTAGGTTATTGTGAGGTGACCAATATTCTAGGATGCTCTTCGGGAGATATAAGACCGGATTATTAGTTGTGTTTCCTGTTCACCTTGATCTTTATCTAAAGACGGAAACCAAAAAGGAATAAACTTATTTGTGGGAGACAAATTTGTTTATAAGTCTTCGACTTTGGGTCGTAGCAACTCCTAGGCTATAAAGGACGCTAGCTAAGGGAATCAAGTGCGCAGGGTCTTGCGATATTCAAGAGGTGTAAGGAATGTGACTGTACCTTAACCGGTGTGATACTTGGTTAGGGCTCAACTATATTCCAGACCGAAATTAACTTGTAGTAGGCTAGAGTCTGTAACGGCTTAATATAGTGTGGTGTTCAATTCTGGACTAGGTCCCGGGGTTTTTCTGCATTTGCGGTTTCCTCGTTAACAAAATTTCCGGTGTATTTCTTATTTCTTTTCCGCATTATATTTTCTTTATATAATTGAAATATCACAGGTTGTGCGTTGATCAATCACAATTGATAAACCCGACCTTGTTTGTTGGATAGAACTTGATTGATACTTGGATATTGGTCTTTGGTACCATCCAATTTATTCTCACACCAATCAGGTTCACGGACTCATATTCATTTGATTTCTGATTGTGAGATAAAGCTCTTTGATATCTTTCCTTGATAGAGTGTCATTAAGTTGTTGCTCTCGGAATTATATTGGATTTTAGTCCATACAAATTGTCGAACGAAAAATTTGGGTGTGGTTGTTGTACCCCCGCGTTTTCAGTTTTCTCTTATCAGTGTAATCAAGCCATCAAGTTCGTGCGCGGGTAGATCTGCCCCTACAAATGTGGTTTTGTGCTTCTCGTTCCCAATCTGGACCTCAACAAGTTTCTCGATTGTTGAAGGATCATTCGCACCCTCTCCCACATATGATTCTGGCGGGAGAGGATTCTGTAATTGTTATTTCTTCTCGACTCGCAAGATATTATTTCCGCTAACTTCTGATTTCTAGTATTCATCCATAGCGTTCTCGTGACACTTGTGGGCTGCCATCTAGTCGCTTCTCATATTCACGACTCTTTCAGATGTAATGAACTTTAGGCATTGATGATACGAGGATATGACTGCACCGATCGCGTGCATCCAGTCTCGTCCTACAATCACATTATAGGGAGCTCGACAATCCAGCAACAAGAAATTGCCCAAAACGGAATTGTTAACTACTGTTATAGGCATCTTTACTTTCCCAATCTCCTTTGTAACTTCTCCACTGAAGCCTATAATTGGATTTCCTTTCTCTTCGATCAAGTCGTGTGATAGGTTCATAGCAGAATAGGCTCATGAAAACAATACGCTCATAGAGCTTCCAATATCTACTAGAACACAGTGTACTCGGAACATTTCAACCCAAGCTGTTATAACGATAGCATCAGTGTTGGGAGCGTACACACCTCTCATGTATGCTCCGGTGAACTCGATCTTTGTGTATCTTAGTTCCAGAATTTTTGATCCGTTTCCACTGGCGAAATCGATGTGGTTTGTAACGTACCACTCCTTTAATTACCTAGGATTTCTCCTGATCTCATCTTCATATGCATGCCTGGACATAAAATGGTCCTGGCGTGACTGACGTTAATCACATATGTTATGCCTAGTTGTTTCGATCCTTTCACAAAATCTTTCTTCACGTACTCTTACAGCTTTCAAGTGTCTATCATTCGCTGGAATTCGATCTGTAAAGATCGACAATTCTCGGTCATGTGACCAATGTCTTTATGAAAATCGCAGTACTTATATTTGTCATATTTTTATGTGTCTCAATTGGCAAAGGTCGAGGGGGGCTCAAATCCTTAATTAGTCTGTCATACAACTCTGTTATCCGTATGTTCAATGGTGTCAACTTTATATCATGATATTTCCGATATCCAGTTTCCCCTCGTCCCCCATGATTTTTCTCTCGAGCTTCACCTCGATCATTGTGTTGTCCACTTGAACGGTTCTTTCACTTATCTTTCTTCCCATCATTTGGATGATTGGATAATCTGTTAACTTCTCTAGTTTCTCAAGCTTTCGAATCATCCTCAACCCGAGTGTACTCTTCTTCTCGATCATACAGTTCTTTCATAGTCTTCATTGGTCTCTTGACTAATTAAGGAATTGTATATACCCTTTTGATCATACTGGTGTGCCTATTTGTAAGCCTCAATAACGACTTGATCATTGGCACCATCCACTTCATCCAACTATTGCTTGAAGCATCGAGTAAACTGTCTGATGCTTTCCACTTTTTGAATATTCAGAAAGAATAATCAATGGCATCCCTTCTGATTACGTCTATTGTATTTCTAGTGTGAGCATAATTTATCAATCAGCTTGCGATAAGTCCCGATTGACCGTACCCGGAGCTGATTAAACCATGTAATTCCATTATCAGTTAATGATTGCAGAAATATCTTACACATTATTTCATCATTGTACTGCCATAAAGTCATTGCAGTTTCGTAATGTAAAACGTACTGATTTGGATTATCCGCTTTCTCGTCAAACTCTGGCATCTTGGGAACTTGAAAATTCATTGGTGGATGAAACTCTCTGATATTTTCTTTGAAATGAGCTCCTTTGGCTCGATGAAATCTGTCCAGATTATTGTCTATGGAATGCTTCTTTATTATTACTTTCTCGATCATCTTGCGGAGACGAGCATCAGTTATCGCATTAACGTCTCCATCAGAGGTACTGTCTTCCTGCTCGTACTCCCGATCTTCATGAATATAAACTTTAGATCTTATTCTTTTTTATTGAGGATTTGTAGATTCGCTTCTGATTCTGCTATGCTACGAACGAGCATAGTAATCATGTGAAAATTCTTTCTCATCGTACAGATCTCGAACCACGTCTTCGTCATTCCTGGGGCATTTTGAACCGACAACGGTTCTAGCATACTCTATTGAGTTGCAGCTGGATGCACTCGGACGCCTGATCGTCGGGACCACATACTCCTTCGTTTGGGTAGATCTCCAGTAACCCTATGATCGTTTTCTAGCGGAGTTTTCTCTGGATATCCAGATTGATCACTTCTATAGGTCGGTTAGCTCCTTGTGGGTTAACCCGACTTCCAAGGCACAACCAAACAAACCGAGTCTGCCGGTTTCAACAAAAATTCTTCAATCGATCTTGATTGTTCAGATTAATAGTCCTTGATCGAGACTGGTTCTCAAGTTCTAATATTAGGTGAGCGTTCTCTTTATCCACCTCATTCAACTAGTTGCGCACTAGCTTTGCCTCCAAACTAGGAATTGCGATTCGTCCATCTCGCACATCATGTCTATCAACATTCCTTCTTTAGGGGCAGCCGAATACAAGTTCTCTATTTACTTGAACTCGCAAGTTTTTCCCGTTAGGTATGGACTCACCGATCCTTTCTCCATTCTCGATCATTAGTCGTTTCTCGCTTCTATGATTATCTGGATTAGGGGTTCCTTCACTAATATAATCTCAATCACGTATGTTTCTAGTAGGCACTGCGGGAGCTGACTGAACCTCATCTTGTTTAATCATAAAGTGATTCTCTTGCCTTTCAGATTCATATCTCTTGCGGTTTCCGAGGATTGCTAACAGAAACGACCATTCGTGCAGTTTGTTTCACTTTTTCCATAATCTAGATTTGGGAAAACACAATCTCTTTTCTCGCATCCCCTTAGTCGGCGCCAATGTTTATACAGTAAAATATTTTTACCTCAAATATGAATTTTGATGATGATTAAGTTGTTGATTGAATTGCAATCTTTCTCTCTACACGGACAAAGTTGGGTGTGTGTGTGGTGGGGGGGGTGTACCTGCAAAAGACCCTCTGATGCTTAAGTTAGCTAGAGTTTTTCACATGAGATTGTGTAGAGAAGATTGTGTACCTTTAAAAGTTGTGAACCCATGTATTTATACGTATCAGTTTACGGGTTAGCCCTAATTTTTAAGATAAGCATGACTTGCGTTAACTTGTTCTTAAGTCATCTGGAAAGTTCCAGAACTTCCCCTGTATGACTTGGTCATCAAGAACTATAGATACTTCTAGAACATTACTCTAGGGTTACAAAATTAACCAAGTTGAAGGGAGAAAATGACGAAGCCCAAGTCAAGGGGTGTAAAAGAACAAGCCCATGAAATAGGGCAAAAATATCCAAAGACTAATAGAACTGGGGCTGAAACATCCTACCTGATAGGCTTGGCTTGGCTGGATGAATCAACTCGGTTCGGTTCGGGGTGGAAACATCCATAGGTATAATAGAGTGGGACGGAAATAACTGCATCCAAAGATAAGTTGATCCAGCCGCACATGTATGGCAACATATCTGCTGCTATTGGACGGGAGATGGTCCGGCCGCCAGACATGGTTGTCGGTCAATCTGCCAGTCCGTCAGTCTTGATGATGATGTCATGCTAACTTCTTGTTGTTGACACCCGCTGACGTCACGCCCATCTACTCTCAGTTGATGTCATGTTGATATAATTGACAATGCAACTAATGGCATGATGACGTTGTTAAATCTGAACGACCAGATATTCTTCCTTGTTTTTTTTTTTGCTAAAAAACACACCCATTTATTAAGCAATCAAAGAGTTACAGATTTCCTTAAGGTTCTCCTTCCTAATAAGATAGTTTAAAAAGGAAGGAAAAGAGACCCAAAGACCCTTAAGACCAAGTTTTCTAGCCCGGCGTGCAAGCCGGTCTGCTAGTTGATTGTTCACACGCTTTACATACAATAACTTAAACGACAAAGAACTAAAAATTAAACTCCGACAATGCTCAACAAGGTCACTACTTTTCCAAGCAACATTTGTGTTGGCACCATTACTGAACTGCACAAGCTGAAAACAGTCACTGACAAAGACGACTTTGGTAAGATGCATCTCCTCTGCCCAAGAGATAGCCAAAATGAGTGCAGCTGCTTCAGCACCAACTGCATCTGACACCAAACCATAGTCTGAACGACATCTTCTTACATTTCCTGCAATGTCACACCAAATAATACCCAAACCCATATTATAATCTTTAAAGGATCCATCAATAAACATAAAGTGATCCACATCAGTGCTAGGAATCTTGATAACCACAGTAGGAGAAACAAAAGCATGAGACTTTGGAGAAATGTAAGTATTAATCATTCTCTTTATGTCCAAAATAATCTTATTCAGATCTAAAGAGGCTTTCTTGAATATCACTTCACATCTGAATTTCCAGACACACCATAGGACTATGCCACCAATGCTAGGCCAAGACACATTAAATGGGGAATCCCCTAAAGCATCATCATGCCAAAACAGAAAGTAGTCATCAATCCAAATAGATCGGAGCTGATCAAGTCAGAAAGAGAGACCAAACCAAATATGTTTAACCACTTCACAGTCAATAAAAAGATGCATAACAGTTTCCTCAAATCTCTGGCAAATAGGACAAAGATCATCTACTTCAGGATTATAAGACCTAAGCATGGAGTTAACTGGAAGCATATACGCAAATATTTTCCACAAGAAAAACTTAATTTTAGGCAAATAGTCTATATCCCACACTTTCCTCCAGAAAGCAGAATCAGCTGGTGACGAACAGTCATTCACATAAACTCTGTAAGCAGACTTAATGGTAAACTTTCCATTACTAGTGTGCGCCCACATTAATATTCTTCCTTGTTAATGTTGTTACAATAGGACTGATGGCGTCATAAAGGTGCTGACAGCATGATGACGTCACAGTCTGCTAGAATGTTGACATTGCATTTTCTGCTGATGTGGCGCTAGCAATTGTTGACATGACAATTTTGTTGGCTACTCTTGGAGCCCTTCGCATTTTTTCATTGTTCATAGGTCTCCCTACTTGGACCAGCATATGTAGTGCTTATAAGGCTCTTGTAAGCCCATTTTTTTGGTGGAAAACAATAGGGTACAAACAATAGTGTTTTGGTTATAGTCAGTCTCTCGTTCTCGGACGTCATGTGAGTAATTTTTTTGGAGTAAAAACTCTGTGTGGGTATAAATATCATCTTTGGACACTACCAAAATTTATGCACTTAGAAAAAGTTTGACGTGGTTAAGCAGTTTTGATATAGTCTAACACTTGTTCACCTTTGGTTCTTAGTTGTATTCTAGACAAACAAACCCACAATACTTAAGAAATGAATTTAATTTTGTGCAAGAGTATTGATCTAGTCTTTTCATTTGATTGGTTTAGGTAATTACGAATTAGTTTTATTATCTCATGTATTAATAATTTTGTCCCTCGTTGCATAATTATCAAAACTAGATCGGAAAATAAGATTAAGATGTCGAATAAACATTTTTTGAAAAGTGTACAAAATCCAACTCCTTGAGAACTCCACAACTATATATGGTTTAACGTGGATGGTTATATATTTGGGATTAATATAATGATATAAACAACATGGTGGATCTTGGATTAGATAGTTGAGAAACTTATGCATATCTAGAGATTTTTCTAAAATTTCAGTGATCTGGTCGACAAGTACATTAAATTATGTATATAAAATTACCTTTCTGACTGCCTCTTTTAATAACAAGTAAAACTCTCATGGGGAGAAAGGTTGCTTTTATGTGATTAGAATGTCAAGTTTTATATTTACTTTAGAGTTTTCTTTGCAAAATCGATATGCTCGTAACATTGTTTCATCATAGTTTGGGAGGAAACGCGCAAATACAATAATATCTAAAAGTTTATGAGTTAAAGTTAGAAATAACAAACAAGGCAGATATGAGTGTCATCTAAAATAAACACTACAAAAATATAGTGTATTGAATGGAGAATTGGGTCGATATGGAGAAAATATTGGGATGTAATTGGTCAATCTATCTTAAGATATGGGAGAAAAATTTGGGCTCTCACAATCTCACATATGGTGTTTATGATGGACATAATTTGGCGCAAATTGTTTTTCCCATGGATTGTCTATAATGAGCTCAACATTTGCAATTTGAGTGTGTCATATATACATGCATTATTCCATGCAAAAGAAAAAGTAATTTTTTTTTCGTGAATACCTCCTTGTTCATGCGTCCATCAGTATATACTACGCTAAAGCTTAAAGTATTTATGTCTTCTATAAATATATTGTCCTTGAAGAAAAGATGCAAATTGATGATTGGGAAATCAACAATAACAATTGTTGGAATTTTGGATCAAAATTATGTATGAATGAAAATTAATATTCAAAATTTAGATACCAAGAGATATGTCTTTCCATCCATAAGTCACCTAGTCATGGAGAGTCACCCTTAGCCATGGTGAGTTACCTATTAGTGAAGAGACACCTTGTGAGTCAACATTGATTCTATATAGACCCATCTCTTAGTTTTGTTTTGTATGAGATTTCATAAGTAAAAAAAGTTTTTGCAAGTTTCTTTCATCGAGTTTTTTTTTTCCGCGAAAGTCGGACCCAGGCCCCTACCCGAACCCAGCCAGTTGGACTGGCCCCACTGCCAGACCCAACACCGCTAACCAACTATACAACTAATCTACCACAAACCTTTACGGCGGCGGGGATTGAACCCCTGACTTCCTCCTTACTGGAGTTGATGGGATACCACTGATCAATGCTCTTGGACCCTTCTTTCATCTAGTTTAAGTCATGTTTGAGAGTGCAGTTTTTCGTCAATTCGCTGGCGTAATAGTATTGTAGTGCTAATTACTATAAGGCGTGATCGTTGCATATTGGAAGGCTACGTCCGGAAAACCATAAGCACCGTATATGCGGGGACATATTATTCTCAAGATATGCAATATATTTCTAAATTCGGTTTCCATAATTCCTGGAAATGCTTTGTCCAAATATTGACTGAAATCTCAGTAGAAAATCTCCAATTAGTAAATGCACATTACCAATTTTTATTTTCTAAAGATATGCATTTTAATTATTGAAAATTAAAAGCATATAAAACTAAAAACCCTAATTAAAAGATTCTCAATTTATTTCGATCCGGGATTCTCCTTTAGCTATTAAGGAATATCTTTGAACAATAAAAGATAAGCGTTACTGCACATGTTCAAAATATGTCGACATCTTTACTTTGTAAATCCTTTTTCATATTTACAATTTTGGAACCGATTTTCCACACTTCCAAACGAGTTTAGAATTGGTTCATCTGACTTCCAAGAACTATGTGATTGATTATCCTATCAAATCACCAATCATGGGTTTCACGGTTCTACCAAAACAAGTTTCGGTTCTACCTCCTTGTGGGTACTAGAATTAGTCACGCTAGTTACCAAAACTTGGTTGATTAGGTACTAGGATCGGTTCCCACATATATATGGTATCTAACTTGTATTTGTTGCACATGTTCATAGGATCGGTTCCCCAATTACTAAAAACGTGTTGCACCTCTTACAAGGATCGATTCCCCTTTTGTGATCAGTTGCACCTCTTACTAGGATCGGTTCCCCAATGTCTAGAGTTGGTCATACCAATTACAACAAATCGATCATACCATCTCAGGTGATTACTTAAGATATGTTTCACTAATAAAAGTCATACCAATACAAAAGTCAGGCCTTGTGAATAGTTTTACCAAGATATATAAACAAGTTATGAGCGTATACTAAACACACATATTGGTAATCCAAAGATTTGCAATGAATAACAAATACCAATAAGCCTAGCGATTTCCCTTTCGATTCACAAAACAAGTTTATGAATGTACTTCCTTTAAACGAATGTAAAACATTGTTTCCTAGGACGAAATCTTCACCCATACCTATACATAATCACAATAGCATTCATAGGATTATGTCGATGTCATACATACGAAGTTCAAAAGATAAGCGTTATACTTCGTATTATATTCCTTAATACTGCGTCTAACTAGAGTATAATCATTCACAACTTCGCAGTTATGTTTTCAATATGCATGACTTGAAAGATACATTAGGGAATGAAACAGTTCAAGTCAAATATTACTAACCTCAAGTGGAAGGATGATGTCGTCATTGTAGCTCCTTACTTCTTCACATTCTTCAAGTCTTCACGTAATACTTGTAATGTCTCACATCCTAATACTTTCAAGCTAACCTATACGAAGTTGACTCTAGTAAATAATCAAGCGACTCTTTAAATGAGTTTTGGTTCACTAAAATATGACAACCAAACTTGACGTACCAACACTTGGTGGGTTCAACCGAGCTGTGCTCTAACAATCTCCCCCTTTTTCAATTTTAGTGACAAAACTCTTACATCACATGGATAAACAAATTACAAGAATTCATTACACATACTCTTGATTCCCAAATTCAACAACACAATAACCTGTATACATTCAATCCATAAATGTCGATGTTGACATTATAATAACAAAGCTAATACTCCCCCTAAAGGTAAGATAGGTAGATTTTCAATCCGCACGTCTTTGTTATTTCCTTTGTAGTCCATATAACTACAAGTATCAATATGATATGCTACTCCCCCTTAGTTTATGCTTTACTCTTTCGTTAGATATAACGTTTAAGCACCAATGTCCTTTCCTTAGTGATACCAAATCAATATCACTTGTTTACTCCATATATTTCTCCCCCTTTTTGTCACAAAATGACAAATGTACGAGCAAATAAAAGACAAACCGAAAGGATCTTACAAATCTCAAAAGACTTGCACCTATAAGAGTTAAGCACGAGGATTCCACACACCATTTTTGATAACCAATATCAAAACCGAAACTACAAAGTAATTTTGTTTTGATATGTTACCAAGGAAAAAATTGCCCGACGCAATTTTCCCTAATAGTTTAGCAAACCAAAAATCGACTAAGCACCTTAGTTCCTTTGCTAAACCGATTGCACAAATACAATCGCTTGTTCGATAAGACCAAAATAAAGATCAGAATTAACTCTATTTTTCTCATCAGGTTCTAATTATTCAAATAATTACTTAGACCTTTCACTTTTAAACAAGACAAGTACTAGGTTAGTTAACTAGCATTTCTTGTTAAGGCATTCGATTAGACTTGAATAACCGAAACCTCCACTTTGATAAGTCTAACTAAGATGAAAATTAACTTAGTTTCTCTTATCCGGAATCAAATTGGACTAAACAATTCATCCCGAAAACCTTTTCTTTTGTTAAGCCATAAACAATTCATACAAACCAAATAAATCAACTTGCATAATTATTTACCTCAACTGGAAGCAATTGAAATAACATAGACATTAAAGTACCGCAATTGCACCAAAATTTTGTAAGCCTAAACAATTGATACCAAACAATAAAGCAAGATAACAATAGTTTTTCTTAACCGGAAACAGTTGAATCACACACACATCCATACACAAATAATGGAATAAACATCAGTTGTACCGAAATTTTGTTAAGCAAAAGCAAAATATATATGCAATAGAATCAGGCTTTTCTTAAACAGGAAAACGATTAACTAACAAGGTCGTTACCTCAAATTCCGCATCCCCAGAAATATATATCATTAAGCGCCAGTTCAAGTTAGAACTCTCCCCCATTAATGTTGTCATCCTCTCGCAAGACAAAAGAACAACAACAGAGACCAACCTTTACCAGAGAAAGGTTGAAAACCGGTTTTAACTAATGCAATGCAAAAGTTGAAACCCGAAAATCATATGCTTTTATGCTAAACCAAAAGCGATTCAGCATATTCTGAATTTTTCACATATTAGTTTCAATCAGATTCCCTTATGATCCTTTGATTAATCCTACCAACATGGGCTAGAACTTAATCCTGCTAAACCAAAAAGTCACCCAAACCATAAGGGTTCACACCATATGAGATCGAATATTAAGAAAACCGAAATAAAACATCCCATAAACATACATAGCAATAAGATAAAGCATTCAAGCACATGCTATGTAAACGAAAAACTATCACAAGAAAAATTATAAACTAATAATTTTATTCATAAATAAGATAGTTTTATTCATAATAGACTTTATTGAAATAATCAAAAACTGATGTCTATAAAAACTTTGAGACTCTAAATTTATCCTTTTAGAGTTTCCTTCAAGGTTGAACTCGGATCAGAAGATTTCACAGGATTCCAATCATCTTCTATGATTACTAGTCTTGATTAGAGGCTAATAACATTGTCATTGACTTCCTTTACTTCCTTTCGCAAATCCTTTTCCATGTTCCTTACTTCACACAAAATTAGATCTAATTTTAGTGAAAGGTTCTTGAGAAGATTATCATTGATCGAAGAGATTTCTTCATTAGGAACATCTCGCTAAAGCTCTGGAGATGAATCTGAATCACCATCAGAAGATTCGAGACGAAGTTTCTTGTTAGGAAACAATATAGTCCAGACTTTTTCAGTTTTGCGAGAGTTGCAGCTAGAGGTAGACATTCTGTCAAATCTCTATAAAATGAAGTAAGAGGTCTTCCCTCTTATAAGTTCGAGAACTTTTTATCAAAATCTTTGAGAATATTATTTCAATTAAATTCTTAACCGAAAAATCTTTTTTAGAAATATTTTTATCCAAATATTTACATTTATATCCTTACCATATACTTTTGAGGGTAACAACTAACAAGTAATGATCCATGATAACCAGTTAGGTCGTCATTTTTCGGTTATTGAATTTTCTTCCCTTGAAGATTTCAACATTCTTACAAATTTGAGGAGACATTATGTTTGAACTTTTAGGTTCAACCCTTAATCTTGATGTAAGATCATGATGTTCAAAAATCTTATTCTCCCTTTTAGAAGAGATTTTTGATCTACACTTAGATCTTGAATTTTTGGTTTTATACAGTTTCCCTCTCTGTTTAGTATCAAGACATTGCCTTTGATAATTCCCTCTTTGCTTGCACTGGAAACAAACACCGAAAGTATTACGGTTTCTGGATCTAGATTCCACAAATTTATTTAGCCTTGCCCATTTGCCTTTTGATGCATTCATACCAGGTGATGGCTTTCCAAAGCAATTGAGTCCATCGCTCAGTTTCTGATTTTCTGCTTTTAACTTCCTTATCTCATCTTGACAACATTTAATGTCGAGAATGAGTTTAGATACTTGTACCTTTTCGGAACATTGAGAGACCTCGATTTTCTCCAGTCGCTTGTTAAATTTTTCTTTATCATTCAGAAAACTCTGTTTGAGTTGATCAAGCGATGATTTTATTCCAATGATGTCAGATTCAAGAAGGTGAGTTCTTTTATCTTTACATGGAAACATTTCTTTGAAAATCGAAGGGGTAAACTTTTCTTGAGTATCTATAGTTGGAAGGATTTCGGAGTCATAGACTTCTGCAATGGTTGCAACATGATCTATCACATTAACTTGATCATCATCATTAGGACAATAATCAAGTGTGGCAGTGTAAGCATTTCTATTCCACTGTGTATCCTTAGTTGGACAATCTGGAGAAACATGACCAAACCCTCTATACTTGTAGTATTGAGGAGTAATATCATCATCATCCCAAGTGTCTTCATGTTTATATGAAGGAACATGTTTTCCTTTTGACACAGGTGATTCTCTTTTTCGGTGTCTCAACAGTTTCTTGAATCGTTGAGTAATAAAAGACAAATGATGATTTAGTTTAGCTTCATCTTCAGTAGTTTGATCATCCTGATCTTGGGAGTTTTCCAAAAATTGAGTCGAAACCCTTTTTATGGCTTTGTAGGCCAAATTGTCTTTTTGTTTAAACAAATACTCCTAATCAAATATCTCCAGTTTTCCAACTAGGTAACTTCTAGATAGAGAAGAAAGATCATTAGCTTCAATGATTGCATGCTTTTTAGAATTGTATCTAGATGGCAACGATCTGAGAATTTTGCATACTATATCCTTTTCAGAAATAGTCTTTCTAAGAGAGAAAGAAGCATTCATTATCTCAGAGAGTTTAATATGAAACTCTTCAAAAGTGTCGTTGTCATCCATTTGAAGATTTTCCCAATCGGACATAAGAGTTTGAAGTATAGCTTCTTTCTCTGATGTGTTTCCTTCGAATACGATTTGAAGATTATCCCAAGCTTCTTTCGAAGTTTGACATGTTGATACATGATGTTGTAGATCACGACTTACAACATGTATAATTGCATTCAAACCATCTTAATTCTGCTTGGCAAAAGCCTTTTCTTCGTTTGAAAAATTCACTAAGCGTTTAAACTCAGTTTCCGAGTTTTCTACCTTTGGCTAATTATAACCATCGATGACTAATAGCCAAGTATTAAAGTCTCGTGATTGAAGAAAAGATCTCATAGCATATTTCTACCATAGATAGTTTGTTCCGTCAAATCTTGGCGGTAAGTTAATTGAAGTCGATTCATGAGAACTCGAGTTCATTCTTGTAGGTTGGATCGCACCAAACACAGATTGTTAGATATTTTTGTGTTTGCCTGCTCTGATATACCTCAATCTAAAACTTTTCCACCTATAAGTCCTTTCTCCGAAAGTGAATGTCTATGGACTGAGTCGAGACAATACAACTAATCGGTTCACACTTCGTGTGATCGTCTATGGATACGAGATCGAGACAATATGACAACAAGATAACTTGCGTGATTGACTATGGATACAAGATCGAGACATTACAAAAACGAAGTATGTTTACTTGATAAATGATTCGGACTTAACCAAACACAATAGGATTGCTATCAAGTAATAGGAATTAACGTTTGTGTATTTTACTTCTAATTATAATAAAACAATTATAATTACGGAAATAGAAAAGTAAAAGACACAACAAGATTTTGTTAACGAGGAAACCGTAAATGCAGAAAAACCCCGGGACCTTGTCCAAAATTGAATACTCTCAGGATTAAGCCGCTACACAAAATCTAAACCAACTTCGTATAGTTGAAACCAAGCAACTAAACCTATAGTTCACCTAGTTCCGTCTGTATCCCTGCGCCTCCAACTTTCATTAAGTCACGCACTTGGAACAATTCCTTTGGTTCGTATTCCAAACAGTAAAGGAATAACAAATCTGTTCGGTAACAACTCTTTTCAATCAAGTGATATGAGTTTGACAAAAGCCTCTTCCGTTTATCCCAATAAACTCCTTTATCAGGTCCTTAGATCTATCTTTTCAACAATTACCAAAGTAATTGTTAAGATTATGCAATCAATACTTTTAATCACAAAGAAACGTATTGATGCCGATCTACTCAATTAATCAATCAAATCTATCATAAAGATAAATCGATTATAGTTTGATCATTTTGCAGCCGATCAAGTTTTGTGCACACCAAAGATTATGAACCCAAATTAGAAATCTTCTTCGTCTTCAAAATTTTCTTAGATCTTCAATAAACACCTGCACACAATCAACTTGAATCTCTTGTGATCAATCACACACAGAACGGAGTCTGTTAACAATGGATTATCACAAGATGTCTTTAGATCTACAAACAAATAAAGATCCCTCGAAACTTCGATCTAGTTTGAGTGAATCTTATATCAGAAGAGAAGATTCTCAAGCATAAACAAACTAGGTACAATCAAAGTTCAACAACCGTTAGTCAATCAAATCAATCGAAAACTAATAATAAACTGCAATTATCTAGTTTCCCACCAACGGTACTCGTAGAGCTTCCAAATCCCAAAGAAGTCTTTAAAACGAGCGGTCGTAAGAGATTTCGCCTAATTAGGTTACTTTCCTCTCCGAATAGACGACTCCACCAGTAACAACACAACAAGGTAGTTTTGCTGGCTCTGAGGATAAGTTTGCTCGAAATGCAAACTTCAATATTTATAGACCAAGGAAGTTTGGACACCAAGGAATTTCCAAAACCGAAAATATTCTCAAGATATGCAATATATTTCCAAATTCGGTTTCCATAATTCCTGGAAATTCTTTGTCCAAATATTGACCGAAATCTCAGTAGAAAATCTCCAATTAGTAAATGCACATTACCAATTTTTATTTTTTAAAGATATGCATTTTAATTGCTGAAAATTAAAAGCATATAAAACTAAAAACCTTAATTAAAAGATTTTGAATTTATTTCGATCCGGGATTCTCCTTTAGCTATTAAGGAATATCTTTGAACAATAAAAGATAAGTGTTACTGCACATGTTCAAAGTATGTCGACATCTTTACTTTGTAAATCTTGTTTCATATTTACAATCTTGGAACCGATTTGCCACACTTCCAAACGAGTTTAGAATTGGTTCATCTGACTTCCAAGAACTATGTGATTGATTATCCTATCAAATCACCAATCATGGGTTTCACGGTTCTAACAAAACAAGTTTCGGTTCTACCTCCATGTGGGTACTTGGTAGGCTGGTAAAAGAGTTTTTGCCTAAGTTTAACTGCAAGTGCACAGTGCCTATTGGAGGCAGGGCAAGTACAGGTCGAATCCACAGGGAGATGGAGTGTGTACGGTTGATCTCAAGGCTTCCTAACTGATTTCTAACAGGAGAGTAACACAAATATTGGTTGTCGATACGACTAAATGGTTGTTGTGACTCTAATCTCAGGTAACAATTAGATTGTAAGCAATTTGGAGAACACTAGGGTAGTTGATTCCACCACCTGACCCTATGCTAAGGCAATTCAACTAAGGTTGTGTTCTTGTATCTTCCCAAGGAAGATTCTAAAGAATGATGTATCAACTAATTTTACTAATTCCCCCTAGTATCAATTGTCTTCTTACAACACAGTTGATCATAGGTTCCTTGGTCAAGTAGCTAAGCATCATTCTTATCATATTAAGCACAAATCTTCTTCCATGGAAGTCTCAAATGAAGATTTATTAACCACTTTATCTAATTCTCCCTAGTATTGGTCAGTCTTCTTACAAGACATGTACCAATCACAGATAATTTGATCAATTAGCTAACTATACTCCTATCTCAATCAAGCACAGCAACAACAACAACATGAATATGAATTACTCAACATATTACAACACCCTAGTAAAATAAATTAGAACATAACCAAATGAGTTAAAACACAAATTAAACTAAGGTTGGTGCACTGGCTAATCCAGGCATGGATTTTACATCCACCCTTCAACATATTTATACATGCCAAACCCTAGTTCACTTAAAATTGGAAATTAAACAAAGACCCTCTCACCCAAAGCTGCTGAATCGTTGTCCCCTCTGTTCATGCGGCTCTGAAAACTCCTTTATTTGATGTTCCCCTCACTGTGAAGAAACCCTAAACCTAATTCTTTATATCTCAAACTTATCCTCTAGGGAAGAATCTATGGAAGAGATAGAGAGAAACTAGGTGGTGAAGGTGGTGCGGCTGGTTGTGTTGGTGGCTGGTCGGGGAAGAAGAAGGTGGTTGTGCTCAGAGTTTGGTCGGGAGAGAAAGAGGGGTGGAGAAGCTTTGCAACTGTCGGGGTCGGGGGAGAAAGAGAAGAGAAATGGAGAAGGGGTGTTTGGCTCGATGGGTGTAGGTGTAGATGGTTTCGGTGTTGGGCAGGCGCATCGAGAGTTGATGTGCATGAAGGAGCGAGCGTTGGATGCGGCGGAAATCGATGCGTGGCTGATGCGACCGTCGGATGCAGATGGGCGAGATCTCACGGCTCAGATGGAACGGGCTTGGATCCGGGTTATGGGTCGGGTCTTGGACTGCTCAAGCCCATGTCTTGTAAATGGGTTGCTACTTGTTGGGTTGCAACTGATGCGCGCGCGGTTTTGGCTTTCTGCTCCATAGACGCTCGTCTCCAATTTTCTGCTCTTTTGGCTCCTCAATTTCTCCGAGCTTTATTTTACTAAAAACATAAAATTAATTAGTACAAATATTTATTATTGAAAACATGGAAAATACAGAATTTGGGATAATATCTGATTTCTGAGCACAAAAGATGAGTTAAATGCCAATAAAAAGGTGTAGAAATATGCAATATTTGGCACTCATCAAATACCCCCAAACCTGAATTTTACTTGTCCTCAAGTGAAACAGAAATTAGGAAATCCTAACTATACCACTGTCGCTGGTCTCTTGAATGCATTTAGCGTATGCACTAAGCCTTTAAACCCCTAGGTGTCCCTAGTGGACGATTTGTAGTCTCGTGATGGTTTACCAGAGGTGTACCCACAAAACCTTCTCCAACTTCTGAGCATAAAAGAGTCTCAAGCATCCAAGGAGCTATGAGGACATAGAGTTTCTGCATGCTAGTAACACGAAGTTAGAACTACCAAAGAACGCATTCTCATCCTTAAGAGTTGAGCGAGAAGTAACCATACCATATGAAAGAATTCGGATTCGATAGTGATCACAAGCCTCGACTTCTGCCTCACCAATAAGGTTTTATGATAATTGCACTCAAAAAGACCGCTTTTTTAGTCTCTCATGTGTGCAGGCAGGAATAAAGAGAGAAATCCTGCACACGTTGAAGATGAGAAGGATAACCTTCCGAAATAATTTCTGGAGACTCCACAGAGTTGAGGATAAAAGGAATCTTTTTCTGATGATCTCTAAGAAAGGAAATCAACCATTAGCAAGGATGGGAGTACTCACTTACCTTCTCACCCGATCGGCAATTAACATTACTCTCTCAGCATCCATAGAAACGTCTTCAATTTTCGGTCTTCGGTCTTCAATTGTTGATGACGAACTTCTGAACTTCACAAAAACTTGACAATTTGTATCTTTTCTATTCAATTTCCTTGTTGCTTAAAATTTTTTTTTTTTTTTTTCAAATGAATTAGACTCAGAAAATAAATAAACTACAATTTTATTTTTATTTTTTTTTAAACATGAAATGAAAATAACAATAAAACTCAATTTTCCACAACTTGTATTGTCTTGATTTCATAAACTTCACTAATTCTCATCTTATCTTCTTTTCCTTGAGTTGTTGCATGTAAACCTTGGACTATTTCAACTTTTCTTCAAATATTCTCGATGTTGCTCCGCTTTGCGATGATGTGTTTCTATGGATGTATTGATGTTGTTGATAGGGAGAGAGTGATGTTAACTGCAAATCGAACTACAAGAAGGAGTTTTCATCTTTAAACGTCACCCTCATGATTGACAAAATTAGCACTCAAGAGATCAAAAATAGTGCTGAAAGTGGTGCGAAGTTGGGTAGCTCACCATTCCTACCCGGAATTGATGTACGGTGACACACACTCTAACAGATTTTTTAGAAAGTCACAAAAAATGAAGGTCGGTGCCTCGCTTGATGTAAAAATGGGTAGTATCCACTATGGGTGATCACAATTCTACTACCGAATATCTATACAAAGACCTAATTCGCCCTCCCACATGGTTAAATCCAACTTTAACGCTCTAATCAACTAAGAAGCCCGATTGTGTTCTCCAGTACTTCCAAATTCAGTTATTTCGGTCATACTCTCTATGTAAACATAGCTAGAAGCATGCTAGTGACTCTAAGATCTCTAAAAGTTGGAGGTTTTTATGCAAGTATTTACAAAGAGTTTTGATTTTTTTTTTTTTTTTTTTGAAATAAAAGACTAAAAACTCTATATGCAAAACACACCCCCAAACCTAAATCAAACATTGTCCTCAATGTGTCAACAGATAATAAGAATTTAAAAAGTCACATACCAAGAGAACTATGTTGAGTGGAGAAAAGGGAAGAGATTACCGGATGTCGGCGAAAGCAAGAGAGCTTCATTAGTCAAGGCTAGAATCCAACATTCTCAGCCGAGATCATATTGGATTAGCACAATATATACAAAAGAAGACTCTACTGATTCAAGATAGAAGATTTAACAAGACCTACTGGATTATATACAAGAAAAATTCACCATATACCAACAATCTAAAGAGTTGAGGATCAACCCAAAAGAAGATATGCAGAGACATCAACAGCCTTACACAAATATAACATGAGAGCGTAAGTAAGACTGTATAAGTGAATGATTTTCCCCCAAACCTAAACTTGTCAACAGGTGTGTTTTTGAACACAAAATCTTGCAATTTTAAAGGTAGATCATGCACTAGGTCTAGTTCAAAATGGACACTTTTAGGAACGGGTAGAGATACACATTCCAACTGTGGCGCCCTAAAGGTGTTATACTTTGATGCAAAATAGTCCAAGAGGACTTGGGAAGCACAAAGCTCTAGGCCTAGATTAGAAACTCTCATAATAGTTGGTTTAAGATTTTTGTGACAGGCCAAACCTAGGTTAGGTGGAAATCTATCAACTTGTGACATGGACAGGGGGCTACATGTATCCAATTTGTTCTTATTCATTTGACTCTTAACATCACTACACACTCTTCCTGAGTCAGAGATAAGAAGTGTAGTATCATGCTCACAATCATTGAACAAATTAGCAAGTCCTAATTGAGAATCATCATCAAAAATTTCAACCTCATGCTTAAGAGAACCAGGAGAAACATCATGCTGTAACCTAGGCATGGAATCCGACACATCAAAGTTGTTTTCATGCATAGTATCATTGGTGTCAAAAATTTCAGCATTCCCTAAGTCACAAACAGGTGGTATAGCATGCTCACTTTCACAGAACAATTGCACAGGCCCAAACTCAGAGTTAACCTCGCATGCATCTGCAGATTTAGAAGAAACCTCATTCATGGAGGTTGGAGCAAATCCTAATGTCTCTGAGTCCACATGCTTCACCATATTTTCAAACATATACAAGCTCTTCTAACATGTCATATTCATCCTCATCATCATCATAACAAAAATGCATTTCCCTATTCAAAATTGTAGCATTTCTAGTGTACTCATTTACCTCTAGATTAGGTTCATATTCAGTGTCATTTGCATGAGTAAGAACACTATTTTCAAAATTTACTTTATTAGGGACAACAAACATCTTATCATGAGATTCCTTCCATTCTTCATTTTTTAACTGAATCAGGTTCATTTGAAGAATCATAGTGAGTTTGTTCAATTGAAGGAGAGTCTTCACTAGTGGGTATGCATGCCTCATATGGATATTCACTGCATGGTTGTGCATGAGGTTCACTAGAGAAGAGAAATTCAGACATGTTGCTATATGGATGATCATGCATTGCATTCAATTCAAACCTAGCATTGTTTTGCTCTATGAGTTTGAGATTCTCCATTATCAACTGCATACATGGGTTCATTGGAGGATAGCATTGTTCAACCTCCCATGGTGGTTGATGATACATGTGCTCATAATGATTAGGGTATGTACATTCAAGGTCGTGGGCCCGAGAGGGTTCATAGTACTCCCTAAAGTCATTGACATCATGGTCTGTGGGGGGTTCATGTTGTGAGGCATGCCCATAAGCAAGCTCTTTAATTGACCTATGTGATGATTTTTTATCCCTAGTTTCATCCCAAAATCCTATCATGCCAGGCAATCAAGTTGGCCACAAAAACAAAACAGCATTAGCCTGACATACATGCATACAACCAATTAATTTTCAACACAGAGAAGCAAGAATTACAAAGATGACACACCAACTCTCAGTATTTAGGATCCAAGCACACATGAGTGTTGGTTGTTGCTGTAAGGCACAACACTGATTATGTGGTTTACACAGCACAAGATATGCACAGGACAGGTTGTACACATCACATCATAGCATTCAACTAGTGAAGATGATAGCAAGTTTGCAAGTTTGCATAGGTGAATATGACTTGGCATCCAATAGATGCAACAGATGCAGAGATGCAACAGATGCAGAGGATGCAAAAGCAGATGAATTATTTTAGCTCTTTTACAATAGACTTACATGCCACAGAGTGTTAACATACTCAGTTGACTTCAGTTTTCAGATTTATGCACCAAAAATTGTAGGGCAGATAGCTCACACAAGGTCAGTTGGCTTGCAGGGTTGCATAATGAGTAATCACACAGGTTTGCACATGGGAATGAGCATGGATCAAGAGCTGCAGGGTTTGAATTCAGCACTACCACAGGGCACTTGTATGAGGCAAAGTGGCAACAGGGTCAGTTGACCTCAATGTTCACAGATTTATGCACCAAAAATTGCAGGGCAGAGGGCTTAACAGGGTTTGTCAACAGGTTTACAGGCTTGCACAAGTGAGGATGACAGCAATCTTGGCATATTATAGGTTACACAAGGTCTCATTCAAGGTCTCACACAAGGTCTAGCATGCATAAGGGTACAGGGCATGAGGCATCAACTCACTAAGTTGATGTCAACAACCTGAGTTGATATCAACTATCTCAGTTGACTTCAACTTGGGCTTGCAGCTAACTTGGCTATCCAAGTTATAGCTCAACTCACACAAACTACGGGGCTGGAGCGAGCACGAGCCTTGTCGAGGCCAATATTTCACAATGAAAATGTAGCCGGTTCAGCCAATGGTTCAATGCACAGGTTACTCAACAGCACACATTTCAGTTTTACAATGGGTTTTCAGGCAACTATGCCATGCGCAACTCAGGGGAACAAGGAATTATGCAGCTCAGATGTCAAACTATGCACACATATATCCAATTATCAACAGTTCCTATGTAGAAAGAAGCATACACAAAGAGATGACAACTTAAGCATGTAAGAATGTTGCTCAGATATCACAGGATAATGCTCAAAAGGTACTCTATGTTGCAGGGTTTGGACAATACTTCGTTAAGCAGATAGGTTATCAGGGTATCGTGGTTTATCATTCATACAAATATATAGTATAATGAAGTTCTAGAATGACCAACCGGATTTTTTCCCCAATAGCTACTGTGTTCTGCTCCTTCTATCTCTTTTCCTTACTTCTGCAGCAGTGTAGCATGCACCTGTGAGCTCAAAAGAGAGTTTTAGTCCTCAAAAATGTGCATGCAAATCAAAAAAAAATTCATAGCTGACAGATGCTTATCTCTAATAATTAACAACTAGAGTTACAGGGCATATGGTGGGAACTGCGCTAATGCTCAACTGAAAAATTATGCTTACTTGGACTGCTCGGGGTTAAAGAAGTTCAACAGGGTAAATAGAAAATGAAATGCGCAATGCTAGAATGCTTGGAGAATTAACCAATGTACAAACTAATCTACAAATTGCAGATGAAACACCCTGTCGATTAAACTGACCAAAACTGAAGTTGACTTGCAGGGATGGGCAGGTACAGGCAATGATGCAAAACTTATGCAAGTGAAAGAAAATTTAAAAGTATAGCTATAGCTACAGATGATGAAAACAACAAGCTTGAAATGGTACCAGCTACACTAAGTTACACTACAAAAATAACTAAAATGGATTAAGCTATTGATGCAAAATGTTATGAGATGATTACACTAAGTTACTCTACGGGCGGTGATGCGAGATGCGAAATGAAAAAGATGCAAAAGATAGAAAAATGAAAGTTAAGTTACACTAAGATTGACTAAACACAAAATTTCAAAGCATATATACAATGGTGAAGTGGAAATCAGTGAAAAGAAACAAGTGAGCAACACAAAGACACTACTACAAATCCCAGAACGGCGCCAAAAACTTGGTAGGCTGGTAAAGAGTTTTTGCCTACGGTTAACTGCAAGTGCACAGTTCCTATTGGAGGCAGGGCAAGTACAGGTCCAATCCACAGGGAGATGGAGTGTGTATGGTTGATCTCAAGGCTTCCTAACTGATTTCTAACAGGAGAGTAACACAAATATTGGTTGTCGATACGACTAAATGGTTGTTGTGACTCTAATCTCAGGTAACAAGTAGATTGTAAGCAATTTGGAGAACACTAGGGTAGTTGATTCTACCACCTGACCCTATGCTAAGGCAATTCAACTAAGGTTGTGTTCTTGTATCTTCCCAAGGAAGATTCTAAAGAATGATGTATCAACTAATTTTACTAATTCCCCCTAGTATCAACTGTCTTCTTACAACACAGTTGATCATAGGTTCCTTGGTCAAGTAGCTAAGCATCATTCCTATCATATTAAGCACAAATCTTCTTCCATGGAAGTCTCAAATGAAGAATTTATTAACCACTTTATCTAATTCTCCCCTAGTATTGGCTGTCTTCTTACAGTACAGCCAATCACAGGATAATTTGATCAATTAGCTAACTATACTCCTATCTCAATCAAGCACAGCAACAACAACAACATGAATATGAATTACTCAACATATTACAACACCCTAGTAAAATAAATTAGAACATAACCAAATGAGTTAAAACACAAATTAAACTAAGGTTGGTGCACTGGCTAATCCAGGCATGGCTTTTACATCCACCCTTCAACATATTTATACATGCCAAACCCTAGTTCACTTAAAATTGGAAATTAAACAAAGACCCCTCTCACCCAAAGCTGCTGAATCGTTGTCCCCTCTGTTCACGCGGCTCTGAAAACTCCTTAATTTGATGTTCCCCTCACTGTGAAGAAACCCTAAACCTAATTCTTTCTATCTCAAACTTAGCCTCTAGGGAAGAATCTATGGAAGAGATAGAGAGAAACTAGGTGGTGAAGGTGGTGCGGCTGGTTGTGTTGGTGGCTGGTCGGGGAAGAAGAAGGTGGCTCTGCTCAGAGTTTGGTCGGGAGAGAAAGAGGGGTGGAGAAGCTCTGCAACTGTCGGGGTCGGGGGAGAAAGAGAAGAGAAATGGAGAAGGGGTGTTTGGCTCGATGGGTGTATGTGTAGATGGTTTCGGTGTTGGGCAGGCGCATCGAGAGTTGATGTGCATGAAGGAGCGAGCGTTGGATGCGGCGGAAATCGATGCGTGGCTGATGCGACCGTCGGATGCAGATGGGCGAGATCTCACGGCTCAGATGGAACGGGCTTGGATCCGGGTTATGGGCCGGGTCTTGGACTGCTCAAGCCCATGTCTTGTAAATGGGTTGCTACTTGTTGGGTTGCAACTGATGCGCGCGCGGGTTTTGGCTTTCTGCTCCATAGACGCTCGTCTCCAATTTTCTGCTCTTTTGGCTCCTCAATTTCTCCGAGCTTTATTTTACTAAAAACATAAAATTAATTAGTACAAATATTTATTCTTGAAAATAGGGAAAATACAGAATTTGGGATAATATCTGATTTCTGAGCACAAAAGATGAGTTAAATGCCAATAAAAAGGTGTAGAAATATGCAATATTTGGCACTCATCAGTACTAGAATTAGTCACGCTAGTTACCAAAACTTGGTTGATTAGGTACTAGGATAGGTTCCCACCTATATATGGTATTGTTGATGGTGGTTTTTAGATAAAGGGTAAAATCGTAAAACCCCGAATAACCTAATGTCACCGGCGACACATTTATTAGAACATTCAATGCATGTAGTCAGTAATTAATAAGGGGTATTTTTTCAAATTAGGGTTACAACGAACAAAACCCTAATTCCCCTCTGTGCCAATGGAAAATCATGCCAGCCCAAGCTAGCCACGCCATGCCAAACGCACTCCGCCTTGGCCCTAGCTATGCTAGTCACACAAAACGCGCCAAAGCATGCCAACCATGCTAGCCGCACCTCTGTGCCAATGGAAAATCATGCCAGCCACACCAAACGCGCCAAAGCATGCCAACCATGCTAGCCGCACCTCCGTGCCAATGGAAAATCATGCCAGCCACACCTAGCCCAAGCTAGCCGCGCCATGCCAAACGCACTCTGCCTTGGCCCTAGCTACGCTAGTCACACCACGCCAAGCCAAACATCCTTGCCTTGGCCCTAGCCGCACCTCTGTGCCAATGGCAAATCATGCCAGCCACACCAAACGCGCCAAAGCATGCCAACCATGCTAGCCACACCTCCGTGCCAATGGAAAATCATGCCAGCCACACCTAGCCCAAGCTAGCCGCGCCATGCCAAACGCACTCTGCCTTGGCCCTAGCTACGCTAGTCACACCACGCCAAGCCAAACATCCTTGCTTGGCCCTAGCCGCACCTCTGTGCCAATGGAAAATCATGCCAGCCACACCAAACGCGCCAAAGCATGCCAACCATGCTAGACGCACCTCCGTGCCAATGGAAAACCATGCCATCCACACTTAGCCCGAGCTAGCCGCGTCATGCCAAACGCACTCTGCCTTGGCCCTAGCTACGCTAGTCACGCCACGCCAAGCCAAGCACCCTTACCTTGGCCCTAGCCACGCCATGCCAAAATGGCACCCGCGCCTAGGCTTGCAAACCGTGCAACCTAGGCCAAATTGGCCACGCATGCCATTGGCACATGCCAACACGCTCGATGGTAGCTTTTCCTACCAGGCCGTGACCCAAATTGGCCACGCATGCCATTGGCACATGCCAACACGATCGCTGGTAGCTTTTCCTACCAGGTCGTGACCCCAATTGGCCACGCATGCAATTGGCACATGCCAACACGCTCGCTGGTAGCTTTTCCTACCAGGACGTGACCCAAATTGGCCACGCATGCCATTGGCACATGCCAACACGCTCGCTGGTAGCTTTTCCTACCAGGTCGTGACCCAAATTGGCCACGCATGCCATTGGCACATGCCAACACGCTCGCTGGTAGCTTTTCCTACCAGGTCGTGACCCAAATTGGTCACGCATGCCATTGGCACATGCCAACACGCTCGCTGGTAGCTTTTCCTACCAGGCCGTGACCCAAATTGGCCACGCATGCCATTGACACATGCCAACACGCTCGCTGGTAGCTTTTCCTACCAGGTCGTGACCTAAATTGGCCACGCATGCCATTGGCACATGCCAACACGCTCGCTGGTAGCTTTTCCTACCAGGCCATGACCCAAACTGGCCACGCATGCCATTGGCACATGCCAACACGCATCGCTGGTAGCTTTTCCTACCAGGTCGTGACCCAAATTGGCCACGCATGCCATTGGCACATGCCAACACGCTCGCTGGTATCTTTTCCTACCAGGTCGTGACCCAAATTGGCCACGCATGCCATTGGCACATGCCAACACGCTCGCTGGTAGCTTTTCTTACCAGGCCATGGCCCTAATGGACGAGCATGCCATTGGCACATGCCAACACGCATCGCTGGTAGCTTTTCTTACCAGGCCATGGCCCTAATGGCCGAGCATGCCATTGGCACATGCCAACATGCATAGCTGGTAGCTTTTCTTACCAGGACGTAGCCCTAATGGCCATGCGTGCCATTGACACATGCCAAACACGCACGCTGGTAGCCTAACTTGCAAACCGTGCAACCTACCACCAAGGCATTCCGCACACGCCATTGGCACATGCCACACACGCCACTAGCAGCTCTGGCATTGCCACTTACTGACCGGTTGTCAGCCGACACAAATATAAATTACACTTTCTTACTACTCAAAATATATAATGAAGCAAGGGCAAGAAAGGATCGTTCCCACAGAGAGGTCTTGGTTGTCAATATGTTTCGGTATCTTATAAGTAACACGGGAGATTTTCTGATTGTGTAAATAAAAATAAACAAAAATCATCTAAACCAATTCCTTGTTCTTGCGAAACGTGCCCAAAAGCGCGACTCGTAGCTCGTATGTTCGGCCGTCGACTCTTGCATCCAACACATACCCCATTCGTGATTCATTGAAACATTGCAATTCCCATTTTCCATTCCGAAATCCGGTACCTGGAACTAGTACCACCGACTCGCCATTTTCGCTCACTTTTCGCACAGTTTCTACAGCTGGTTGCAACATTCTGTTTCAAAATCTCATTCATTCCAACCTCCTCAGGCCATACTCTCCAGATTGCAAACTTATTTCAGCTCCTTCTTGACCCTTTCATAACCATTTGGTTCAAATCCAACTCATTTTCTGCAGCTCAAACCTGCGACATAGCACCATTAGTTCACATCCCTGTAATTCACAGCATCAACATCTCTGGCTCCTCTAACAACCATTCAAGCCATTCTACAACTTCACATGCCACCAAATAGCATCTCTTAATCCCTGACTTCCATCATACATCGCCACTGCCAGTTCCATTGCCGAATCCAGCCGCACTTGCCAACAAAGACATCCCCTCGCAAAGAACGTACTCTCACTCCATCTCGACTGCAAAACCAGCTACAGACTCACCTCCCTGTAGTGCTCAGCTAATTCAGTTCATTCCCCGCAGTTAGCATTCGTGTTATTTTCTAATCCTGTAATCATTGTCTCAAATCCACCATGAGCATCTGTAACTCAATTTTATACGCATCCATTCTCCTTAGCTTGACCACTGCAGTTCAACACAGCTCTGTGTGTTTCTCAGCATCAAAACATCACCATTGCAGCTACATACCTAACCATCTACCATCATGCCAGCAGCACCTGTAACTCAGACCTGCTTCATTCCACCTGACACAACATCAACCTGTAATGCTTATTGTAGCTGCAAATCCTTCACACACACACAGCTCCGACTGCATCTCACAATCTCCATTCCCACGCAACCTAGGCATACATCTACAATATCCATAACCAGCTGCTGCAATTCACATATAGCTTCATTAGTAACCCACTGCTCTCCTCTGCGCCATTCAATACCAACACCAGGCCACTTCCAGCTCTAACCCTCAGTACCAATGCAAACTCAGCACCAACATCACTGCATTCACGCGACCTCCATCTCCCTATTCTTTGTCAGGTCATGTTCAACACTGAACTGCAATGTTTCCTCTCAGCACCAGCTTCATTAGCAGCAACTATAGAATCTTTGCCATTTCAGTCCTGTAGTTTCACACAACAATAAGTTCGCCTCATCTCCATTACCTTTTAACGCTGGCAAAACCCAATGACCTGAGCTCGGTCTCATCTATATTCATCGACACCATCTTTCCTTCCCTGTCACGATACTGCCATCTTCTGGTTCATCATTTAGTCACTGCCATTAATGGCAGCAGTCCCTTAAACTCGAGCTAATATGCTCTCGACCATTATCCATTGTAGCCCCATTCTCAGACTCGGCCAACCACAATTCTTCACTGCTAACATCCAACACCCATTCAATAACGGCATCAGCGTCAGCAATCCAAGTTCCATTAATGGCAGCAGACTCATCTTCAACAGACCGCAACTCCATCGACTATCAGCAGCACAGCCTCATTGACTCACACCATCAGAGCCTTAGCCATTCTATTCTGCGATCTTGTCACAAACCATGACCAATTTCTTGACTCATAGCAACAAAGAACCCCTCTCGCAATCAACAAGCTCTTCCATAACCATTCTCGCTCACAAAGACTGGACCCGTACATTCACCACCAGACTCGAGCCTCATTAATTGCCATTATTCTCAATCACAATCACTTAAGCCTTTTACCGAACATGTTATGAGCATGAAACTTGTAACTTAGAGCTAGCAAAGTTTGTTGTTGTATGAGCTCTCTTTCAACCTGTAATTACGCATTCCACACAAATTCGCACAACCCCATTACTTAATCATTTCAGAACACCAAATCCTTATCAATCAACATCATTCATCACCTATAACAATGGCAAGAATCTTCGATTGCACGGACAGTAATAGAAGAGCTTATTTGACCTTCTCTCTTCGAGATTCTAACTGGAACAAAACCTAACTCCAAATTTCTCCCGAGAACCTGATTTCAGTTTCATTGCTCGATTCCTTCTCTTTAAACCCTTGAAACAACTACCATCTGAATGGACATTCATCGATCATCATCTTCTATAGCTGAATCCTACCGAGACACATAGATTTCTTCTTATAACCTCCGTATTCTTCTGATCTCAAATCCCTCTTGAACTTCAGACACAGTTCCAATGCCTCCATTTCTTTCTGTCTCATTTTCCTCTCAGGTGAAGAAAATGATTTGGGGATTGCTGGAATAAATGCTCGAATTGGGGTTATGTAATGAAACTGGGATGGGATTGGTACACCCACAATTCAGGATAAGGGCCACCTCCATAATTCTTCTTGTATTGTCGGTTTTAGAGAACCGAAACAAGCTTAATCATCGATTGTGTTCATAACTTTGTCATACGACAGCGGAGCGCGGCCTCATTCTTTCATTCTGCAACTTCGTCTTTTCGTTCTCTTCAAGATGATTGACAAAAAGCCCTGGATTTAGACGAGTTCCACTTCCTTTTACTCAAATGACTCCAAAACACCTATAAAACTCAAAAGCAAACATAAGATACATAATTCACACGAAAAATAGCAAAGAAAGCATAACTCTAGATAGTAAATACGGTGTATTCTACACCTATCAGATTCCCCCAGACTTAGACTTTGCTAGTCCTCGAGCAAATCGAACAAAATAAATTCTTAAACATACATACAACTCCGTGTCGTCGAGGCTACGGTCATTTTTAGCATAAATAACAAACCTTTAAACCCCTAGGTGTCCCTAGTGGACGAGTTATAGTCTCGTGAGGGTTTACTAGAGATATACCCACAAAACCTACTTTTCCAACTTATTAGTTATCCATAATGATAGCATCCAACGCGCTAAGAAGACATAAAGATTCTGCACACTAGTCATAAGAAGTTAGACACATAAATGAACACAATCTCATCCTTAAAAGTTGAGAGAGAAATAACCATCCCTTCTCGAAAGAAATTCGGGTTCGGAGTGATCGAAAGTCTTGACTCTGCCTCACAAGAAAGAGTTTTATGATATTGCTCTCAATAATAAATAACTTTTTATGGGTCACACATGTGTCCAGGTGGGAATGAAGAGAGAAATCCTGCGACATGTTGAATGGTAGGAAGGCAAACCCTCCGAATTATTTTAAAAACCCATATCTTTTATCATTTTTGAAAACCCATTTTTCTGACGATCTCTACGGAAGGAAATCAACCACTTAACGAAGGTGGGAATATGCTTACTTACCTCGTTATCTGTTCGACGTGCAGCTAGCACCACTCTCACAGCATCCATAGAAACGTCTTCGGTCTTCAATCGGTGTCTTCATCTTCGTCTTCGGTCTTCAACTCTTGATGATAACTCTTGAATTTCGTAGAATCTTGACAATATGATTCTTTCCTCTAAATCCTTGTTGCTTGAAACTTCATTATAAATATTCCTTCTTTCCATTGGCTTTATTGAAAGAAAACAAAACTAAAAACGAACTATACAAAACCAAAAAAATGATACAATCAATTTTTCTTGTCTTTTTTTAATTTCAATTTTTTTTTTTTTAATTTTTTTCTTTTTTTTCTTTTTTTTTTTCTTTTTTGTTTTTCAATTATTTTTTTATTTTTTTATTTTGAGACAAGAGAAAATAAAATACAAATAAGATAAAATAAAACAAAAATGTAAGTACAAAGGCCATGGTGTAAGTACTTTACCTCTTGATTCTTCACAACTTATATGTCTTGATATCATAAACTTCTCGAACTCTCATCTTTGATAATTTTCACTCTTGCACAATAGTCTTCAACTTATAAAAATTCTGATCCTTATCTTGTTGCTTTACTTGAATTTGAAATCTGCTCATTTCTGTACTGTTGCTTGTAAACCATGAACGTGTTCAACTTTCCTTCAAATTTGTGATGCTCCTCTTGTTGATGATGATGGTGTTTCTATGGACCTGTTGGTGTAGAGAGATAAGGTGGATGGTGCTAACTGCGAACAAGATTACAAGTGGTATGTAAGTTAGCAATTCGATGTCACCATCATGATTGATAAAAATAGCACTCAAGAGATCAAAATAGTGCTTCTATGGTGGAAGGTTGGACAACTCACCATTCTGCCCGGAATTTACGTACGGTGACACACACTCTAAAAGCACAAATTTAGACAGGTACAAAAAATTGAAGGTCGGTGCCTCACATTATGTAACATGGGTAGTCTCCACTATAGGGGACCACTACTCTAATACCGAATTCGGTCTGCACCTTATTTTCCACTGGCATGGTTAAATCCAACTTTAACTCTCATACAAGTAAGAAACCCGATCATGTTCTCTGTCATCTCTAAGTTCAGTCAGTCTTATGAGATTCTCGATGTAATCTTAGCGACATGTATACTATGTGACTCTAAACTAACTACAAGTTGGAGTTTTCTTATTCACTAGTTTACACAAAAGTTGAAAATTTTCAAAAATTTACAACGCAAATGCTTAACCACTCCCCCACACTTAAACTTTACATTGTCCTCAATGTAAATTGAATCGTCCAAAGAAAGTCAAGGTGGGAAATCATAAAACAATATGCGACAAGAAAAAATAAAAACAAGAAAAGAAAAATAAAAAAAAATAAGAGATACAAAACCTATGGGTTGCCTCCCATGTAGCGCTTGGTTTAAAGTCGTCAGCCCGACTATATCTTTGCAAGATTCATTCCCCATATACTAACAATCGGAAAAGTTGGGGATCCACCCAAAGAACCTGTTTTGCAAACACTAGCTTCACACAAATATTAGTAATATAAAATAGAAACGAAGCTATTAACCGATAAAAGTTTCCCCCACACTTATTCTTGTCCACACTTGGAAGTGTATAAAGAATATAGGAGTCGGGTACTTCCACGGTTTCTTGTTCCAAAACCTGCATAGTATGAGAATCAAGTATCTCTAATGGAGGATATCGCGAAACAAAGTCATTCAACAATATTCTCGAAGCACATACATTCAAACCAATAAGAGGTAAAGGAGAAGAAACAATAGGCAACGGGTTAGACAAACCTTGCACAATCTCTTGTATCACGGAATCCTCTTCATCCTTGAAAACTCAAGTGAGTTATTCACCTCTTTTATATCATTTGCAACCATTCTTCGTCCGTTTCTGCCTTAACCAAAGTCTCGACATAAACATCATCATTACAATCATTTGCAAGCTCAATTGGGTCTTCCACAATAGTGGTCATAACGGTCTCATTCTCAACACATTCCTCCTTTTTGTTGTAAGGCACATACTCTTTTGCGGATCCAAATTTTATTATAAGAAACTTTTTTAGAACACTCGAAAATGCATCATCCTCAAGCTCCACCCTTTGAATAGGCTCTTGATCATTATTAAGATCAATGCTTGAGTAATCTACACAAGTGTCGACATATTCCTCTTCGTCTTCATCTTGATCCCAAAAAGACTCCATTGTACACTCCTCGGGGATGTCACCATGAGTTGTTTCAAGCAATGTATCATAATCACCGTCATTATCATAGTCAACATAAGATTGGTCCTCGCTGAATTTAGGGTTGCTAATCTCGAACTCATCCTTTTGAATAGGTGAATGATCATTATTACGATCAAGAGTTGAGTTAACTACACAATTATCAACGAAAGTGCCCAAGGATTGGCCTTTTTCAACATTAGCATCAATCAAATATTCATCACAAACCATATGCACATTAGAATTATCCATATCTTCCTTGCATTGATCAATGCCTCTTCGCAAGCTAGTAATACCTTCACGAAGTTCTTGGAGTTGCTCGTTTGTAGTCTCTTTAGCTTTTTGAAATTCCTCTTGTAAAAAGTTGGAAACTTTGTCTAGAAAGTTATAGACTTTTTGTTCATGAGCATAAGAATCCTCCCATCCTTGTGGTTGTTCCCCGCCATAAGGTTGTTGAGGAAAACCATAAGGTTCCATGGAGTATTGGTCATAACCAATTAATTGGTTTTGATCATACCCCTGGAATTGGTAGTTGTCATATTGTTGAGGTTGTTGAAAACCGCATCCGTTGTTCCAATATACTCCGTCCATAGAAATTGGTACCTGAAACAAGAGTTCTCAAAACTATGTCAAAAACCAGAAAATAAGAAAAATTAAAATAAAACTAAAAACAAAAATAAGAAACCAAAACTACTCAAAATATATAATGAAGCAAGGGCAAGAAAGGATCGTTCCCACAGAGAGGTCTTGGTTGTCAATATGTTTCGGTATCTTATAAGTAACACGGGAGATTTTCTGATTGTGTAAATAAAAATAAACAAAAATCATCTAAACCAATTCCTTGTTCTTGCGAAAACGTGCCCAAAAGCGCGACTCGTAGCTCGTATGTCCGGCCGTCGACTCTTGCATCCAACACATACCCCATTCGTGATTCATTGAAACATTGCAATTCCCATTTTCCATTCCGAAATCCGGTACCCGTAACTAGTACCACCGACTCGCCATTTTCGCTCACTTTTCGCACAGTTTCTACAGCTGGTTGCAACATTCTGTTTCAAAATCTCATTCATTCCAACCTCCTCAGGCCATACTCTCCAGATTGCAAACTTATTTCAGCTCATTCTTGACCCTTTCATAACCATTTGGTTCAACTCCAACTCATTTTCTGCAGCTCAAACCTGCGACATAGCACCATTAGTTCACATCCCTATAATTCACAGCATCAGCATCTCTAGCTCCTACAACAACCATTCAACCCATTCTACAACTTCACATGCCACCAAATAGCATCTCTTAATCCCTGACTTCCATCATACATCGCCACTGCCAGTTCCATTGCCGAATCCAGGCGCACTTGCCAACAGCACATCCTCTCGCAGAAACGTACTCTCACTCCATCTCGACTGCAAAACCAGCTACAGACTCACCTCCCTGTAGTGCTCAGCTAATTCAGTTCATTCCCCGCAGTTAGCATTCGTGCTTCTTTCTAATACTGTAATCATTGTATCAAATCCACCATGAGCATCTGTAACTCAATTTTATACGCATCCATTCTCCTTAGCTCGACCACTGCAGCTCAACACAGCTCTGTGTGTTTCTCAGCATCAAAACATCACCATTGCAGCCACATACCTAACCATCTACCATCATGCCAGCAGCACTTGTAACTCTGACCTGCTTCATTCCACCTGACACAACATCAACCTGTAATGCTTATTGCAGCTGCAACTCCTTCACACACACAGCTCCGACTCTCAGCTCACAATCTCCATTCCAACGCAACCTAGGCATACATCTACAATATCCATAACCAGCTGCTGCAATTCACATATAGCTTCATTAGTAACCCACTGCTCTCCTCTGCGCCATTCAATACCAACACCAGGCCACTTCCAGCTCTAACCCTCAGTACCAATGCAAACTCAGCACCAACATCACTGCATTCACGCGACCTCCATCTCCCTATTCTCTGTCAGGTCATGTTCAACACTGAACTGCAATGTTTCCTCTCAGCACCAGGTTCATTAGCAGCAACTATAGAATCTTTGCCATTTCAGTCCTGTAGTTTCACACAACAATAAGTTCGCCTCATCTCCATTACCTTTTAACGCTGGCAAAACCCAATGACCTGAGCTCGGTCTCCTCTATATTCATCGACACCATCTTTCCTTCCCTGTCACGATACTGCCATCTTCTCGGTTCATCATTTAGTCACTGCCATTAATGGCAGCAGTCCCTTAAACTCGAGCTAATATGCTCTCGACCATTGTCCATTGTAGCCCCATTCTCAGACTCGGCCAACCACAATTCTTCACTGCTAACATCCAACACCCATTCAATAACGGCATCAGCGTCAGCAATCCAAGTTCCATTAATGGCAGCAGACTCATCTTCAACAGACCGCAACTCCATCGACTATCAGCAGCACAGCCTCATTGACTCACACCATCAGAGCCTTAGCCATTCTATTCCTGCGATGCTGTCACAGCCACAACCAATTTCTTCAGCTCATAGAAACAGCAACCCCTCTGCAATTAACAAGCTCTTCCATAACCATTCTGCTCACAGCACCAGACCCGTACATTCACCACCAGACTCGAGCCTCATTAATTGCCATTCTTCTCAATCACAGTCACTTAAGCCTTTTACCGAACATGTTATGAGCATGAAACTTGTAACTTAGAGCTAGCAAAGTTTGTTGTTGTATGAGCTCTCTTTCAACCTGTAATTACGCATTCCACACAAATTCGCACAACCCCATTACTTAATCATTTCAGAACACCAAATCCTTATCAATCAACATCATTCATCACCTATAACAATGGCGTGAATCTTAAGTTGCACTGACAAAAATAGAAGAGCTTATTTGACCTTCTCTCTTGCTTTGAGATTCGAACTGAACAAAACCCAACTCTAAATTTCTCCCGAGAACCTGATTTCAGTTCATTGCTCGATTCCTTCTCTTCAAACCCTTAAATAATATAGATAAATAAATTATTTATTGCACTTACGACACGAGAACCTGATTTCGTGTCGTAAGTGCAACAAATTAATCAAGATATTTCCCACTAATTAGATAAATAATATAGCGGTAGTAAGGATCGTTCCCACAGAGAGCTGTGTAATTGATAGGTTATTTAGTTCAGCAAATAAGATAAAACACAAAGGGGGATTGTTTTAAAGTGAAATAAAAAGAATAACAAATAAAACAAAGAGATGATCAAGGAGTCCTTCGCCGTTACCAAACGTTGACTCTCATAGCATACTTATCTATCTTTCGCGAACCATTCATCACCAACCGTAGGATTGCAGGTACGCTTAGCTATCCCCAAAACTCCTTGTATCACCGGATAATGTGTACGCTTAGCCACCGGATTCTATCCAACCGAGCCGCCTTGAGGTACGCTTACAAGGTGTAACTCAACCGAACGCTTAGGCTTTGTGAATTTAGGTTTGATCCCAACAGTTAAACTCGAGAGCTCGGTTCACTTATCGGTGTTGTCTTCACACATGATTGCTTCCACGTAATCCCTCTGCAAGGTCTCACGTTCGCTACATGTGTAGGAGATGCACGACAATTACGGATCGCTCCAACTCTCTACTAGCAATAGAATGATCAATAGAATAATCCAATTGTACACTTGAACAATCTAGAAATCAATCATAAAACCCTAATTATAGAAAAGACAATCGATGAGATGATAAAACTTGAAATATAGATTTATATAACTAATAAAGCTTCACGTTAGCACATTGAATTCATCCTCAATCAATAGAAATTAGTTACACATGAGTTTACTAAAACCCATGAAAAATATATGGAATATGAGAAGAAAATACGTTACAAAATACCAAGGTTTCCCCCAAGGGGTAAACCCTAATTCCTTGCTCCTAGCTTCTTCTCTTCTTTTGATGTAGAACACCTCTTTTCTCTTTCAGGAATTCACGCCGAACAAAGTGTGTATGAACTCGGGTTCTCAAGCCATTATATAGGTTTCACCAAACCCGACTTCACCTACAAGTTCGCATCGGATAAGTACTATCGGTAGTTGGTACATATCCCAAATAATTGCACCGACCTACCCATGTTAGCTCATTCTTTCTCTCGTTGAGTCACTGAATCCTTTTCTTCCTCAAACTGAAATCACAACAACAGAAAACTCGGACTCCAAGTCTCTCTTCAATATATTTGCCACTAACCACCATTGAACCCCGGCTCAGACCCAACACGACCTTCATTCTCCTCTCGGCTTCATCACCACTACCTTTAGTATCATCACAACAACAACTCGATAGAACTTCAACTTCTCTGTTCATCTTCGAGCTTGGTAACAGTTCCGTCTCCGACCAACGGCGGATGCAAACGTCGTAATCACTACCATCTCTCTAGGCCATCCATCACACTTCAAACTCCTCTATCAACGATAACGATCATAACACCAATGCTTTGCTCTCGCCAAATGTAGTCCGTAGTTTCATCTTCAATCTCTGTTTAAACTCGAGCTCCCATCAATTCTCGCAGCCAACTCATTCTCCATCGCTGCCATCATATGCAGCTGCTATTCGAGTGATCCTCACCATCATACACTGCAACGAGCACAGACTCTTGCTCGAGTTCTTCTCGATCCACAAACGACCAAGCCCTTATCATGTCGGGCAAAGAACCTTCCGTCAACGGCAAAACTCCATCACTCATTTCCCGATCACCTCCAACCAACGTCGAGAGGTAAAACCACTCCTATGCCCAGCTCGGTCTTCATTCAGTCACTTGCCAATTCTCCATTTTCTCCTTCTCAAACTCGTTCACAGATCCAACTCCTTCCCCGAGTCACTCGTAATATCTTCCAAACCTTTTGGAGCTCTCAAAGACTACAAATCGTCACTACCAGTTCTAATCATCGAGACATGATTGCAGGACTATCATCTCCCATTTCCCATTAAGCTCAACCGACATCAATGGCAAATACCACTACTCCTTATCTATCATCGCTGCCAATTCCTCTCGGCTCCATCTAACTAACTCGGCCAACCACCATCGAAACTTTCTCCATCAATCCATAGCTCACCGACATCGTTGCCATCACCATTATCTTCACCGCCAATGGCATCAATTGGTCATCATGTTAGCAGTAGCCTAGTTGAACCCAACTCAACCTCGAGAATCAATGGCAGCAGCACCACCGATTCGTCTCCAACGGCGAATCTTCCTTCTCCCGTCATCGCCATGCTCGGGTTCTCTTCGATCACTCCCACGAGCTCAACCAAGCATCTCTTCTCCGACTTGCTTAATTCGATCATGCACTTCCCCGACTCCTTCTCTCCGCCATAACTCCAACTCGATCTTCATGGAAGTAAAGAACTCAAGCCCATTGATTCTTTCCTCATATTTAATCATGACAAATGACCAAGGTAACTCGGACCGTCTCCATGTTCATCACGTTCCATCAATGGCAGCGCATCATCATCCTTTTCCATTCCTCCGAGCTCATCACATATAACTTATTCGAGCTTCTTTCATCTTCTCGTATAGCTTCGAACTCACCATCGTCTCATGCTTGCGTCATAAAACCCACCGTATAATCGGCCATGAACCGGAGAGAAGAAATATTCGGCTGGTCTTATTGGTTACGTGGGGAAAGAAGGTGATAGTAATGGGTTTCAACTGTCGATCTTGGAAAACCGACAGTTCATCTTATACGCCTTGACAGCCTTGAGTAATCCTCGGCGGGTGCCCTTATAAATTTCGTGCGTCGCAACTTTGACTTGCTTCAATTGCACGTAACTTTCTCATATGGAGTCGGAATGGCCTCATTCTTTCGCTATTCGATTCGTCTTTTTTCGTCCTCTTCAATGTGATAGCAAGAACTCCTAGAGTCGAACGATTTCCACTTGGTCTTAGGCCCTTCTCCGCTTGAATGCTAACTTCTTTTATTTGCACAAATATGTGCCAATTCACTTCTTTTGGATGATTCACCTAGCAAAACATAAATAAGAGAAAACAAGAGTAATATACAATAATTCGCAAGAATATATAGCAATTACTAGCATGGATTCGACACAAAATATATGCAAAATATGCACTTAACAAATTCCCCCACACTTGGCTTTTGCTAGTCCTCGAGCAAACTATCTAAAATACAACAACTCCATGTCGTCGAGGATACGGTTACTCTTAGCATGAATAACAGGCCTTTAAACCCCTAGGTGTCCCTAGTGGACGAGTTATAGTCTCGTGAAGGTTTACAAGAGGTCTACCTACAAAACCTATATTTCCAACTCCGTCTAATTGTGACAAATTCATGAACGAATCCAAAATGACTACAGGAGGAGGTACCTTGCGCAAATTCAGTTCATATTCAAATAAATAAAGCTCTAATTAGATAGTCGAACAAGCCACAATACTCGGAAACTAACAAACCACAATCACAATGAAAAGATTAAGAAGATGAATATAGATGTAGATGTTGGCGAATGTTCACAAGTGATCAATGTTTCCCATATCTGTCTGAAGGTCACTGCTAAGATGAACCTAATCCTATTGGATTGAGCTACTTGGTGCTGAATGCTACATCAAATCAATTGGCATATACAAGGGAACCAAGAGTGACTTTATTCAACACAATAATAATTTCTTCTCTTTTTTTTTTTTTTTTGATTGGATCAAACTGGATCCAATTTCTCTTTTTTTTTTTTTAGACGGCATGATTAGATCTTTTGGATCCAAGCGCATGCTTCCTTGTCAACACGTATATGATAGTTGCCTTGGATCCTGCATTCCACGCTTGTTTAGGCGACGGAGACAGGGACTACGTTTCACACATACTGTTATTCCCAAGTGTCATTCTTATTCCGTTTGGTCTAATTGGTCGGTCTCTTTTTTTTCTTTTTTTTTTTTTTTTTTTTTTTTTTTTTTTTTTTTTTTTTTTAGCAACTCAATCACTCTATTTCATCTTAGAAGTAATAACACGTCGATGTTTAGTGACCCACCAAAGCGCTTAGAGAACAATAGATAAATATGGAAAAATAAAAATAGAATGTGATATGGTGATATTCCGAGATATGGTAACAACTATCATGTTATTTGTGATTTATGAGCTATGTGTTCGTCCCTTTTAGTTAATTGGTTCCTCAACTCCTGCATTCAAAATGGTTCCATCCACTAATGGTGTCATCCTAAAGGCACAAGTTTCTAGATTTCGGAGTTCAAAAAGCACAATTTTTCTTGGTTTTTTCTATTTTTCTGATTTTTTTTTTTTTAAAGGCATAAAACAAACTAAAACAAACTATACAAACATATAAATGCTCCCCCACACTTAAACTTCACATTGTCCTCAATGTGTAAAACCGAAAGTTCAGAATTCTGACGTAACAGCAGATAAAACACAAAAACTGTGCAAATTGGTAAGGAATTTGGAAAAACTCCATTTCACAAAAGTTGTTCATCTACGTGTTTTCTACACAGTGTCAAAAGTTCACAGTGTTTCGATAAACGGTCTGACAGTTATGGTCTCTGAACTGAACTACGCGCAGTCTGAATTTTTCTTCTAAAATAGATTACGGACTCAATGAACTTGAACATGGGGATGCAAATATGATATGAACACAATAAAAAAACAAAAATAGAAGGGTTGAAGATACAAAACCTATGGGTTGCCTCCCATTTAGCGCTTGGTTTAAAGTCGTCAGCCCGACTTTCTTGTTATCGTCCATATACCAACAATCCGAAAATCCGTAGTCTCGCCTTAAAACAATCTGCAATTCTAATAACAACTTCACACAATTATTAGCATAACATATGAATAATGAAATTGTTATAGCTTGAAATCTTCCCCCACACTTAGTCCTTTCTACACTCAGAAGTGGATAGAGAACATAAAATAAGGGAACTTCTTCGGGTTCCTCTCGATGAACCTGCGCAATTCTAGAATCAAACACATCAAGTGGTATATACTTAGAAGCAAAATAATCCTTCAGAATTTTAGAAGCACAAATACCCAATCCTAAGTGATGTGGATCAAAAGATTCTGAAATATGCAAAGGATTAGACAAACCTTCCACAATCTCTCGTATTACAGGATCCTCATCATTCTTAAAGAATTGCAATGAATTATTTACCTCATTTGTATTGTGGTCCTCTATCAAACTATTTAGCCATTCTTCATCAGTTTCTGCTTCAATCAAAATCTCAACATCAATATAATCCTTGGCTAGCTCAATTGGGTCTTCCACAACTTCAATAAAATTGGTTTCATTCTCAATCACTATCTCTTCAACAAACTCGTCATCGAATCAATCATCTCCTAGAAATTATAGTTCATTGGTGCAAATCTTAAAATCATTGTTTGAGTACGTTACACCATTTATAACAACGGTTATGTCATATTCATTCTCCTCCTTTTGAATAGGCGAGTGATCGTTATTATGATCCGGAGTTGAAATAACATTACCATTATTGCAAGGATTTTCCAAAGGTTGCTCATCTTCATCAGAGTCTTCGTCAACCTCATAATCTTCAATATCCCAACGACGTTGAAGTTCCGTTCGTATTACCTTGTTGATTTCTTCGAGGGTCTTTTCTGATGCTCCAGCTTCTTCTAACTGATCATATTGCTTTGAAAGTTTTCTGATATTAATACGTTTTCCGCCATTATTCACGACGAAATTTTCAGACTGTATCTCTTCTTTTGACATAAATGACGAAAGAACATGATAAAGAGGAGTAGGTCTTTCCAAACTCTCTGTCATCTGCACATTACTAGAAAATAACTGATCAAAAGCATAACTATCCTCCCATCCCTTTGATTGCTCACTTACATACCCGTCATAAGGTTGTTGATATGTATGGGAATATCCATAAGGCTCCGTAGGGTATGGTTGGTAGTTGTTATATGAATGAGATTGAAATCCAAATTGATTACCACAATAATATGATGATTGGTCTTGTGCTCCGTACATGTTATGTCCATAAGGAAACATGACGACTCACAAGAACACAAGAAAAAATTTAAAAACAAAAACAAGCTAAACAAATAACAAATCAATTAACAACCGCTCCCCGGCAGCGGCGCCAAAATTTGATGCGTGTCGTAAGTGCAACAAATTAATCAAGATATTTCCCACTAATTAGATAAATAATATAGCGGTAGTAAGGATCGTTCCCACGAGAGTCGTGTAATTGATAGGTTATTTAGTTCAAAGAAATAAGATAAAACACAAAGGGGGATTGTTTTAAAGTGAAATAAAAAGAATAACAAATAAAACAAAGAGATGATCAAGGAGTCCTTCGCCGTTACCAAACGTTGACTCTCATAGCATACTTATCTATCTTTCGCCAGAACCATTCATCACCAACCGTAGGATTGCAGGTACGCTTAGCTATCCCCAAAACTCCTTGTATCACCGGATAACAGGTACGCTTAGCCACCGGATTCTATCCAACCGAGCCGCCTTGAGGTACGCTTACAAGGTGTAACTCAACCGAACGCTTAGGCTTTGTGACTTTAGGTTTGATCCCAGCAGTTAAACTCGAAGACGCTCGGTTCACTTCTACTCGGTGTTGTCTTCACACATGATTGCTTCACAGAATCCCTCTGCAAGGTCTCACGTTCGCTACATGTGTAGGAGATGCACGACAATTACGGATCGCTCCAACTCTCTACTAGCAATAGAATGATCAATAGAATAATCCAATTGTACACTTGAACAATCTAGAAATCAATCATAAAACCCTAATTATAGAAAAGACAATCGATGAGATGATAAAACTTCGAAATATAGATTTATATAACTAATAAAGCTTCACGTTAGCACATTGAATTCATCCTCAATCAATAGAAATTAGTTACACATGAGTTTACTAAAACCCATGAAAAATATATGGAATATGAGAAGAAAATACGTTACAAAATACCAAGGTTTCCCCCTAAGGGGTAAACCCTAATTCCTTGCTCCTAGCTTCTTCTCTTCTTTTGATGTAGAACACCTCTTTTCTCTTTCAGGAATTCTGTCGAACAGGTTGTGTGTATGAACTCGGGTTCTCAAGCCATTATATAGGTTTCAGCCAAACCTGACTTCACCTACAAGTTCGCATCGGATAAGTACTATCGGTAGTTGGTACATATCCCAAATAATTGCACCGACCTACCCATGTTAGCTCCTTCTTTCTCTCGTTGAGTCACTGAATCCTTTTCTTCCTCAAACTGAAATCACAACAACAGAAAACTCGGACTCCAAGTCTCTCTTCAATATATTTGCCACTAACCACCATTGAACCCTGGCTCAGACCCAACACGACCTTCATTCTCCTCTCGGTTTCATCACCACTACCTTTAGTATCATCACAACAACAACTCGATAGAACTTCAACTTCTCTGTTCATCTTCGAGCTTGGTAACAGTTCCGTCTCCGACCAACGGCGGATGCAAACGTCGTAATCACTGCCATCTCTCTAGGCCATCCATCACAGCTTCAAACTCCTCTATCAACGATAACGATCATAACACCAATGCTTTGCTCTCTGCCAAATGTAGTCCGTAGTTTCATCTTCAATCTCTGTTTAAACTCGAGCTCCCATCAATTCTCAGTAGCCAACTCATTCTCCATCGCTGCCATCATATGCAGCTGCTATTCGAGTGATCCTCAGCCATCATACACTGCAACGAGCACAGACTCTTGCTCGAGTTCTTCTCAGTCACAGCGACCAAGCCCTTATCATGCTGGCAGCAACCTTCCGTCAACGGCAGAAACTCCATCACTCATTTCCCTGATCACCTCCAACCAACGTCGAGAGGTAAAACCACTCCTATGCCCAGCTCGGTCTTCATTCAGTCACTGCCAATTCTCCATTTTCTCCTTCTCAAACTCTGTTCACAGATCCAACTCCTTCCCTGAGTCACTCGTAATAGCTTCCAAACCTTTTGGAGCTCTCAGCACCACAGCGTCACTACCAGTTCTAATCATCGAGACATGATTGCAGGACTATCATCTCCCATTTCCCATTAAGCTCAACTGACATCAATGGCAAATACCACTACTCCTTATCTATCATCGCTGCCAATTCCTCTCAGCTCCATCTAACTAACTCGGCCAACCACCATCGAAACTTTCTCCATCAATCCATAGCTCACTGACATCGTTGCCATCACCATTATCTTCACTGCCAATGGCATCAATTGGTCATCATGTTAGCAGTAGCCTAGTTGAACCCAACTCAACCTCGAGAATCAATGGCAGCAGCACCACTGATTCGTCTCCAACGGCGAATCTTCCTTCTCCCGTCACTGCCATGCTCAGGTTCTCTTCGATCACTCCCACGAGCTCAACCAAGCATCTCTTCTCCCTGACTTGCTTAATTCGATCATGCACTTCCCTGACTCCTTCTCTCTGCCATAACTCCAACTCGATCTTCATGGAAGTAAAGAACTCAAGCCCATTGATTCTTTCCTCATCTTTAATCATGACAGCGACCAAGGTAACTCGGACCGTCTCCATGTTCATCACGTTCCATCAATGGCAGCGCATCATCATCCTTTTCCATTCCTCCGAGCTCATCACATATAACTTATTCGAGCTTCTTTCATCTTCTGTATAGCTTCGAACTCACCATCGTCTCATGCTTGCGTCATAAAACCCACCAGATAACTGGCCATGAACCGGAGAGAAGAAATATTCGGCTGGTCTTATTGGTTACGTGGGGAAAGAAGGTGATAGTAATGGGTTTCAACTGTCAGTCTTGGAAAACCGACAGTTCAGTCTTATACGCCTTGACAGCCTTGAGTAATCCTGGCGGGTGCCCTTATAAATTCTGTGCGTCGCAACTTTGACTTGCTTCAATTGCACGTAACTTTCTCATATGGAGTCGGAATGGCCTCATTCTTTCGCTATTCGATTCGTCTTTTCGTCCTCTTCAATGTGATAGCAAGAACTCCTAGAGTCGAACGATTTCCACTTGGTCTTAGGCCCTTCTCCGCTTGCGGCTAACTTCTTTTATTTGCACAAATATGTGCCAATTCACTTCTTTTGGATGATTCACCTAGCAAAACATAAATAAGAGAAAACAAGAGTAATATACAATAATTTGCAAGAATATATAGCAATTACTAGCATGGATTCGACACAAAATATATGCAAAATATGCACTTAACATATTCCGCACATGCCACACACGCCACTAGAAGCTCTGGCATTGCCACTTGCACTCAAGGTGCAACCCGAAACAAAGGCATTCCGCACATGCCATTGGCACATGCCACACGCGCCACTAGATGCGCCACTTGCACTCAAGGTGCAACCAACACTCGAGACATCAACACAAACTGGGGGATGCTTTCTAGGGTTTTGGTTTGGCGGTTACAGCATGCAGCGTATGCTACGCTCACATTAAGAAAGCGTGAATAGGAATAAAGCGGTCAAATAAATGAGGAAATAATGGTGAAAACGTTTTCACCCATAAACACCATGCGGTTACCACCTCCTCCCATTATTTCACCCTTTACTCTCTTCCTTCATGAGGCCAGTGGTGCGTTTCAATCTCGACTTGTATAAATAGGTCTTACCTATTTCCACCGGACAACAAGTCTCGGTCGGGAGAAAAATACAACACTCTCGAAAAGGCAACTTTGCAAGCTCTCCAAAAAGCTTTCATCTCTTGCAAGCTTCCTAAGCTTTCACTTTCTCGATACAAGTCGAGACACTACTCTCCCGCACTATTCTGGTCTCAACACCTTTCTTTGCTTCCCTCCCCAAATCAACCCTTCTCCTCCACTTTGTGACCGAAGCAAGTCTGGAACGGCCATTTCTTGATTTAGGCCAGACTTGTACAGATTGATCTCTCGAATCTAGAAAGTGCTCACGTGCAGCACATTTGTTTAGGGTTTAAACCAGTTTCTCACTCATCTACCGAATTTACCAAAATCGGCGAAAACGATTTTTACCCATAAACAATTGGCGACCACAGCGGGAGGTTCGATCTTTCGGTTACAATGTCAATTTTCAACCAGCGATCTCATTCTTCGACCCGCACGTCAAGATGGTAGAGGAAGGCGATCCACTCCGACTCGCTTACTCGACGACTCGATTATCACCATGACATGACAAGGGACGACTGGGGACTTCTCACAGGCTAGAAGCAAAACGATCCGCCCAGGGATTAACGGCACAGTTATCCGACAACTCAGCAACGATTCGGAAGACTGGGGACTTCCCATGACCATGTTTCTCAAAAAAAAAAAAACTTGGTCTTGCACCCGAAAAGTTTATTCTCATCAGAAGACCTGAGAAACCGAGTAAGTCTTATCTAGACAAAAATACGTGGTTTGCTTTTTCAAGTTCTGATAAAACCGATAGCCATGTTATGTTTCATCCCATGTCATCTACCAACACACGGTTCCATGGTTTTCCTGGGATGTTTGCGTCACTTTCAATCATAACTAAAACAATCAACTCTTAAACAATTCATTCCAAAAAGAATAACCCAAACTGTCAAGGTAACATTTATCTATCAACCCAAGAAATCCAGGAAGACAAAAACCATAAACTAGGCGCTTTGTTTGCCTTTCAAAAAAAAAAAAAGTCACCTACCCGTACGTACCTACTTTGCACAATAATAATTACATGTCACTATTAGCAGACGTTACTACAATGACATTTGAAGAATTATTTATGATGAAGTATTTCCACAAGTTTATGAAAGGCATACCTATGGCTATATATGGTTTGCACCAGCACAATAAAACAATAAAACAAATTGAAAGAGAAACGCTGGAGTACATAGCTGGAATATGCTTGCCCACTTTATCACTACCGCGCTACCGCTAACACCATGACGTGATAACAAAGATACGAGGTAAAAAAGGGGAGCCAATCCATTTCATAAGCATAACACTTTTTGGAATTTGAATAAGGAAAGGATTTCCTGTTTGAGCTACGTATGGGAAGAGGCAACTGGGCCCGCAGGAACAAGTCCGAGCCACACCAAGCCAGCACGCGCATGCCAGCCGCAGTACCACACTCTGTGCTAATAGTTTGCATCCTTCCTGCGCTAACATCTTGCGCCCTTCCAGCACCATCCTTGCCCTTCGAAACAGCGCCGGGGGCTCCAAAGACTTCGTGATCAAAACCGTGTCATCTCTCGCACGATACACTTACGATCACTGAACCAGAGCCGCTTCCGCCACCCCAACGGTTCTTCAAGCATTGCAGCTCCAACCGTCACCAGAGACGCTACTCCACCATCAGGGCAAGATACTGGAAGATCCGGAAGAAGCTGACCTCCTTTTAGCACTGTTGATTTGATGAAAAGATAAAAGATACTTCAGCAGGACGTGCGTTTATAGATGAAGAGACTCGCGTTACTCTTGAATGCCCAGTAGAAGGGGATAAGCAATCCAATTTCGTCACACGTGAAGATCAGGAAAGACTTCTCCAAAATCGAAAGCAAGGGAAATCAACAACTCTCCCGAGTTCACGGAGACCCTTCTCCCGTCAGGACCCGCACAATAGGAACTTCGCCCACAAAGTCGTACAGTCTATGATGAAAAAGTTATGTGAGATTCTATGTTTCTCCAAGGCGTAGCGTCAAGACATATTTGCACCCCTCAACCGCACTGCATCAGGAAAGCAGGCGTTTCCAGCCAGGGAAGTCGTTCCCAAACCCCAACCTCTCCTAGAAAGCACGATCGATAGATGGAACCGGGGACTCCTAACCTCTGTTCTCTTGAGGGATGTCGAGTTTGACAGAACGTGACGCGGCCTCCGACTTCAAAATGGTAACCGTCAAGGCTCTGAGAGTTGAAAGACGTCGTTTCAACGTTTTCTCCAGAAGTAGCTCCGCATCAACGTTCTCTCCAGAAGTAGCTACGCATCAACGTTCTCCAGCAGCGGTTTCGCTTCAACGCCACTCCTTCCTGCAAAGGGTCGTGCCGCCACACTCCCCATATCAAGGAACATAGTCACAGCCATCCAATCTTCGTAGTCATGGACACCTTTTAATACATCTCGCCAAAACTCGTGATCATGGACAGTTTGCTCGCTTACGCATCCAGCCAATCCTTTTACTTCCACGGAAGCCCATAGAATATCAGCCAACCTACTTTGTTACCACGACAATGTAGTCTCTCCTGATTACATCTCCTACCAAGAACTGTTGCCCCTCATTCGTTGATACCGACGAGCTTCACCGAAGAAGAATTACTACAAATATGGAAACACGTAAACCATACTTGAGGACGGAAGATATACACGAGATCCCTTCACTGTCAAAGCTCCGAAGACACAGTCCACCAAAAAGCCGTACCCACAACAAGGTCCTCTACTCTTCAAGGGTGCAACGCAAGAATATCATCACCTTTTCAACACTTTACGAGGCCGCGGAGGATCCTGATCCTGCACTATCCAGAATATGTCATCATGTAATTTCTGAGCATCCCAGTGTCACATCCAGAAGAGTACGATAGGCTTATATCAAATCCCGTGGAGGGGGGGATTCAAGGCGATGTAATGAAAGTAGGTTATGCATGGGGACTACCAGCGTGAGATGCTTTCACTCCCCTCAACCAGGTTATTACTGATTTCAACAATCATCACTATCGAGGTTTTAGGAGCCGCGGGAATTTCTCGACATGAAGCCGTACATGTGCACCGAAAACTCCAAAAGCACGCCAGAAGGTTACATTCACGTATTCATCCATGCCATCATATCAAACCAAAGTATGACCGGGGACTTCTCACCGCATCCCATTCCGTACGATAGTCCAAGATTCAGAAGATGGTTTGAAGGATTAACTTGGAACAAAGTCCCGGAAGACTTGATAGCAGCGCATCGGCAATGGAACGTCTCCCTATTTCATCCCGGGGCGCCAGAAGTTTTCGACCATGCAAGCATTCACAACAAGTTGAACATGTTCATGCCAAAGTCTGTGGAATAACATCAGTAGTAACCCTCTACCGTCGTTTACAACGACTTGGATACTATTGGCCGGAGAGGGAAAACCAATCTCGATTACTCTAGAAGGCGTGTCCCAATTGCCAGGCACCCCCATGTCGGACAGGGTCCTCAACATCAGTCACACCGGAATCAAGTGGGAGCCATACATCGGCTTCCTTCGTGACGGCATTCTCCCTACTGACAAAGAGGATGCGTGTTCCATGATGGGGTTTTATATCGCAAGAGTTTCGGAGGAAGTCTACTGCGGTGTTTGGGCGATACAGAAATCCCAGTTATGTTAAGAGAAATGCACGAAGGAGAACACCAAGGGGGAACAAACTGTTCCTGCAGATACACGAGAGGTACTACTCGGCCGACCATGGAAGACGACGCGGCTACTTTCGTTCGAAATGCCGAGAATGCCGATTCACGGAAACCACATCCACGCGCCTCCAACACCCCTGCACTCAATAAGTAGTCTGTGGCCCTTTTATAGCTGGGGACTCAACATCATTGGGAAGACCAACCCGCCATCCTCAAAACAGCATGAATACATAATAACCGCGACCGAGTACTTTACCAAGTGGGTTGAAGCTGTCCCGCTGAAAGGAACCACTGGAGCCACGATCGCGGCCTTCTTCAAGGAATACATCATCTGCCGTTTTGGCGTACCTAAACACCTCATCACCGACAATGGCACGCCTTTTGCTAACAAGCAAGTACATGAACTACTTGAGATCCGAACAGTACACGACAATCCCAGGACCTGGCACGAGCAATTGCCAATGGATCTCTGGGTGTACAGAGCATCTCCTAGAAGATCCACCGGCATGTATCCCTACTCCCTCGTCTACGGTACATACGCGGTCCTCCCAGCGGAAATCAAGATCCCGTCTGCCAGAATCGCCGCAGCAAGTGGACCTCAGTGGAATGAAGTCGAAACACTCAATGCCAGAATCGCGGAACTAGATACTATAGACTCCAGAAGATCACGGGCGGAGGAACATGCATAAGCATACGGAAACATGATTTCCAGGGCGTACAACAACCATGTAAAATCCAGGGTTTTTAAGGAAGGAGATCTGGTGCTAAAAATCGCCAATCACACCAGCAAGAATACCAGCTCTGTCGACTTTCACAATATTGAGACGATGCCGCAACCAACTGATATTAAACTCCAAGGATTCACAGGTGGACACCATGTTCTCCCACCTTTGAATGGCTGACTCTGCAGCAGCACGGATGGACATATTCTCCATCTCAGCAATTATTGGCAAAAGACACTTCACTACGGAAACCAAGGCGGACGAACAGCACTTCACTACGCTCCTGGTAGCGATATGGCCGTATGTCTTCCATGTCCTCGTATAAAGGACCACGAATTCTTTCCGCACCAGGAAACCGCCAACATTCCGGTAATTGGAGGAGAGACACCTCATACGAGTCCCAAACGATAAACCTGCATAGGGATATTCATGACAAGAGAGCCCTAAATCAGCGTTCTCCAAGTCTGCAGCAGTCAACAAGGTTGGATTTGAAGAGAGGGGAATGACTAGGTCATCCTCGTCGATAACAGTAATGCATGCTCCAACGGGATATCTCTGCACAAAAGGGAAATTTTCCATTCATCAAACAAGCGATAAAGCGTACGTCAGTCCACCAAAGAAGAAGAAAACATACCGGTATGATTTTCTTAACCCGAATAACCATTGTTGGGATGCTCCTGCAAGAGTCATACCTCGCGCCTTCACCTGGAGAATCTGGCTGGTTAGAAGATGATTCGTCTCTGTGCGACATGACAAAGAGAGAAACTCAACAAGAAGAACCCTTTCTCAAACGAGGGAGATGATGCAATTGCGCTTGGTGTGAATAAGGAAGCAATGAAGGACATAACGCTTCCAGATTTTAGCACGGGTGATGCCCCAATGGAAGCCGCGTATGAAGGAAGGCAAAATAAGGAAACTTTGCTATCTGTCGAAACGCCTGCTCCCTCCTTGTTTACATCGGCCCCACCAATTGCGCCAACTCCCCAATGACCGCCCAAGTCACGCCAGCTAGCACACTCAGCTTCCCCACCTTGCGCCGGTCCCGCCAGCTAGCACGATCAGCTTCCACACCTTGCGCCGGTCCCGCCAGCTAGCACGCTCAGTTTCCCAACTCGCGTCAACTTCTCAATGCCGCTCAGCTTCCTGCTCACAATGATGCTGACTTCCCAATTGTGTCAGCCTCCCGATTTGTGCAAAACTGCCAGAGGCAAGGATTCCAAATCCTGTTTATAAAGGTCAGACAAGCCTCCTCAATTTTCTTTACGATTTACAGTTTATAGTTTGTCACCATCTTATGCTTACCTCGCAACAAAGCTCCTGTTCCAAGCTAAGAAGGGGACTTAATGTTGATGGTGGTTTTTAGACAAAGGGTAAAATCGTAAAACCCCGAATAACCTAATGTTACCGGCGACACATTTATTATAACATTCAATGCATGTAGTCAGTAATTAATAAGGGGTATTTTTTCAAATTAGGGTTACAATGAACAAAACCCTAATTCCCATCTGTGCCAATGGCAAATCATGCCAGCCACACCTAGCCCAAGCTAGCCACGCCATGCCAAACGCACTTCGCCTTGGCTCTAGCTATGCTAGTCACACCAAACGCGCCAAAGCATGCCAACCATGCTAGCCGCACCTCTGCGCCAATGGCAAATCATGTCAGCCACACCAAACGCGCCAAAGCATGCCAACCATGCTAGCCGCACCTCCGTGCCAATGGCAAATCATGCCAGCCACACCTAGCCCAAGCTATCCGCGCCATGCCAAACACACTCTGCCTTGGTCCTAGCTACGCTAGTCACACCACGCCAAGCCAAACATCCTTGCCTTGGCCCTAGCCGCACCTCTGTGCCAATGGCAAATCATGCCAGCCACACCAAACACGCCAAAGCATGCCAACCATGCTAGCCGCACCTCCGTGCCAATGGCAAATCATGCCAGCCACACCTAGCCCAAGCTAGCCGCACCATGCCAAACGCACTCTGCCTTGGCCCTAGCTACGCTAGTCACACCACGCCAAGCCAAACATCCTTGCCTTGGCCCTAGCCGCACCTCTGTGCCAATGGCAAATCATGTCAGCCACACAAAACGCGCCAAAGAATGCCAACCATGCTAGCTGCACCTCCGTCCCAATGGCAAACCATGCCAGCCACACTTAGCCCGAGCTAGCCGCGTCATGCCAAACGCACTCTGCCTTGGCCCTAGCTACGCTAGTCACGCCACGCCAAGCCAAGCACCCGTACCTTGGCCCTAGCCAAGCCATGCCAAAATGGCACCCGCACCTAGGCTTGCAAACCGTGCAACCTAGGCCAAATTGGCCACGCATGCCATTGGCACATGCCAACACGCTCACTGGTAGCTTTTCCTACCAGGCCGTGACCCAAATTGGCCACGCATGCCATTGGCACATGCCAACACGCTTAGCTTTTCCTACCAGTGCCGTGACCCAAATTGGCCACGCATGCCATTGACACATGCCAACACGCATCGTCGGTAGCTTTTCCTACCAGGTCGTGACCCAAATTGGCCACGCATGCCATTGGCACATGCCAACACGCTCGGCCGGTAGCTTTTCCTACCAGTCGTGACCCAAATTGGCCACGCATGCCATTGGCACATGCCAACACGCATTGCTGGTAGCTTTTCTTACCAGGCCATGGCCCTAATGGCCGAGCATGCCATTGGCACATGCCAACACGCATCGCTGGTAGCTTTTCTTACCAGGCCATGGTCCTAATGGCCGAGCATGCCATTGGCACATGCCAACATGCATCGCTGGTAGCTTTTCTTACCAGGACGTAGCCCTAATGGCCATGCGTGCCATTGACACATGCCAAACACGCACGCTAGTAGCCTAACTTGCAAACCGTGCAACCTACCACCAAGGCATTCCGCACACGCCATTGGCACATGCCACACACGCCACTAGCAGCTCTGGCATTGCCACTTACACTCAACGTACAACCTACCACCAAGGCATTCCGCACATGCCATTGGCACATGCCACACACGCCACTAGCAGCTCTGGCATTGCCACTTGCACTCAAGGTGCAACCCGCAACAAAGGCATTTCGCACATGCCATTGGCACGCCACACGCCCACTAGCGGCGCCACTTGCACTCAAGGTGCAATCAACACTCGAGACATCAACACAAACCGGGGATGCTTTCTAGGGTTTTGGTTTGGCGATTCTGACATGCGACAGTACGCTACGCTCACATTAAGAAAGCGTGAATAGGAATAAAGCGGTCAAATAAATGAGGAAATAATGGTGAAAACGTTTTCACCCATAAATACCATGTGGTTACCACCTCCTCCCATTATTTCACCCTTTACTCTCTTCCTTCATGAGGCCAGGTTACGTTTCAATCTCGACTTGTATAAATAGGTCTTACCTATTTCCACCGACAACAAGTCTCGGTCGGGAGAAAAATACAACACTCTCGAAAAAGGCAACTTTGCAAGCTCTCCAAAAAGCTTTCATCTCTTGCAAGCTTCCTAAGCTTTCACTTTCGATACAAGTCGAGACACTACTCTCCCGCATTATTCTGGTCTCAACACCTTTCTTTGCTTCCCTCCCCAAATCAACCCTTCTCCTCCACTTTGTGACCGAAGCAAGTCTGGAACGGCCATTTCTTGGTTTAGGCCAGACTTGTACAGATTGATCTCTCGAATCTAGAAAGTGCTCACGTGCAGCACATTTGTTTAGGGTTTAAACCAGTTTCTCACTCATCTACCGAATTTACCAAAATCGGCGAAAACGATTTTTACCATTAAACAGGTATCTAACTTGTATTTGTTGCACATGTTCATAGGATCGGTTCCCCAATTACTAAAAACGTGTTGCACCTCTTACAAGGATCGATTCCCCTTTTGTGATCGGTTGCACCTCTTACTAGGATCGGTTCCCCAATGTCTAGAGTTGGTCATACCAATTACAACAAATCGATCGTACCATCTCAGGTGATTACTTATGATCGGTTTCACTAATAAATGTCATACCAATACAAAAGTCAGGCCTTGTGAATAGTTTTACCAAGATACATAAACAAGTTATGAGCGGTTATACTAAACACACATATTGGTAATCCAAAGATTTGCAATGAATAACAAATACCAATAAGCCTAGCGATTTCCCTTTCGATTCACAAAACAAGTTTATGAATGTACTTCCTTTAAACGAATATAAAACATTATTTCCTAGGACGAAATCTTCACCCATACCCATACATAATCGCAATAGCATTCATACGATTATGTCGATGTATTATATATGAAGATCAAAAGATAAGCGTTATACTTCGTATTGTATTCCTTAATACTACGTCTAACTAGAGTATAATCATTCACAGCTTCGCAGTTATGTTTTCAATATGCACGACTTGAAAGATACGTTAGGGAATGAAACAGTTCAAGTCAAATATTACTAACCTCAAGTGGAAGGATGATGTCGTCGTTGTAGCTGCTTACTTCTTCACATTCTTCAAGTCTTCACGTAATACTTGTACTGTCTCACATCCTAATACTTTGAAGCTAACCTATACGAAGTTGACTCTAGTAAATAATCAAACGATTCTTTAAATGATTTTTGGTTCACTAAAATATGACAACCAAACTTGACATACCAATGCTTGGTGGGTTCAACCGAGCTATGCTCTAACATGATCCATTAATCATCTGATACAATGTAAAGAATGGCACAGAGACATACTGAAAATGATTTGAGACAAAATGAAACGTTTGCATAAGGATATAGAAAATTTTTACATGTAGTATTAATACAGAGAGAAAGACAGAACAACTGGTACAACTGTAATAGACGACTAAGCCAAGGTCAAGTTAAAGATGACTAACGTTGACTAACTACATTATTTCTAACAATCATGCAATTTCCTCGACAAACAATTAGAGCTGGAAAAACCATTTCTAACATGATCCAATCTCATGTCAAAGTTACTAATCTTTTGAGAAATTTCACGAATGTTCAACTTGTTTTAGCCTCCCATAAGAATGTACTTGGTACCAGGCCAAACGAGTCGTTCTTTCTTTTTAAATAAAGCAAAATGTACAATTGATGTTGGACTATCGAAGATATTTATGTACTCGTTTCATGCAGGTTAGAATAATGTACAACGACTACATAAAATTCTGACGAACTACGGTGACATGCCTGCATTAAGGCAAGTGGGCTAAGTTGGTCCTACAGATTTGTCTAAACTGAATTCTATGAAAGAGGCAACAGTGGCCTTGCATGACGTTAGAATACAGATAGAAATAATGCTAAAACAAAGTCTCGTAATCAATGGTTGGTTGAGGTGGCCAGCAAAACTAGCTACTTCCAAAATAATATCCGCATCCGAAGAAATAATAATTCCATTTCTTAGCTTGTGGATGATAATTGAGTGACTATAATAGATATGGACCAAGTTAGAGATCACATTATGGGTTACTACGAGGCCAACTTTAACGGGATAATTTTTGTCCATGTTGAATCTTTGTTTGATATTGATAATCAGACGATAAATTCAATTGAGAGTCAAGCAATGGAAGCATTACCTTTAGTAGATGACATTTAAAGAACTTTTTTTTGATTTGGGTGCGGACAACACTCCGGGTCCGGATGGTTTTGCTGGTTTTTTATCGACATTATTGAGAGATTATTAGTGAGGACTTTGTGAATTGTATTTTGTTTTGTTTGCGAAATAAATATATTCCACACAGAGTTAATTCTAGCCTCCTAATGCTTATTTCTAAGGTAAGTGAAGCTTATACTCTTAAGAACTTTAATCCAATTGGTCTAGGTAATTTCCTTTTCAAGATATTTACTAAGATCCCGGTTACTCGTCTGGCCCGTCTGGGTAGCGTTTTGGGAAATTTTGCTTCTGACGAGCAGGTGGCCTTCATGAAACGGAGAAATATTTCGAGATGGTCAATGAATTTCAGAGTAAAAGGAAAAGAGTAATGTTGGCCTCAATCTTAATATCACACAAGTTTTTGATACGATTAGTTGGAATTTTATCTTAGAAGTGTTTTGAAGATATTGTTTCTCTGAAAATTGGTGCTCTTGGATTCTTAATATTCTTACTTTTGCTAGAAAACCGGTTCTTGTGAATGGTAATCCGGAGGGTTTCTTCAAGATTGATCGAGGTCTCCGGCAGGGTGATCCTTTATCCCTTATGATTTTTGTTGTTATTAAAGATGTTTTGAGTAGAAATATTTCAAAACTCTTTAGGGAGCAACATGACTTCTATGGTATCTCGAAAAGGTGTGGCGCCAACTCATCTTTTCTATGCTGACAATATTATGATTTTTTATAAGGGTAATATGAATATATTAAGAAATCTTGTAGATCTTTTAGGCTCTTATCATCGTGCCTCGGGGCAAACTATAAGTCGTCAGAAAAGTAAGATTTATTATGGTGGGGTCTTTAAGTAGACGGTAAAAAATTGTTGATTTTTTTCAAATGAATATTGCTACTTTTATGGACAGTTATTTGGGAGTACAACTCATGCCGGGTACCGTGAGATATCAACATATTTTTAAGGTGGTTGAAACAAAATAATCAAAAATTATCTTGCAGGATGGAAATATAAGTTGTTATCTTTTCAAGACAAAGTGGTTTTGGTTAAATCTGTAATTGCTAGATTTCCAATCTATAATATGGCAGTGCATAAATGGCCTCGTAAATTTATTCATCAACGTGAAGTGGCCACTCAGAATTTCTTATAGACCAGAGACTCGAGAGGGAGTAGATCTATTGTGGTTGCTTATGATAAAATATGTTATCCACATGAGAAGGGGGGCTTGGTATTACTCATATGAAAGTGATGAATAAGGCGCTTCTTATGGGTCTTTGGTGGAAGATTAAAATTTTCAATAAGGTCCGGGCAAGGTTCTTTCGTGCAAAGTTGTTTGGGCGTAGTGGACAGATGGTAAACTACATTAAATCCACTATATTTCGAAGAATTAAGTAGGTTTATAGTCTGGTTGAGGAGAATTCAAAAATGCTCACTAGGGATGGTAGGAACGGAGAAAGATTGTTGCTTTCTTTAAATGAAAATTGCTAATTTTATGGATAGTTATTTGGGAGTACAACTCATGCCAGGGACCGTGAGATATAAGCATATTTTTAATGTGGTTGAAAAAAAATATATCAAAAATCAGCTTGCAGGATGGAAAGGTAAGTTGTTATCTTTTCAAGACAGGGTGGTTTTGGTTAAATCTGTAATTGCTAGCTTTTCGATTCATAATATGGAAGTGTATAAATTGCCTCGTAAATTTATTCATCAATGTGAAGTGGCCATTCAAAATTTCTTATAGACCGGAGACTCGAGAGTGAGTAGATCTATTGTGGCTGCTTATGATAAAATATGTTCTCCGCATGAAGAAGGGGGGATTGGTATTACTCAGCTGAAAGTGATGAATAAGGCGCTTCTTATAGGTCTTTGGTGGAAGATTCAAAATTCCAATAAGGTCAGGGCAAGTTAAGTGTTGTTAGTAGATATCAATGTAAAGTGGCCATTCAGAATTTCTTATAGACCGGAGACTCGAGAGTGAGTAGATCTATTGTGGCTGCTTATGATAAAATATGTTCTCCGCATGAAGAATGGGGGATTGGTATTACTCAGCTGAAATTGATGAATAAGGCGCTTCTTATAGGTCTTTGGTGGAAGATTCAAAATTCCAATAAGGTCGGGGCAAGGTAAGTGTTGTTAGTAGATGGAAACTGGATCCTTACTAACAATTGCAGGGATAAATTACTTGAAGCAGGTGTGGATATTCATGACTTGTCTAATCCTTTAAGAGGTCCGGATTTTATAGTGCGGAAGCCATACTACAAGGGCATGTTCACAGTAAGATCGGCAAATGTCTTATTTAAAGGAGATACTAATCTCATTTGGAGACACTCGGTATATCCATATTTGGCTGCACGTAACTGGAAAATATTGCGTGAAGCTCGCGCAATAAGGTTAGCAGCACATTCAAAATTGAGTTGGTAAAAAAATGTTGCTTGCATAATGCTGCGGAGGAATCTCTACAACACATTTCATGAAACTGTAGTTTTGCTGCTAAAGCTTGGAATTGGATTTCTATTATTTTTGGTGTGTTACCTCACTTAAATTTAGTAATTGCATATGGGGCTGCTAAAGGTAAAAGCAGAATATTTCGGGATCTTTGGTTACTCGCTATCTTAGCCATCATGTCATAACTTTGGCTGACAAGGAATATCGTTCTGTATGAAAATAAGAAGGTAAGTTGATTTTTCTTTCAAAAGAGAGTCTTTAATCAGATCCATGAATACTTGCAAAGATTGAAGGGGTTTATGCATAATTCTGTGCATGCATGATTTGTAAGTGTTGAATTTCTTCAAAGTGATGCATAGGCGTGTTAAGTTGTCTGAACCAGTGGAGCGCAGTTGGAGGGTGCCAGAACGTGATGAGTTTGTTATTGTGTTGTGATGGGGATGTTCGTGGAAATCTAGGTATTGGAGGTGCGGGTGTGGTTGCACGAGATGCATATACGAGTATTTTGGGAGCAATGAGTATTCGGCTTGGAGTGACCTCTAATTATTTGGCAGAGATATATGGTGTTATTGTGGGTCTTGAATGGGCTTAAAAATTGGGATATTCACAGGGTCGGTGTTAGGTCAGACTCAATGGCAGCAGTTTAAGAGCTTACAGTTTCTTCGCTCCCATGGTTTGCGAGGCAACATTGAATTTCTATCTATGCTAGCTATGTTTATATCAGGTTTGAGCATACTTTTCGTGAAGCAAACTTTGTTGCCGATAAAATGGTAACGAGGGGTTGTGTTTTGCAAAATGGTGAGCGACTAATTTATGATGGAAGACCTTTTTTTTTTCTAATTTTAATTGAATATCCAAATGTATCTTATTTTTGTTTTAAATAGTTGGTAAGGTTTTGGGGCCTTGACATCTTTTCTTATAACCATAATATTCTTTTTTGTACATATACTATTTATTAATACAATTTGGATTTACAAAAAAAAAAAAAGGATAAGTAAGTCGATCCCATTACGCTGGTCAAAGACTCAAAGTAGTAGTACAATTTTAGGTTGACATGAACCTCTTTTTTCTCTTCCATAACCGGTTTTTTCCCAATTTTTTTTTGCAAACAAATCTTCATAAATCTTTGATTCTCCAAAATTGTACTCCAAATATGTTGGATATTGTCTGAATTATTCAGATCTTCCAATCAGATTTGGATACAAGAAGTAAATATTTTCTCTTAGTAGTTATTTTAAACAAAACATCGTTATTCAATGCGATTTTTAGGTTTTTTTTTATTTCAATTTCATTAATGCTCTCATGGTGTTCTCAAACCCATCAGAGATTTCGCATAGCCTTATGGGTGTTTCCGACGATTGTTACAATTGTTTCAAATATATCAAGGACGATTTCTTCCGGCATGAAATTATTCTACATTCACATGAAGATCAATGACTACCAGATTTGATTGTAATAATGGTACTTTGTGCTTATTACTCCCATATGAGACAATTCCATCTTAATGAAGGAAATAATGATGAAGAAGAAGACACAATTTTAATTCAATTGCCATCCCTCAAGTATCATCAATTTTTGTTTTGAAATTCATGTTTTTGATACGTTTGTATTACAATTTACTTACTATTGTGATGCAAAAAATTTGTATTTTATTATGTTTTTGAATGATGTATCTTAACATGATCTATATAATCTTTCTATATCAAAGAAATTGAGAGGATCACCTCTATCCTTCAAAAAACAAAAGGGCTTTTTAATAAAATGGCCACCTTTTCAGCACATAATTAAGAAAGTGGCCGAGATAGACTTTTTCCGTCCCGTTTTTTCAAAAAACGTCAGTTAATTTGACACGAGTCAAGGGTATTTTAGACCTTTACAACCTAGTTAACTCGCGACTCAGACGTGTTAGATAAGAATACTCATCTTCTTCTTCTGTTCTTCTCCTGTAATTTTTCATTTCCATGGAACCCTAGCAAATTATTGAAATCAAACCAAATTCAACAGAAATCCTATGAATCATTACCCAAAATTTGTCTACATCTCCTGAAATTAACCTATCTTAATTTAAAAAAAAAACAAACAAACAGAAATGAACAATTATGAACCCTTACTCGAAACCAACAAGAACCCATCTCTCACTCAAACACGCCAAATCCTCTCTAATCAACAACCCAAGAGGGGGAAATATCAAAACTTTTTTTTTTTTTGCTGAGAATATCAAAACTTACTGCTTTGATTTCACACAGAGTTTCCGCCATTAATCGCCAAAAAAAAAAAAAAAAATTTCAGCAACTGATTTAATGAACAAGTGAAGGGAATTAATTTTATCACTTGTATACTTTCTATAGACCTTTTTTTTTAGTAATTCATCTTTGACCATGTGAGATCGCTTCACTTGTACAAAATTCAATTAATCACCAAAAAAAAAGAGGCAATTTCAGCAACTATTTCCTTAATCCATACAATTTCATACCAAAAATAACCCAACATAGGTTGCCATTAAACTCAAATTAAACCTTGAAAAATCTTCCTTGTACGAACTCCAATACTTCCAAGATTACATCAATTATAACCAATTTGCATCACAAAAATTCAAATCAACCAAAACCGAAACCCTAAAAGGATTAATCAATTAGGAACAGATCCAATCATACCAACCCTTCAAAATCATCTTCTTTATAACCTCACCAAAACTATAATGAAATCGAGCACACACCTATTCAAATTAAAATAACCAATTTACAATACAAACACTGAATTCAAACACATCAATTAAAATCAACCAATTTTTTTTAAACCCTAAAAATCAATTGTGTTGTTACTTGATTTTCGACGATGGGGAGAGGACTTGATGGGATTAAGATTAGATAGAAAAAGAGAGGTTATTGATGATTCTGCTTTGAAGAGAGATATTTTGGGGTAATTTCCATGCGAGTGAGTTAGAGATGTTGTTTCAGCAAGGATTTTGAGACAGACAGAGACAAGAAGAAGAAGAACAACGGAAATAAACATGAAAAAATGTGGTTGAACCGTAAGTAGGGATATAAAGGTGGGGTTGTGTTAGTAATTTTACGCTTAAAATTGACTATGTCAACTAGTTAGACTATTTTGGTGGGACCAAGTTAAATACCTAAAGGAAAGGCCACTTTATAAAACATTTAAAAAATTTGGCCGGTTTATTAATTGTGTGTGCCGAAGCTGGTCACTTTATTAATTTGCCCAAAACAAAAAGTACAATAAAACTTCAATAAATTAATGGGTATATTAATTAAATACCCTTAGATTTGGAATCCTTCAAAAATACCCCTATCAAATTATAAATATACCCCTCCTCTTATATACTCCTTCCGTTCCATTTTAGATGATGTTTTATGGTTATTTTTTTTGTTCCACAATACTTGAAGGTTTTATATTTTTCCACAAATTTTCCAATAACACCCTAATATTTTGTCTTGGAACTATAAGCTTATTTTTTAAATGTACTAATAGTAATTAATGTTTGAAGACTTTTTTCAAGGATATAAATGAAAAATCTTTATATCTCTCTTCATTTCTTAATCTGCGTGAAAACTCTAAAAACGTCGTCTAAAGTGGAACTGAGGGAGTATAAACTTTATCCATTTAGAAATAAATTATTTTAGTAATCTATTCCACATGACATTTTTCTTTATTTCAAAAAACAATAATTTTCTCTCTCGATCACTCGATCACCGCTTCAAACTCCACCGACGACAATTCACCACCACCACCACCACCACCACCACTCCACAACCATCACCGCCGCCACCACCACTTCACAACCATCACCAACATTCCACCATCACAACTCCACCACTCATCGTCACCACCGCCACCGCCATCGCGACCACCATCGCCTCCAAATCCACCGCCGTTGCCGCCAAGTTGATAACAAAATTGAAAATTTAGAAATAAGTTAGGTCCAGATTTTTGTATCAACAACCGAAGTTGACACCAAATTTTGATGTCAACAACCAAAATTGATATCATATCTATTGTCAACAACCCAAGTTGTTACCAAAATGAAAAGTCGGAAATTTGTTAGGTAAAGATTACGTGTCAACAACCCAAGTTGACACCAAAATCTGGTGTCAACAACAAAAGTTGATCCCAATATCTGGTGGCACCATTACCTCCACCGCCGGCATCACCACCACTACCACAAGCATGTGAGATAATAAATAAAATGATTTTAATCTAAATTTTTATTAATATTGAAAAAGTATTTATATGATTCAAAATTAAATGAATTACATTTTAGAAGACGAGGGATATAATTATTGATTGATAAGGGTATTAGTGAAATCCATGAAAAAGAGGGTATTAATACAATTTCCACTAATTTAATAGTCTCGAAGTTATTAATTTACAGTAAGTTAAGATTTATCTTGTACAAGTTTAGTTAAGACCAATTTTTTTTATTATTTTTGTAAAGTAATTAATTTATCGAAGTTCTCAAGTTTGTTCATATTGCTCCACGGTTGTCAATCCGAATCAACTAAATATAAATATAGTATGCACCAATAAACTTTTAGTTTCTAAAGTAACCAAAAGGTATGTTTGTTGAATTTAAGCAAATAAAAGTAATTAAAAGCAAAATAAGTAATTGGAAAAATCAATAAGGAGAGAATATTGGTCAAGGGATAGTATCATTCACAAATATGTATTTTCATCAATGATTAGAATTGGTATTTAATCTCGTATTTATTAAAAGTCCTAGGATATCTTGATCGCAATTATAACCCGTTAATTCCCTGCTTTCATCACAACCACATTAAAAGATGCATATGTGAATTCTTAGTAAAGCAACCTAAAGTCATCAATGCAAAACGAATGTGTAAAAGCACTAAATGTTTTAACAAAAGTTATGATTCACTTGTGACTAATAGGATATATCACTATAACAATAAACAACGTTTTAGTTGATTTTCAAATCTTATAACACTATTAATTGTGAATCACAAGCAATAATTAATTTTGAAATCAAAAAGCATGTTGAGAAATCAACTTTTATCCCATAACCAATAAGTTGTTTAGCTATCATAGCTATGGGTTCATCATCATCAATATTCAATAATAAAACAAGGAAGAAGAAGAACAAAACCAAACCCTAGAAGCGTAAACAAAAAGTGGCTCTCAAAATTCCAAGAAAAAGATATATTAAGTTGTAGAAGACCTTCCCTTTTATAGCTTTCTCCAACTTCTAAAATTAGGTCTAGTCTTCAAAGTCCATTAGGTGAGAATCCACCAAGCCCACAAGAATAAGAAACCGTGTGTAAAATACGACCCCAAAATCGTCACGATTCTCTTCGCTGTACCTCCACTCACCACCCGCTAGAACTACCCCTGGCCAATGCATGCCATGCAACAGCATCACCACCACTACCACAAGCATGTGAGATAATAAATAAAATGATTTTAATCTAAATTTTTATTAATATTGAAAAACTCCAATATTTATATAATTCAAAATTAAATGAATTACATTTTAGATCTTCTTCAACTTTGCCTTTAATCACCATCTATGGATATAATTATTGATTGATAATTCTCTCCAGGTATTAGTGAAATCCATGAAAAACTCCTTGAGGGGTGCATCCTCCTGAGCTTCATTAATACAATTTCCACTAATTTATTAGTCTCAAAATCCCATGTTATTAATTTGAGTAAGTTAAGATTTATCTTGTAAATTTACAACCATTACTATTGAACCAAGTTTAGTTAAGACCAATTTTTTTATTATTTTTGTAAAGTAATTAATTTATCTCCCTTGCCTTGAAGCGCAACACCTCTTCCTTCTCACCTCTCTCACAATTTTCGGTGTCTTGATTTCGAGTGAGAGATTGAGACTTTTAGGGTTGTAAGAATGATTGGGGTGGTTATATGCACTCAGGGCTTCCCCATATGAAATGAACAAACTCCAAGTTTGTTCATATTGCTCCCACTATGGAATGAACAAACATGAAAAATGGATGTTCAACATTGAGTTGGATGAACGGGCGCGCGTCGGATGGAAGAGCGGGCGTTGGTGCCACAAATGCGAGCGTTGGAAGAACCAACGAGCGACCATGCCAAAAATGCCAGCAACATTTCCATTGACACCCGCGACTCTTGGATTATCGCCAAGTACAATTCATGAATACTTTACTACTTTTTAATCTTATTTTATCTCACTTCATCCTATTTTATCTCACCTAAATATTATATTTTATTTTTCATCTTTATCCTACAAAACATTTTATATTAAAAAAATACTAGTGGGGCCCTAGAAAACCAAATCCGTTCATTTTGCCCTGCTTTACCATAGTGGAGAAACCCGCTTGGCCATCCACGTGGCTCAACAAAATTTTGAGTTTCCATAGGAACTGCTTTTAATACCTTTTTTTTTTTTGATGCAAAAGAGCTACTTCATTATATGATGATATTACATAACTTCTTGTTAACCTTCCTTTCACCCCTAACAAGATTTTCAAAGTTTTTAGGGATGTTACAACCAAAATCAAAGGAAGTTTTCTTAGCACTAGCTTCTTTAGCTATTTCATGAGCTATATTGTTAGCTGACCTTTTAACATGACTAACTTCAGAGTACATAAAGTTCTTAAGAAGTTGCATTATTTCATCTACTTGGCCTTGGTTCATCCAGTGAACTGTCGGCTTGGCACCATAGATAGACATAATTACATTTTTACAATCAGATTCAAAGATCACATTGCTGAGCTTGAGATCGTTGGCCCAAAGAACTGCCTGTTTCATTGCCCGGATTCCGCCCCGCTTCTGGATCTAATCCTCCATCGAAGTATCTGCCCCTGATGGCTCTTGGTGTTCCTGCATGATCTCTAAGAATTAGACCAATTCCAATTTCTTGAGTGTTATAATCAAAAGAAGCATCCATATTTATTTTCAAATTGTTTAAAGTTGGTGGGCTCCATTCTCGGTAATGAACCTTGGTCTATGCTACCCTGTTTTGATATCTCTAGCATGCATTGGTTTACTATTTGAGTGATATTAAGACTTATTAATCGACAGTTCATGATCTTAGTATGGAAAACCTTTGCGCATATGTTTTTCCTGATATGCCAAGCTGTGCACATTAAGGTTGAAATCCATAACTGATTATCTTCTGAACTTGATTGAGCTGTGGTAAACCAACTGGATATCCAAGATATCACATCAGTGTGGTGCAGTTGAACTCCCGATATATTAATATTCATTGCCAACCAAATTCTTTTAGCATGATCACAATCAACCAGTAAGTGTTGCAGAGATTCTGCATGTGAATTATAGAAAGGACAGCTGGTTTCTATATCCGATTTGTAGTAGCTGATTTTCAATCTAGTAGGAACTATATTTTTTAAACATTTCCATATGAAAAGTTTTATTTTGTGGGGAACTTTTATTTTCCATAGCTTTTTCCAGACTACTTGTGGCACCTGATGGTTTCTACTATGTGTTGTATGAGTTAAAACTTTGTAGGCTGACTTTACAGTGAAATCTTCAGTTCTACTTGGGGTCCATATCATTCTGTCTTCACCATGTTGGGGTATATGCATCTTGAGAACTAATTCAGCTATGTTATGCGGGAAAAGGTTTTTTACTAGTTGTGTGTTCCACCTTCTAGGGTTTAAGTGCATAAGATCAGAGACATAGACGATTCTAGCTGGTTCTCTGTATTCTTCCTTTGGAGTTGGAGGATAGTCCAAACCTGTAATCCACTTATCATACCAAACTAAAGCTTTTGTTATGCTTCTTATTTCCCATTGATAGAACCTTCTCACTATTTCTAGTCCTTTTTCAAATCCCTTCCAAACCCAAGAAGAGTTGTAATGTGGTTGCTGCAAATGTAGGAAGTTACAGTGCGGTGCATATTTGTTCTTCATGTTTATAACCCACTGTTTATCAGACTCGGACAAAGACGCCAAGCAAGCTTTGTAATCAGAGCTAAATTATATTTCTCAAGATTACGGAAGGCTAAACCCCCATCTTCTTTGGACTCACATAAAGAATCCCAAGAAATAAAATTTATCCCTTTATTTCCTTTATGGCTCCACCAGAAGTTTCGTTGTAGTGAGTCCAACTGCCTCAGAGAATTTTTTGGAATTTTGAAGTTGCTCATGTAGTGAGCAGGAATAGAGTTCAAAACTGTTTTAACCAAGGTAGTTCTAGCTGCCTGATTAAGAGTTTTGGAATTCCATCCCTGAAAACGATTTTCATAAGAATCCTTAATGGAGTTAAAAGAAGAAGATTTTGATTTGCCAAGAAGTATAGGAAGACCTAAATACTTATCTGAGGAACACAACTTCTTAACTTCTAAATTATGAATAATCTTTAACTTATCTTCTTTAGAAACTTCACCTCAGATGAAAGCTGAAGATTTAGAATAATTAATCATCTGACCAGAAATGCTCCCAAAACGTTCTAAAATTTCAGTAATGTTTTGATGACCAACATCTGGGGCTTGAAAGAATAGTAAACAATCATCGGCGAATAAAAGATGATTTATTGTAACTGAGATTTGAGATGTTGTAATGCCCTGAATTTTGTTTTTACTCTGAGCTGTCTCCAAAGACTTTGAGAGATATTCCATAGAGAGAATGAAAAGATAGGGAGACAATGGGTCTCCCTGTCTTAACCCTCTAGTTGGGTTGTAAGATTTACAGGGACTACCATTAAGGCGAATGGAAATTGAAGTAGTTGAAATACATTATTGAATAATTTGTCTCGACTCCTCAGAGAAACCAAAATGAAGAAGCATATTATCTATAAAAGTCCATTCCAACCTGTCGAAGGCTTTCAACATGTCTAGCTTGAGAGCCACTAAGGGAGACTTCTTTTTCGATTTCTTCATTGAGTGAATTAATTCATGTGCTAAGACAATGTTGTCATTGATTAGTCTTTTCGACACATATGCTACCTGAGCTGGAGAGATAATCTTATCCATCAGTGATTTCATTCTCATAACAATCAACTTGGAAATTATCTTATAAGAACAGTTACATAGACCAATGGGTATATAATCAGAAGGAGTAGCAGGGTGTTAAGTTTTAGGGATCAGACAGATAATTGTTTGGTTAATGGACTCTGGCATTTTCCTTGTAGCAAAGAAATGTTGAACCATGTGAGTAATGTCATCTCCTACCAAATCCCATTGGGATTGATAAAACCCTGCAGGAAAACCGTCCGGTTCGGGGCCATTCCAACTAGACATACTCATAAGAGTATTATATACTTATTCTTTATCCGGAATTGCTAATACCTTTTCATTATCTTCCTGAGATACTACTCTCTGAATAATATCAAAAGATGAGTCTTGAAATGTTGGCTTTGTAGATGTAGCAATGGATGAGAAGTGATGATTCAACAAGTCAGCAACATCTTGTCTTTGTTGATACCATCTGCCTGAAGGATCTCTCAGAGCATTAATGTTATTTCTGGTTCTTCTTCTGTGGGCTTTAGAGTGAAAATAAGCTGTGTTATTATCTTCATCTCTAATCCAACGATCTTCAGATTTTTGTTGCCAGAATTCTGACTCTATTTTTTCCCAATGTTTCAAACTATCTATTGTTTCCTGAATTCGGCAACTAGTATCAGGACTGTAAGGAAGAGATTGTAGATGATTTAACTGACTTTGATAAAACTTCAAATGATCACTTATCTTCCCAAATCCTCTCTGTTCCATTTTGCTAGTTTCTTTCTAGTATGTTTGAGTTTCTCATTTAAGCTTGAGTTTGGCCTAAGATCATTCCATGAGTTAGTTATAGTATTCAGACAAGCTGAATCTCTTAACCAACATTTATAGAATTTCCAAGGCCTTGTTGGTTTATTATAATGTGCCTCAGTGAAAAGAAGGATAGGGAAGTGATCTGATGCTCTAAAAGGAAGATGATACAATTGAGAGTCAGGATATTGTATCTGCCATGCAACATTATGAAGAGCATAATCTATTCTAGCTCTTTTATAACCTTTTCCATCAGTCCTATTCGACCAAGTATAATTTGAACCTATGAATCCTAAGTCCATTAAGCCAGCTGAGTCAATAACATTGGTAACCAAATTATCCAAAGAATTATTATTAGAACTCTGACCCTTGCTATTTAAGTGAACATTAAGATCCCCAAATATCATCCATGGTTGGAAAACATTATCACTGAGATCTTTTAAAAAATCCGATTGTAATTTTTTCAAATCAGAATGAGAAGAGCCGTACACACAAGATAATAGCCATTCCTCCTTAGAAGGATTAGACTGAATTAACAGATGAATCATGTTATCAGCACTACAAACAACTTCACATGGGAAACCATTTTTCCAAAGAACTAGCCCCCCTGAAAGACCAACTGAAGTCACATACCAAGCATTTGGGTAAGAGTATCTCTGGGAAAATATTTTAGCTTTATCAGAACTAATTTTTGTTTCAGATAGGAAAACCAAATCAGAATTATATTCTTTAATAATTTCTCCTAAATAGTCTCTAGTGTCCTTAGAGGCATAACCCTGAACATTCCAAGCTAGTAATTTTATTTTTAAACAAGCAGAAAGATAATAATGAGGATTCAGACTTAGATGATTAAAATGGAAAAGCTTAGTAAATATAAAGTTTGAATATTGAGCTAAAAGAGTGTATAATACCTGTTGAGTCTCACTTGGAGCTTTGCCTCTACGAGATCTGATATAGTTTTGCTCTGACACTGTTCCATGATAAGATTGATGAGAATTAGGAGTTGGTGATTGATCATCTAAAATCACACGTGTGTTTTCTGCTGTAGAATTGTTGGAGCTAGATGGATGATAGCTTGATTGATTCATTTCAAAATGTCGAAAGAGAGAATGAATTGGTTCTTTAAATACTCTAGAATTATCAAAACTATCTGGATCTATGTTTTGAGCATTAAAATCATCCATTGACAGATCAAATTCACCCAAAGCTAAATAGGATTTAAGAAGGGCCATGTGATTTCCCGGGTTTTGATTCAATGTTTCAAAGAGAAAATGGTCTTGATGATTCACACCTTGACTAGATTGATGATTTTCCTTATGAACATTTTGATGAGAATCTGAGATTGAGCTAGAAGCTCATTTTTCCATTCTTATCCTTTTGCCATCTCTCTCAGACAAATCCTCTCTCTCTCTCTTCCCCTATTAACAACTTGTAACATACCTTGTGAATTGCATTTAATTGTTGTGACTGGTATAGAAGGGACCACTGAGTTGACCACCTGGCTGATACATTGAGCCGAGCTCACTGAACTTGAATAGTTGTCAACATCCCAAGAGAAGGTCAATATTCTCCCTAACTTTGTCTGCATGTGAAATGTTTGATTCATTTAAAGCAGCAGGAATTATTACTTGTTGATTATGATCTTCTGCATGCATGTTGGCTTCTATCTCTTGATGTGTTTCTTGCGTAGGTTGAATTTGAGGTTGATTAGCAGCTACTCTGACACCACGGTTGTCCGGATGAATCCATGAGGGAGGATCCACGATAGAGTTTGGAGAAAGATAACCCCTTTGTTGTTGAAGTAGAAAGTTTGCTATCATCTCACACTCATTTTCTTTGTGGTCAATAGTATAGCAGTAGCCACAAAGGTTAAAGGGCTGCTTCTCATAAAAGATACGTAACCAAACATCCTCATTAACTGCATTTTTAAGCCAAAATCCTCTTCGCAACGGATCCCTTACATCAACCAGAACTAATACTTTTTGTACCTTACCTTTGGGAACAATACAATCCGGTGGATCTAACTCCTTCACTTCACCCATAGCCGCAACAATTCCTTGCACAATAGTTGGGTTTGCAAACTCTGGTTGCATGTTATACATACGAAGCCAAAGAAGTATTCTGGTTAAATCTACAGTATGTTTTGCAATTGATGGGCTCCATGGTACCAAAGCTAACAAATCACCCTCAATAAACCAAGGACGAAACCTTAGAACCATCTCATATTCTTCTGACGTGTAAAATTTAATCATAAAAGAACCTCGTTTTCTTTTTTAATGAAGATATCCTTGCTTTTGATCCATAACTTTTTTAACTCTTTGTCTAGCTCAGTAACTGTGAAAGTTCTAGCAGAATAAACCTTCCCCAAAAAACAGAAATTCCACTGAGCCGCCCCTTGAATCAGATCTTCAGATGAGATCTCTGGTAACTTTAAGGCATTTAGCCTTGCAGAAAGTGTTGTGCTTTCCATTATTCCTTGGGGTTGAAGCGAGTTTTGGTTGTTTATGTCATGGAAAGAAAAGTAATGGTTGTATATTAGGATGGAGGAGAAAACAATAATGATTCCTAATAGATTAACGAGATCACCGTATCTTTGATGGGTGAATGTTGGACAGTTGTTCAAAAGCCTGTAAAATTTGCAGCTCTTAATTAAAAAATTAAAGCTATTACGGCTTCTTAATTTGATGGAATCCATCAGCGTGTGAGAGAGAATAAACAGAGATAAACTAATCAAAGAGTTGGGAAAAGGTGTAAATCTTGTAGACAGGTGAAAGCTAGATCTTCACGTATCTCATCAAACCAAGTATAAGTATCTCATGAAACCAAGTATAAGAAGATGGAACAAAGTTTGTAAGGCAAAACCACTCCGACCCTCTAGGCTTCCATCCAAGTGCGACACCAACCTATTAACACAGACATAGAAAGAGTTAGAACAAATTTTAAATGAATATAGTATTATTTAGGGAGGATTAAAACATGCAAGGTATTAAAAGGATGATCAGAGTAGAAATGTATTGCAGGAATTCAACTAGAAGATGACTGAGTTAACACCGATTTTTTCGACCAAATTCACTTCCCATATGCGTGGATCATGTGAGTTCCCTTAATGACATTACTAGTAAAGGGCACGTGCGTTGCACGTGTTAGCACAAAACTGTTCCTCATTCGAAAAATAAAGAAAAGTATCATAAACCGATATTACATACCAAATTTCTAAAACAGATATTACAGACCTGAATCTAGTTCGACATTTTCCCAAAACATGAATGACTTTATCTAATACACGGTAACAAACAATCTAAACAAAAACATCACCAGAATGTATGCATTGATTTCAGATTTTGCCTCAACGAATACGCAGTACTCTCAAATCAAACTTTGCATACATACATTAGGAGTCTATGGGTATACTTCCTCGTGGTGTATCCTCTTCGTGGACTAACATATAGAGCTTTGCCGATTGACATATAGAGAGAATTCCACAAATAGTTATAGACATCGTATTTCCTACTTCGGATAGGCTCAAGGTGGACACAAACCAAGTTTTGCAACCCTCCTTTGTCCAGCGGCGCCCCCATTTTTCCACTTAAGATCATCACCACAAAAATCTCATGACATTGCTCTAGTTCATCCTAAGACCTTTAGCGATACTTTTATCCCGTCTGTATAGTATGTTGTCTGGATGCTTATCAACTGGACAATCAGAGAGAGACAAGAATCGAAACCAAAAGCAAAGCTAACTTAAAAGGGAGAAAAAAAAACGCTATTTATTGGTCAAAATCATAGCACTAAAACTCAAGGAGAATCTAGTGTTTTGGCCTTGAATCATGCCCTAATTAACGAATACGTAAAAGATGTTAGATTGGCCAAAATCGTAACACTAACTAAAACTAACGATTGTACATACTAAGCTTTCCAAAATACTACAAATAGTGTAACTTGAATCCACTTGAACCACATATATGCATAAAATTGGTAAAATAACAAAATTTCTTTGACAACTAATGTATCATTTGAACATTCCTATCTCTCTAAGTTTTGTTAAATGTACCGCATATGAGAATCTCATGCTATAAACTGTACTTCAAGGAAAATATCACCATAGTGCACTCACAACTTAAATGCACCGAATTTGACTCCATACAAAATATCACCACTATAAAAAATTCACCATCAACATGATATTGCTCCTCTTTAACAATGTCACTTGGTTGTAGCTAAACCAATATTCATAAAAAAGATCGATTAAAACATTATTTCCGTTCCTAAACCGCATACATAGAGGGAGAATCGATCCAAAACTATACCGTAATAAAACCAATTTACTATAAGAAACCTTCATCCAGGCCATAGTACAATCGAAATTAAACAAAACGAAAGAATGCGATTTGATTCCTTGACACATGCCATAGTATATATACCATTATCCCGAACACGAAAATAGCATTGTTTCATTTTCGAGAAGTTACTAAGCCAAAGCCACATAGAGAGCTGACAAAGTAAGGACAATTTCACATATAATAAAATAAGATATGTTGACGTTCACTAAATATTGCCTACCTAAGTCCATATTCTGCTTATTGTCAGGACCTAAGAGTTGCTTAAAGCACCTACAATCTTCCAAAACTTGGTGTCTTTATGTTGTACAGCTCTATGAAGCACCTGCAAATGGTAAATAATAAGTCAGCGGTAAGGGATTGCAACTACTCAACACATAAATATTTAGCCAAAATCAAGTATATCTTGGGAGCATGTATTTGATCCTTTGGACTTAATGGCATTACCCCACAACTAACACAGTTTCTCCTTTGCAGATGTAACATCATTCTCCATCCAACCATCTTGCAGTTGTGTTCCGTTTAAGTATTGCCTATATGAATCAGAAACTTATACTAAAGAATTAGCTAAAACTCCAACCAATATCATAAAGCCTTGAGCTAAACTAAAAATAAGTTGCTGAAACGAAATCATGAATGCAAATTATTTTATTAGGAAAAAAAAAACTCATTAGATGTTGAATATACCTTGATTTCAGACCAATCACTTGTATAGAAGGCTAGCAGCATGTCTAAATTATTTTTCTTATACAACTGATGACCGAAAGATAAAACAATTAAAACTCCAATTGGTAATTTTGTTCTTTCGAAATTGAAAAGTTTACCAAACCCACCTCTGTTCTTGAACACAAAAGTAGAATCGATTGAAAATAGGATAAAATCGAAGGACGTATACATCCATATCGCACTTTTAGGCTTGATTTGTCCAAAATCAGAAATCAAAAGATTGAATTAAAAAGAAAAAAAAACTAAAACACAAAATAATTAAAAAAAAAAAACAAACAGAAAGTATAAAATAAAACCTTTCGAAATCTGTTGTTTCTACCTGGATCTGTTGACGACGATGAAGGAATCTGTCGGATTGAGGATAATTTCCTTCGAGAATAATCTTCTCTAGGAATATGTTTTATATCAAAACCATAATATCTTGTGAGAATTACATGAGTTATGATGGAGATAATTCTCCTTATTCTAAATAAGGTAATGCGAGATAATATATATTCTATTACACCCCTTAGTCCGAGCGGGAGAGGAGCAAACGGCGAGACTAGACCGAAACGAACAAATAGGCGACGAGGAGTCCCTTGGTGAAGATGTCGGATCTTTGGTTTCGGGGACGTGTAGAACATGAATGTCACCAATACGAACTCGTTCACGTACAAAGTGTATATCAATTTCCACATGCTTGGTGCGCCATGTTGGACAGGGTCTCCAGACATATAAATCGCACTCACATTATCACAATATACAATAGTAGCACGTCGTAGAGGAAGCTGAAGCTCTAGAAGGAGGTTGCGAAGCCATGTAGTTTCAAAGAATAAAGATTTGCCACCCCCGTATTCGGCTTGACCGGATCGAGAAATCTGTTGCACGACGTTTGGATGACCAAGAAATGAGGTTGTCACCAAGAAAGACGCAGAACCGAAGTCGATCGACGAGAATCGTGGCATCCGCCTGATCGAAGATCGAGTATGCCGTTAAACAAGAAGTAGTGGAGACCGAGATAAACAAACCGTGATGAATGGTGCCCTGAAGATAGCGAATGATTCGCTTGAGGACCTGCATGTGGTGCTCCCGCGGGTCGTGCATGAATAAACATACCGTTGAACAAAGATATGAAATATCCTGGTCGGGTGAAGGTGAGGTATTGTAATGCTCCAGCCAGGCTTCTGTATAGAGTTGGATCCTTAATCGCAGGACCTGAAGTTGCACTAAGCTTGGAGTTGGTGTCGACCGGAGTATCCACTGGGTTACATTGTGTCATGGAGGCACGAGCAATGATGTCTTGAGCATATAATGACTGAGACAAATATAACCCTGAAGATGATCGAGTGACAGTAATACCCAGAAAATGATGTAGCGGTCCAAGATCAGACATGGCAAATTCCCGTTTCATTAGATCAATGAAGCGGTGTAGAAGAGTATTGTTAGAGGCAAAAAAACAATATCATCTACATATAACATAAATATCTTCAGATCTGAGCCGGATTGATAAACAAAGAGAGATGGATCACACACACTACCACGAAAACCACAATTAGTAATAAATTTGGCAAACCTCTGAAACCACGCCCTAGGAGCCTGCTTGAGACCATATAGGGATCTGCGTAGTCGGCATACATAATCAGGGTGATCGTAATCAACAAATCCGAGGAATGATGCATGTAAACGGTCTCGGTCAAAGTCACCATGGAGAAAAGCATTCTTGACATCTAGTTGATGAATTGGCCAAGAACGCGAAGTAGCAATAGTAAGAATAGTACGAATAGTAGCGGTTTGACAACCGACTAAACGTTTCAAAACAATCAACCCCAACCTCGTCGAGATTTACCATTAGCAACAAGACGTGCCTTGTGTCGTTGTAGAGAACCATCAGCATTATACTTGTGACGAAATAACCACATGGAACGAATAACATGAGCATCACGTGGTCGTGGTACAAGTTCCCACGTATTAGTTTTCAACATAGCATTGTACTCATCTTTCATAGCGGCATTCCAATTTATATCCTTAAGAGCATACAAGTGAGAGCGAGGAATTGGGGAGATATGTTGTAAAGTTTGGACATGAAGATTGAGCTAGGTGGATTGGTTTGTGAATGCCATGGGAAGCTCGAGTCACAGGTCGTGAAGGAAGGAGCAGTGGAGAGGGTGGAGAGTCTCGTAGTGGGTGGAGGGGAAGTAGCGGGTAGAGGGTTTGTAGTGGGTGGGGGGGCAAGTGGTGAGGTAGGATGTACTGACGTGGGTGTGGGGATGGAGTTACGGCAGGGGGAGCTGTACAGGCGTATGGGAGAGAGGTTGGACCGACGTGGAAGGTGGATGGGGACTGACGCAGAAGAGAGTTGGGACTGACGCAGAGATGATGTGTTGGAACGACGTGAATACACTAGCGGGACAGACGTGGAGGGAAGGTGGGAAGGATGTGTAGTACTGGGAGCAGGTTCTGTACGTTTCGAAATTGGTACAGACGTCATATCTGGGGAGTTGGGTGGAGGGAGAACAGTAGTGGGGATGGAGGGTTGGCAGGGGGAGCTGGATGGACGCATGGGAGAGAAGTTAGACCGACGGTGGGGAGGAGTATATAGGCCAGGGAAGGTGACGGTGGGTTGGGTGACAGCAGGTGGATTCTGAGAAGAAGGGTATGAAAGATTATATGATGGATGAATAAGATTAGGGGAAGACTCGTCATTAGAAGGGGTATTTGTATGGATATTTGTGAATGGGAAGACATTTTCATCAAAAGTTACATGACGAGAGATAATAATCTTGTTTGTGGCAAGATTAAGGCAGCGGTATCCACGGTGGTTGGGAGGAAAACCAAGAAAAACACATTTAGCGGAACGAGGGGCGAGTTTGTGAGGAGTTGTGGATGAAAGATTTGGATAGCACAGGCAACCAAAAGTACGAAGGTGGTCGTACGTTGGTTGTCGTTGATAAAGAATAGACACTGGTGAGTGAGAGTTAAGGACTTTGGTGGGTAGAAGATTATGTAGATACACTGCCATATGAAGAGAGTAAACCCAATATTTTGGGGGAACGGAAGCATGAGACATAAGGGTACGGGTGATATCATTGACACGGCGTATCATGCGTTCGGCCTTGCCATTTTGGGAGGAAGTTTGGGGACAAGAGAAACGAAAAACAAGACCATTGTCACGAGAAAAGGTATGAAAGGAAGAGTTGTCAAATTCACGGCCCATGTCACATTGAAAACATTTTATTTTACTGTCAAATTGAGTTTGAACGAAAGAACGAAATTCCAAAAATTTGCTATAAACTTGGGACTTGAATTTTAAAGGGTAGACCCATAGATAGTTTGTGAAATCATCAAGCAATATAAGATAATAAATAAAACCTAGTATCAACATGTAAAGGAGAGGTCCATAAATCGCTATGAATGATATCAAAAGGTGCAAAAGTAGTGGAATTAGATTCATAAAATGGCAATCGAACATGTTTACTAACTTGACATGAGTGACAAAGTTTAGAAGAATTATTCTTATTACAATGAATAGATTTATTTGTGCGTAAGACATCTAAAATGGCCTTGCCAGGGTGGCCGAGACGGCTGTGCCAAATATCTGGTGAAAAAACGGCAAGAGAAATAGGGGAAGACTGGGATGATTTTGTAGGTGGCACGGCAGAGTTGGTGATAGGGTAGAGCTCCCCAGAACTATCACATCGAAGGATAATCTTCCTCGAACTCACATCCTTCACGGAAAAACCGGAAGGATCAAACTCAAACGAGATACACGATTATCGGTGGTGAACTTACGAACGGAAACTAAGTTTTTAATGATATCAGAACAACAAGAGTATTTTTGAGCTGAAGAGTACGAGAGGGAAGGGTTATAAGCTTGGTACCACAAGCCGTAACCGGAATGCTATTGCCATTGCCAACTAAGATGGATCGTACATTGCTAGAATTGAAAACGTTATGTAAGGTACCTGAATCAGTAGTAAGATGCGAAGTAGCACCGGTGTCCATGTAGAAGGCATCATCAGGTTGTTGGAGATGCATGGAGCTATACGCCTCGGCGATATCCGTGGGTTGCAGTGACTCAGTTGTAGGAGCAAGATATGCTTGGCCACGACCACTTCCAGAAGATCGACCACGTTGGTTGTCATGGGTATTAGGTGGTCTGCGGAGTTGCTCAAAACTGCCGCCGGGGAGGCTCGTGTTGGGTAAGGGCAGGGTGGAACAGCCCAGAAGGGAGGCCAGTAAGGTGGGTACGCTGGCATGGATGGCCTGGGCCCAGGAGGATTCGGCAACAGTGACGGGTTTGCACTGGAAGAAGTATTTGGGCTGGATCCATATCGTTTATCACCTTGCTGGGCTTTGTGACCACGTTTGCTGTCGGGTTGATGCTGAGACCGTGGGCTGTTACGATGCAGTGGAGTAGCAGCAGCGAGGGCAGTTGGAGTTGGAGCGATGGAGTGATGAGCTCGCCTGATTTCTTCAGTGCGGAGTTGAGATCGAGCGGCATCAAAAGTAGGCATGGATTGTTGTATAAACGAGGCTACGGTATTGTATTCCTCCGGAAGACCATTCACCAATTGGATTACGAGACGTTTATCATTCATAGGAAAATCAAGATCATGCAATCGATCGGACAGAGATTTGATCTTGTCACAATAATCATCAACACTAGCACAATCAGAAAATTTAAGATTGACAAACTTACTTTCAAGATTTTGCGGCCATTTGCCTTTGTTATCTTGAAATAGGGTTTTAAGGTGATCCCAAATCTCTTTTGCGGTTTTTCCTTTCTTGAGAACGGTGAGCATTAGATCTTTGGTCATGGTAGCGAAAATCCATTGTCGGCAGAGGGCATCCAACTGTTTTTCGGTGTCGGCATCAATATCAGCGGGTTTTTGCGATCCATCAATTAGGAAGAGTAATCGATGTGCTTGAAGATGAAGTTCAAATAGAAAAACCCATGACGAATATTCATCCTGTTTGATATCAAGAATAACAGGGATGAGGGTTTTGATGTTTGTTACGGCAAAAGCCGGGTGAAGAGATTTCTTTTCTCCTGCCATTGTTTAGGGTTTTTAGAAGAGGAATCGATGGTTGGCTGATACCATGTCGGATTGAGGATAATTTCCTTCGAGAATAATCTTCTCTAGGAATATGTTTTATATCAAAACCATAATATCTTGTGAGAATTACATGAGTTATGATGGAGATAATTCTCCTTATTCTAAATAAGGTAATGCAGATAATATATATTCTATATGCTCTTCAAGTCGAACCCATCAATCTTAAACATTGCCTTACTATGAATCTGGATCTAGCAGTCGGGAGAATTAGAAATAGAGAGCAATGCAAAGGGAACTTAATGAGTTGAGTTTGAGAGGAAGGGGATTGTAATAGTAGAGATTTGTTTTGTTCTTTGGTTTCTGTAGCAATTGGGACTGACGATTCTAACCTCAGATTATTTTTGTTTTTGCTTTTTATGAGGGTATACATTGGTAAAAAGCCCTCAAATGAGGTCTTTGCATTATAATACTCCCTCTGTCCGTTTTTATCTGTCCTAATTTCTACTTTGGTATGTCCATTTTTATCTGTCCTCTCTGTTTATAGACATACTTTTCCCTTAAACTATCAAATATACCCTTTATTTTTATAATCATAAAATTATTTTTAATCTCCAAATCTTAAATAATATCACCATATTTATGGAAAAAAACTTACTCAATATCTTTGTATTAATTGTCATTCCTTATTTTAAATAAAAACATTTATGAATAGTAATAAAATTCCTAATAAACTTCTACTTATTTTAACACTAATAATATAGTTTTGGTAATAATATAACATTAAATAAAGCTAATCAAGAGGCTAATACGACAATTTATAGGATTTCCTTAATATCTTGACTTGATCAAATGATTTAATCTTAATTTAGGACGGAGGGAGTAGTAGAGATGTGAATGATCTTATCTTATTTAGCACGTGACATATCTGCTCATGTGAGTTCCCTTAATATCTGCTCATATCTAAAACACGATGACAAACTACAATATTTATTTAGCACGTGAGACACTCGTGCAGATCTCAACACCGTTGGATCTTATACCCCCAGCTCCCTTTGTTTTGGTAGTCTTCAATAAATCAGATTTTTCTGAGAGAGAGAGACGAGAAGTAGGGTTGAAAATGGTGGGAGAAGAAGAACAGAAAATAGTCTGTAACGATGGTGATATTCTAAACGCAAAATGGGATGCTTGTATAGACTTAAGTCTTCGTCGAGTGTTTTACACTTCTGTCGCCGGAGCTGTAAGCTCTCTCGTTCTATTTAGTAAGTCTCTTTTTCATCTTGCCCTAATTTTATTCTGATGTTTTTAGTGAATTAGGGGCGAATTCAGGGTTGCAATTACTCATTTATGTTCACTGGATTTTGAGTTGATTTGTTTATTGTTGTTGTTAAGGGGGTCCTGCATCTCGATGGGCAGCTTTAGCATTTGGTGCTGGTGTGGGTATTGGATCAGCTTATACAGAGTCTTCTAGGATACTTGAAGGGTCTCTTCCTAATTGGACTTCTAAAGCTGCACTACCTCCTACTTCTAAGGTAATGTTTACATTGAGAGTTTTACTTAATTCTATATGTATATGTTTATTATTAGATTGAATTTTCGACATTGATACTGAAAGTATTTGTTGATTGAAAATAACGCTTATGTGACATTTGATGTGATTAGCCACTATGTTTTAGATTAAGAAAAATCGATTGGATAATCCAAACTTATGAAATGTGTGCATTGTCTATACTTAACGATATCAAGGAAGTTGCTTTCGTACTATCTATGTGTACACAATTATTTAGGCTAGTAGTAAATAACGTAGATATGGATTTGGAGCTGCAGATGTGATAAGCTTGTATGTGATTTCATGTGAGAGCTTTATAGAAAATGGAGTGATTGGTCCATGAGTAAAAACTTTTGGATGCACAAAATCCACTGTTTCCTTTTGATGATGAATGCTACATGTGTGCATTAGTGATGTTCATTTTGTACTTATCTTCTTCTAGGACAGTTTTAATGAAAAATATCAAGGTTGCAACATGACACATACACACTATTTGTTTTTGCCCCTCTTGCACGCACTTGATTCATCTGCATCTATTTAGTTCAGTTAGTCTTTCTTTTAGTTACAACGTTTTTAGCTTCACTACAGGTTGTCATATGAGTATATATTTTGGTAATTTGATTGGGATAACTATGATATGACCAGCGCATGATTATAGGTTTTGGAAATGAGTGGTTTGGTTTAAAATTTCTCACCATCTTTGAATTTTTCTGATCTCAGAATTATCCTTTTTCGTTTGATATTAGAAAATAAGTGATTATGATCTTCAACAGGCATTGAATACGATGTATTTTTTTTCTTTCAGGATGAACAAAACTGAGATACGCCGTCAGAAAGGGTGTGAAAATTTACTCCAATTGCAGAATCTTATAACGCCGTTATTGTAACCTGAGATTGATGGTGTAATGGTGTTCATTCTGCTCTCAGATACTTACCGAGTCGGTATATTCTTTTTCACCCAACTAAAATAACGTATTTGTAGAGAAGAAATCTAATTGACATCTTTCATTTATATGTCTAATTAGATACTAAACATTAGAGGCTTCGATTTCTTTAAATGTTTGAGTTTCTTTATGTTTCACTATTTTTTCATGAGAAATCCTATATACATTCTTAAATGAATTGTGCTATAAAGCCTATAATGTTCTTTTCATGAAAGGTTGAAGAATCCTGCATAGGTAGTTTGCTTAGGATGTATGTTTAGGGGAACAACTATGTGACTCCATGTATGATGTATCCATGGATAGGTGGAGTTCCATGGCTTCGATCACTGTGGGACTACGTATTAGATTTAGTCACTGCATTATATAAATCAAATTCAGGAAGAGACTGTTCTAGTTTTACAATATCCTTAACCAAAACCAGCAAAGTCTTTGTCGTTTCACTTGTAATGCCTTTTTCTTTTAAAAGCTGGAAAAGAGTACTGAGTTTTATCTGGCTCTCCTTTTGCTTATTGGAGGAACTTTAGACTCCTCTCCATCAGTGCAGGAGAGCAGCTTTGGTAGTAAATTATTTTTGGTGGATTGCTCATTTCTGCCTTTTTGCGTTAGTGGATTTAACATGACTATTACGGTATTACATAATGCAAACACAGATGTTTTGTGATGTTAGTTTGAAAATATTTTTGTGCTAAAATGTGACACAAGGCAAAGAATGCAGTCTCAGGGTGCCGAGTTACACTTCCCCCACCCATGTCCCCCACACTTTTCCACCCTGAGGTGTCATGGAGATAGTGGTCTAATGCCACATAAAAGGGTCCCCCACACATTATGTGGCATTAGACCACCATCTCCATGACACCTCATGGTGGAAAAGTGTGGGGGGTTAGCTAGCATTTTAAGCTTGGGTTTCTTTGGTCATAATTTGATTGTAGTTCTCATTGAGCCTATACAGTAAGCCAAAAAGTTTTGAATGTTCACAGCTGCAACTATGAACACCCAAAACCCTTTTTGCTTCCCATTATAGGGGCTGGCCAAACTGCGAATTACAAGTTATTACTAAAAGCACTGTGAAAATTAGTCTTTTGACTCTTTTCATACATTTGCAGCTCAACGACATCACAGATTCTAAATGCAACCTTAGAAAATTCTCATCTTTACATTTTCATTCAGTCAGTGTGCTCTGTTTAGCAAAACTTCGTAGCATCACTGATGTATGACAGCTATGGTATTCATAAGCTTGCTTAGGTATTTATATGAATGTCTTTTAATTCCTGAAAATGTAAGAGGGATCTATTTGTCATCAGTTTTGACACCTAATGCAAATGTCAGGTTGCAGAGTTTAGGTCTTGTTAGTGTCTTTGATTCGTCATATTATTGTTCTAGAAATATTTTGAGGAGATTGGTAAGTGGAATTGGGTACCAATTATTGGCAACAAAAAGTGGTTCTACATGTCAAAGCATTCAGTTTTCATCCTTATTATTGGTTGGTTGTGATAAGCTCTTGGTAAAAGCAATGGATGAGAAGGGCCAGAGCCTGCACTCACTCCATTAAAGAAGGGATAGGTTTCCTCGTGCTTAGTCCTCATTGTAAGGTAGTGGGTTAAAGAATCAATGTTAATTGATAGTATATCTTTATACGAAGCTGCTACCCTTCCCCCACCCCCTTCCCCCACTCTCTTCCACCATTAGGTGGCACTATCCTCACCCTTGATTCCATCAACTTTGATCCATATGGAAGAGCAGGGGGTCCCATTATTATTGGCTTTGGCCAATACATGCATGCCACATAGGTGGGGGAAGAAAGTGGTGGAAGGGAGTGGGGGTCATCTAGCATTTTCGATCTTTATATTAAAGTAATTAAGTGATTCCTTATCATGCCTGCCCCCTTTGAGAAAAGTAAGTCAATTTCTTATTACATATCATTTAGATTATTTTTAAGTAACTTTCCACTTTGAATTCTGGGTTTCGGATTATATACAGCTTAGTGGTCCTCTTATTCACACAGCAGCCTCTGTCAATAGAACTTTCAACTAGGTCCACCGTTATTATTAATATTGTTTTTCTTTGCATGTAGACGAAGATACGTAGAACTAGACATACGTAGATAAATGTAGACATACGTGGTCGAAAATGCTAATTGTTTTTGTATATTCATTTTTGAAAGAGAAGGAAAAGGAAGGTTGTGGAGGAAAATTCAAGAAACATGGTTGCGTGACCAAAAAAGAATTTGGTCCACCAAAAATAGCAGTTGACATTACCATATCCTTTTTCTTTACTTTAGGAACATAGTGTTTGGTTTCTGAAACTAACAATTAGGCTTTTCTACTTTGAACAATTCGGCGTGTTAAAGAAATGATATTATGAAAGCCTATATCATTTTTTTTTTTTTTTTTGCTTTTTCTTTATTTTACTTGTCGGGTTAAGGATATCTCCTGTGTAAATTTTTGTATCCAAGCCTCTGTTCTTTCTTCTTTCTTCTGAAGGAGATTAGATAAGGTAAAGTGATTTGTATGATGAGGAGTGCATCCGCATAGATTAAGGGGTGTTATAAGGATGAAGGAGATTAGATAAGGTAAAGTGATTTGTATGATGGAGGGGTAAGTTTGTTTGCATTGGATTCCGCAAGATAATGGTATGAACGAGGGCGTTGCAGGCGTCAGCGTCATGCATTCCCTATGAAAGTCGTGCTGAATAAAATAGAAGAACAAGGCAAATAATGTCCCTTTGAGGTGGTGATGTCAGTCATTGTTTTATATTTTCCACGACCCAAAGATGCCTAGGTGCTAGGTAGCTGAGTTTTAAGTCTTGAATGTTCGATTATGCTAACAGGGAATGCATCATAATCAGATGATGAAGTTTTAGTTGGCCATTAATATAAATGAATGAAACGCAGGACATGTTCTCGAGTTAGGTGAAGGACAATTGTACTGGTTCCCCCAACCACTTCTAGAAATTAGTGTTGGGTACAAATTACTACCATTACGATCTAATTTTAGGCTCCTCTGTATTAGTAGTTACAAGATCTGAATTAGAACTCCGGATGGATGGATTGCAAGTGCACAAGACTTCTAGTTTCCAAGCCTAGAAGGAGATGGTCTAATATCTGGTCTAATATCTTTAAAGCCTCATTAAACATGCATGGGTTTTAACTCTCTTCAAGAATTAGAGGACAATTCTAATCTAGTCTTCTGAATGACGCAGAGGATCACATTTCTAATGAATTACAAGAAAGAGGAAAAAAGGATTATGAAACTTAATTTTCTTCAGGGGTAAGAGAGTCATAAAGTCATTGAAACTTGAGAGATGTTCAAACGTTTATACCAGAGAAAAAAGCAGTTGCATCAGCTAGTTTTGTGGACAAGTAAAGTGCACAACAGCACGAGTAGATCCTGGTACAATACGTTATGCTGTACTATTCTTGGTGACATATCAGACCCTCTAAAACCCGGCCATTTGTCCTAGGAGATTTTAATGGAATTAAAGCAACGGAGACAATGACATTGTTGGATCCTTTATATGGGTAAATTTCACATCACTTTACTATAGTGTCAAGTATGTGTCAGCATTTCATTTAACCCTTCCAAATCCAATGTCTCTGTGATTTAAGATGGAATCTTGTTACACGAGTGACATACACTGACATGGAAGGATCTACTTTAAAGATTAGAAGATAGTCTCCATTCTTTTACTTTTACTACAGTGCTGAACTGCTGATAATTTTGGAAAATTCATACTAGCTGGTTTTCCTCCAGGTTGTTTGGTTTTTTCTAACTCAACATACTCATGCAATCTGATTTATTAGGCCTGTTTTGAGAAATTGTTAAAAATAATGTTATAGAAATTTTCTGAATCTGTTTAACTAACGCCATGTTTGTTTGCATCTAACCCACGATCTGGATCTAAGTCAACCCTGACTCGAATCGAGTTAAATGTCAGACCATCGATTGTCTTTTGAAGTGAGCAGACTGTTTGTTTTTTAAGTTTAAGTCAGATTTTATTCGTTATATGACTCAGATTTAACCCCTGATTCGGACTCATTTGAATAAGGTAATAAAATATCTCTAACTCATGTGATGAAATCACTGACTCTAATACTTCTAAGTCAGTTGAATCAAATTTGACTTAAAAAACAATAAATCCGAGCCAGAAGAGCCAGGTGATCCCACTCAGATTTAGACGATCCAGATGTCATAGCGTGGAAACTAAAAAACATGCCTAACAGCTTAACGCGTGTCAATTACGCAGCTAAAGCAGATGTTTCTAGGTCTAAGATTCCTAGTTCTAGATAGGCCAAGAGAACACCGCAAGAATACTCTGCGTGTACGTAACAAATTAGCGCGTACATGAACAATAAAACCTTATTACCACTCGCGCGTCAATGCATCTTTCTAACGTGTCAACACCTTCCTTAATTAAAAAATAAATCCGCACCATGTATTTACGCTTTATTCAGCACTAAGTTCAATCATAACTCACGTGTCCTCAAAACAAATCGCGTCAAAGAATCTCAACACTCACTCGCGCGTGACTTTATCCGTTTCCTTCAACATCACTTTTTTTTAATCAGTTTTCTATTACAATTAGAAAAGAGTGTTTTTTATATAAAAGAGGAGAAGAACAAGAACGAGAAGAAGAAGAAAGAGCTCTACTTTTCTGGTTTTATTTATCAAGACTGAAAATTTATTGAATTTTCGATATTTTAATTTGTTAATTAATGGATGCTGGAGTAGAATTGAAAGAATCAACAACGGGTGATAATAGGGTTAATGGAATTGTGTTAGATTTTCCTACAAATTTGTCATGTGATTCATCATCATCACCAGTGAAGATACCAAGGAGGGTGAAACAAAGACTTATGGAATCTAAAAGTCCTTCTGTTACAACTTTTGAAGATATTCAAGCTAAGCTTAAAGAAGCTGATCATCGCAGACAAGTGGGTTTTCTGATTTTCCCTCTTTTCTTTATGAATTTTGTATGAATTCTCTTTTTTTGGTGATTTTGAGCTGTGGGTGTTTCTTTTTTTTTGGTGAAATTTGTCTTGGTCTTGTTGAATTTTAGGTTGCTTTTTTCAGTTGTTGTTTTTATTCATAGTCAAAAAAATCCTGCTTTGATTCATCTTATCTTTATTGAATAAAGATACCCTTTAGTTTGAATAAATTTTTCTGTAAATATTTCAGTTTCTGCGTAGAGTTGAGTAAAATTTATAGTGGGTTTCCATTAATTTTCATTCTTTTTCTGTTTCTGCACTTTTCTATAATTTCAAGGTTGAATCTTTTTTAATCAACTTTTTGGTGTATGCAGCAATTCCATGAGTGGTTGTCAAGCAAAGCTCGTCCTAAACCCAGAAGTCCATCATGGTCATCTTCTCAAGATGATGACTTAGCTCAAAAACTTGAAGCAAAGCTCATTGCTGCTCAGCAGAAAAGGTCAAATTTCTTACTAAAATTCTAACCTTTTTTTTTTTTGTTGTTGTGACTTTCTGTTGAATTATGTTTTTACCAGTGGTCTATTTTGTCCCTTTCATACTTGATAAAAATTTATACTTCCTAAGGCTTGGTTTGTTTTTTTAGTTTACTTTCTGCTCTATCTAATTGTCCCTTTCAAAAAAATAATTTACATGTAATTTGCATGTTAGATGCAAGTTTACGAGAATTTGAAACAGCTTATGTCATAACTTAAGCGAAGAAATTAGTGCGTTGGATGTTATTCATTAGTTTAAGCTCAAAGGTTGTCTATGTGAATAACTTAGCGAAGAAATTGTTTTAAGATAGTGTCTAATGCATACTTGTCATCCCTTCTAATTCACAGGTTAAGTATTTTAGCGAAGGCTAGGAAACGGTTAGCTAAGTTGGATGAGAGGAGACAAGCGGCTAAAACAGGTGCGGAATTACGATATGAGAAAGAACGTGAGAAACTTGGTACGAAGGTTGAATCTAGAGTTCAGCAGGCAGAGGAAAATAGGATGCTTCTTCTCAAGGCTCGCAGACAGCGTAGAGCTGCAGTAAAAGAGAGGAGAGATCAGTCATTGTTGCAGAGGATGGTTCAGGAGAGCAAATATAAAGAGTGTGTACGTGCTTCAATTTGCCAAAAACGTGCAGCAGCTGAAAAGAAGCGTTTGGGACTGTTGGAAGCAGAGAAGAGAAGAACGCATGCTAGGTTAATGCAAGTGAAACGTGTTGCTAAATTTGTTAACCACCAACGTGAAATCGAGAGGAGGAGGATCAAGGACCAATTGGAAGATCGACTACAAAGGGTATGTTATTGTCAAAGTCAAAACGTTAGTCCTGTATATATTTCTGCTTTGATGTTATTTCTATTCACTGTTGTTGTATCGAATTGTCGTTATGCTGAAAAACAACGTATTTTACCTACTTTTTTGTTTTCCACAGGCAAAGAGCCAAAGAGCGGAATACTTGAGGCAGAGAGGAAGTCTTCATACTTCTGTTCGCGTTAACTGGTATGAGATGCACAAGCAGGGAGATTTCCTTTCGAGAAAACTGGCAAGGTACCACAGCTTCTCTTACTGTTTTCACTAAAATAAATTCTAGAAAAATGGCCTTCTTTCTGTCTCTTGCTGAGAGAAGTTACTAAGCGTGGCGGCCCTGGTGGGGTACCAAGCTTGGTACACAGAGGTCTGATGTATTTTCTAATTTTGAGTAGATTTGCTCCTTTTCTCCTTAGTTCCCTCCCTGTAATGATCACAACAAGTTATGTCTTGATATCCTTTGTATAGTCTCCCTAAAATAACGAATTCGCAGGTGCTGGAGACGTTTTGTGCAGTTGAAGAGAACTACCCACACCTTAGCAAAAGGTTACGATGCCCTACAAATCAAGGGGAAATCTATCAAATCAATGCCATTTGAGCAACTTGCTGTCCTAATTGAATCTTCCACGACCATTCAGACTGTGAAAGCTTTACTTGATCGATTTGAGACACGTTTTACACTCACACATTCCAATGCTTCTCTCAGTGGTCCTTCCAAGTTGGATAACATTGATCACCTTCTTAAACGCTTAACTTCACCTAAGCGAAAGGGTAGGCCTAGTAGTTCTAGGAAAGGAGGACCAAGAAATAAGGGATCCAGTGTAGAGGCAACTCAAATTCCAGCTAAGGTATCAAGGTATCAAGTGAGAGTGGTGCTTTGTGCATATATGATACTGGGTCATCCTGATGCAGTCTTTAGTGGGCACGGAGAACGTGAGTTTTTGCTCGCGGAATCTGCAGAGAAATTCGTCCAGGAGTTAGAAATGTTGATCAAGGTTGTCTTGGATGGTTGGACAAAAAGTGGTTCCATTTTGCCTAAGCAAACTTTCAGATCCCAGTTGGAAGCTTTCGATGCGGCGTGGTGTTCTTACCTCTATCGCTTTGTCGTATGGAAGGTTAAGGATGCAAGATCCCTGGAGGAGGATTTGGTTAGAGCAGCTTGCCAACTTGAGCTCTCAATGATGCAGAAGTGCAAGCTTACTCCAGACCAAGAAAATGTTGGTCTTTCTCATGATAAGAAGGCTATCCAGAACCAGGTTTCACCCTTGACTCTGCTCTTATTACTCCACGAAGATGCATGTCAATAGTGGTTGTCTTTACTTGGTGTAGGATTTTACTATGCATGGAAATAGTGGTCGTCTTTACTTAGTGTAGGATTTTAGGATTAAGTCCCTCCTTATTTCTGTTCTTCATCCTCAGGGTTCCGAACAATTTTGATACATGCTTTCATTTAAACCTTCTTTTGTACATACATTCCGCAAGTATCTGGTTTTGTTTGTCGTGACTACCTGGTTTCTGTTTCAACTCCGCCCTTCCCGTTGTCGTCTGGAAGTTGCTAGCTGAATGAAACTGTTAGACGCAAAGTTATTCTGAATTTTGATGTTGATGCTTTCTCTCGCTAAGAGTAATCTTAAAACGTGAATTTAATTGTGGTTTAGTACTGACACCGTTGAGGCTTTTCGTGACATCTCCTTGCTGATTCCAGGTTACAGAAGATCAGAGACTTCTCCGGGAAAAGGTGCAACATCTTAGTGGTGATGCTGGGATTAAGCGAATGGAATCAGCTCTGTCAGACACTCGTTCTAGATTCTTCGAAGCCAAGGAAAATGGTAGCCCAATGGACACCCCAGTTGCCCATATTTTGTCTCCAAGTCCTCCTGGTTCTTCTGCTGCCCTTCCTCTCCAACCTGGCTCGGACGAAGTAGAAGTTAGTCAGGGTTCTCTTGGGGCTAGCCAGAAGCCAAGCCGTGTTGTTCGCTCATTGTTTAAAGATACGTCTTCTTCTCCATCTGCGGAGGCTGTTCTGTCCACTACCTCTAAAAGTAGAGATAGTCGGTTGGAATCTTCTTCAGATGAAAAATTGGCCAGAGAGAATGAAATGCTTGTCAATGAGATTGTCCATGAGAACCGCCATGCTTTTGCTGACAGTATTGACATCAGCAATGGGAATCAAAATGGTTTCCAGGTGAGTTTATTTTTCTGCTTGCTTGATGTTACATTGATTTGGAATTATCAATGATAAACATAGGTATGATTCCTCGACAAACATTACTGATTGGGAATTAACCTTTTGGAATGATTCCAACTCGATTTGGAATGGCCTTAATATATCGATTTCTTCCAAAACATAATCAAAAGGATTGAGCTATAGGAGCCACTCTACTACTAATCCTTATTGGAGTTATAAGTGTCACGTTTAGCTGCAATTACTTGCAACATCTGTTCTTTTAGTTATCTTCTTTTTTTCGTTTCGGAAAACTCCATTATAGTAGATCTCCAGTAGTATTACTTGATCAGTGTATGAATATGTTCCTCACGGTTAACGCTGTCTTCTCTTTTGAGCAGTCCAAAGTAAGAGAGGCGATGGAGAATGCTTTCTGGGATGGAATTGCGGAGTCTATGAAGCAGGATGATCCCGACTATGGCCGCATAATTGAACTCATGAAGGAGGTGAGGGATGGCCTTTGCGAAATGGCTCCTCAAAGTTGGAAGCAAGAGATTTTCGAAGCTATAGATCTCGATATTCTCACTCAGGTAATTAGTTAGTTCCTCCAGCAGATTTGTATCCGATGCTGTGATTTTTTATGTTCTTACATGACGTGTATACAGAGAATAATAAGCTTTTCATATATTTTCTTCTCTTTTTTCTAGGTTCTCATGTCCGGAACTCGTGACATGGACTATCTAGGAAAGATCCTGCAGTTTGCATTGGTTACATTGCAGAAGCTTTCAGCTGCAGCTACCGAGGATGAGATGAAGGAGACCCACAAAAATTTATTGAAAGATCTCGGTGTAGCATCAAGTGGTTCATTTATCAAATCAATGATAAAGGGTCTTCGTTTTGTTCTTCAAGAGATTCAGGTAATCTGTTGTTCCTCTACGGTACCCACCAAGAGAGAGAATATACCTGTTGTTCCTCTTTTACCACGTGGTGCATTTACTGGATTCATCTATCAACTGCTGCCAATAACAACTCCACGTGATTATTGCACTGTTTAACTGTGCACATGAACCAGCAAAGCACGTATAAAGATGAAGCTTACATGAAGCTTTCTGACTTTGAATTTTTTCAACAGGCACTTAAGCGAGAAATCAGCAAAGCACGTATAAAGATCATGGAACCAATTATAAAGGGCCCCGGTGGTTTGGAGTATCTGAAGAAGGCCTTCGGTGGGCGTTATGGATCTCCATCCAATGTCTCAACCTCTTTACCACTGACAGTTCGGTGGTTATCATCTGTAAGAGGTAGCGCAGAAGAGGAGTGGGGAGAACACAAGGATTCCCTCGCTGCATTGATGGCAAGTCAATCAAGTACCTCTCAGGGGCTTCCTCCATCCACTTCCCTTAAAACTGGCGGCAAGGTTCCCTCGTCATCTAACAAGTTCGAACCGACTTTCTATCCTCAAGTTTCTACTACAGGTTTGAGCTAACCCCATCATCATTTTTATAGAGCATTTTTTTTTAGTAGGGGACATATTCTCAGCCAAGTTGTACCTTCCCCTGGGATTAACCAGTGGTACTACATATTCTTAAGATGCAACCCCATCGATAGATAATTGAGATCTAACACTTTGTGAATCAAACATGTAATTTTTACCAACTTTGGATGGGCAATTGACAGGCCTGACAGGTCCAATGTGAGCAGTTGAACACATGTTTTTAATCATGTTAGCCCATTAGATTCTTATGTGTTTCGCTTGTATCATCAGGTGGGCAACCAGAGTGCAAGGGCGAAAAGATTGATGTGTTGGTGAGACTTGGCTTATTAAAGTTGGTCAGTAAGATAGAAGGAATAAACAATGAAAACCTTCCTGAAACCCTGAAGCTCAATTTCTCAAGGCTAAGGTCTATCCAATCCCAACTCCAGAAGATCATTGTCATTTCTACCAGGTAATTGACTCTCTCTGATGTAGTTTTCCACCGTTTGGCGACTAGTCCTAGGTAACTACTAATTGGAAAGTTGTAGAAGACTTACTTCAAAACTTGCTTCCATGGTATATTGATTCTAAACATTCAACTTCAGCAATGTCAACACTAGTCTGTACTGGAACTGAATTTACTTCGACTTGCACAATAACACAAACTACACTCTCAGAAATTAAGATATCTTGCTAATCAGTTTTAAATTTTACAGCATGTTGGTCTTACGGCAGTCACTTCTCAGCAAGAGCTCTTATGTCAACCCGTCATCCATGGAATACATAGTCACAAACTCTGTCAAAGCAGTGACCGAGCTCTTGGACTCTGTAGAAGATGTTGGTATCATAGAAATTGTCGAAAAATTTTACGAGTTAATGGAAGGGTGCGAGGATGCTGAGAAACTTCAAGCAAGTAAAGAAGTGATGGCAAACATGTTATTGAAGAGTTTAAGAGCCGGAGACCCAGTATTCGAGAGGGTATCTCGTGCAGTTTACGTGGCAGTTAGGTCAGCTGTGCTTGGTGGAACTGTGGCTCACGGGAGAAATTTAGCTGAAACAGTTCTGCGGCGTGTTGGAGCAGCAGTTCTGGTTGACCGGGTGATAGAAATCGCAGAGGTTCTGATCATTGTAGCTAAGGTTTCAGGTAGTGTTCACGGGGAATGGTATTTACAGGTATTCAGCAATGCATAAAGTAAATGATTATGTCATTAAGATCTAAGATCTAAGTTATAATGTATATGGGATAATTATAAATGTCTGTAAATCATTTTAGTACTCATTGTAAGTATTTATGTTAAAAATGTCTGTCTAGCAGAGGAAGAAATAAGCGTTAGAAATGCTTGTAAATCCGAAGGTGTACATAACTCTGGTTCTCAATTGAAATAAAATCATTGCTTTTACGTCTCAGAAATTGCTTCTTTCCATGTATGATGTATGGAACAAATTTGTTTGGTTTATATTATCCATTTTGAGTCCAAACAAAACTCTGAATGGAGAATGGCAGGGGCTGCGTGAACTATTATCTTTTACCAAAAGCGAACTATTATCTTTTCCCAAAAGTGCATCACTACTAGTGATATTTACACGAAGAAAATTTTACACCAACAAACATAAAAATATTAAAACAGGGGCCTCTAGCATTACAAAAGCAGTAGTTCAGGAGTCATGTTTTTGAAATTATATAACAGGAAACTGGGTGCAACAAAAACAGTAACACAGGATTAGCTTTGTGGGATACGGTTAGACAACTTAAAATTATATTAACAATGTTCAAGATTCATGAAGTTAACTACTGATACACAATCCCCTTCGATACCAATGTTTGTATCTGGTTATTCATGTGCCTGTTTGATTGCTTTGCGAACTGCCCAGGTCACCACTAAAGGTTGATTGAATTTAAAAAGAACCTCAGTCTCTGCCATATAAGAATCATTTCCTCGTAGCAAGCACTAAAGGTTTCTAAATAAAATTCGGTGTCAATGAGAGAGTAAAGGAATAACCTATCCAATTGTGCGTTGGACCAGTACAATATATCTGGACGTTCAACTTCGGTGGACTGAAAAGTAGAACAATGAGTAGAATAATTAACACAATCAAATGAATAGATACTGAGCATCTGCATAAAACCAATGTGCAAAATACATGGGCACCCCATGATGTTTCTCAACTTCTTGCCCAAAAACAGCACAAACTTATCTCTAATGTAAAAAATACAGAACTTATGAATATTTTGACAGAGTGTCTCCTGATCCTATGACACTAATTATGAATGTTGAATCTTACCTTAGCCACTGTAGCATTGCAACAAGCCAAAAAAAAAAAAAACAAAAACAAAAGGAAGAGAAGAATAAAGAACACCACGTTTAGCATAAAAATGGTCAAATTGGATTGCAAAAGCTGGACTCCGTTTTCTTTGATGCTTCTAATGTGATTACTGAATACACCAGGTAACAATGGAATTGCTATATAGATAAATTCAGTTGTATTGCAGATATCACAAATGATCCAAGGCGCGCAAAGTGGGATCAACAAGTGGAAAGCTGGGAATCTAAGAATCTAAAGGAGGAGGATATTAGCAAAGGGTTTGCACTGTCGTACAAAGAGAGCCCTCTGCAAACAACATGACAAGGCCAAGCAATTCTCCAGGATTTGAAAGACAGTTTATCCAAACAGGCTAGGAGTATTTGTCTGCTTAATTTAAGAAGTAAGAACTCACAAGACACTACCAACTTGCTAAGTTAATTGTTTGCTTCATTTCTAGTGATATTGACGCAAGGAAATTGGGTTTCTTCGTCGTTATTGAAGGTATTCTGCCAATTTTTAAGTCATGACAAAATTTCGAATGAAGAATGCAAGGGGCAGCGAGGACGTTACTAGTAGAATTGTATGTCTACATTGCTGAAGATTGTTTTGTATTGATAAAAGAAGATAGTTCTTACAGATTGTTTTGTACTGATAAAAGAAGATAGTTCTAACAAATTACAGCAATGAGCTATATACTCTGACAGCTACAATACCTCACCGACACACTCACATGTGACTAGCACGCTTGCAAGTCTCAGTACACCTCAATCGTTCACACACACACACACACACAGTATTACCGTCCCTCAAGCTCAAGGGGGCGAATAGGCCACTTGAGATTGCACATATACTCATTCGCTCGCACAAACATGCTATTAGATAAAACATGCCATCAGATTGTGTTGCATCAGTATTGAGTATTTGACAAAATGAAAATAGCAGCAGCAGGAAATGTCAGAAACAGACCATATGGATCAGATGTTGTGTAGCAATATGTATAAGTGACTTTAGCAGCTGATGTTTCAAGAGAAATTGTTGAAGGGGCACAAGCAACAACAGTGAAGTAGAAAACAAGAACAAACTGACCTGAGATCGCAAAGCAGCTGACACGAGACTGAATGAAGGAGCAATATTGCAAACCATAAGAGAGTAATATGGTTGTTGTCTAAGAAACAGTAGTGAGCATCTGTGAGGTGTGAGCTGTAGTTGCAGACCAAATATAACCACAAAGAACCTCCATAAAGTGTCACCAGTAGTATACCCAGAAAATGTGAAGAAAGACCTTACTTTTGCAGATGATATTGGCAATTGTAGATAGGAGTGAAACCAAAACAGTACCAGGACGTGGAATGTTGCCAGATAAATAGGAGTAACAGTGCATAACAAACCAATTCTGACAAAATGGCATAGCCGGCAAGCTGAACTAATGTAGCACAGAGTTGCAGACAGAAACAGTTGATGCAGGACAAGAAGTATAGGAAATATAAGAAGTATCACTTGTAGCAAAGCAGCGACACTTGTAGTCATAACTGATGGCAACACAACTATCCACTAAGAGCACCAGCAACATGTAGGAAGTAAAAGCATTGGCACATCACATGATAGTGCAGCAGCAGCAAAATATCATGAAGAAAAAACTAATTCCAACATATCTCGGCAATCTCCATGACATAAAATGAGAGCAAATATTGAAAGCCATAGGCACCAACACAAACTATGAACAGAATTAAGAACTGAATCCTCTTATTTTTACTCTCATCTCTACCTATCCATTTCTTAGCATTTATTCTAGATTAGTTCATCTTCAAAGCTTGAGAAGTTAACTGATACATAATCCTAAAGAATAGTTTTCATAAAATGAGAATTTAGGGACATGATATTGTTGTCCAACATAAACAGTGTTCCTCAGGCATACCAAACACCCAAAACGTAGACACCACCATAAACATGTCAATAAACTAATTTACTTTGAAAAATCTCTTCATAACTACCCACTCAGTTCATGTTCCAACTTCAGATCATTTCTTCAAGTAAATAGCAACTAAGAGACTACACTTTCCCCCTAGGGAAAACAGCTGCAGTTATCATCTTAAACCAAAGCCTAAAGTACATGAAGACGTGAAACCCAAGTCTCGTAATCTTCTTATTATCATTCATTGGTTTTATGTGACAATTTTAAACATCTCCATACATTATTGAAACAGCATTGTTTACAAGTACAGTTGATCACCAATTCTTAAGGTTTGTTAGCACCATATAGTACAGTTGATCGTCAATTCAGAAAGATGGTCACCAGTTCATACCTATTCAGGATTATGATTTCAAAAGCTAATCGTTCAATACCTCCATTGACATTTCTCAAAGGTTTAAACATAAACAAGCAAGTTATCAACAGATCAAAGATTCAAAATAAAGCAACAACAAAAGAACCTTCATATTCGTAACTCAAGAAATATTCAAAAACAAAATCCCCTCAACTGCAAATGACACCAACAAATGAACTCATGTTTCCGATCACTAAAGTGTCACTGACAATTGAAAATAATCTAATAAAACATAATCATTAAATTCATTACCCCAAATTTTAGTTTTTGGCAGGTTCATTGATAATTTTTTGTGTACGACCTTCGAACCCTGGGCGCATAAGTTTCTTCTCACGCTTCTCGATCTTCTTAGCTTTCTTAGCTTGAATTCTTCCTTGTATATTATCATTCCTAGCTTTCTGTTTCTCAGCCCTAGCTTTGTTTTTAGTCTCATCTCTATCTTTCCATTTCTGAGCACTTTTCTGCTGTTGCTTCCTTTCCTTCTTAATACTCTTGTTAATCAATTTCGGATCATCATGAACTTTAATACCCGCAGCTCTACTAATTGCTGCACTCAATGTATGTTTCTTTGCAATTATCTCCCCCTTTTCAGGATCCTTCTTTGCTTCCTGTATCTTTCTCGCCTCTGCAAGAGCTTGAGATTTCGAAAGTTTCCTCTTCTTCTTACCAAATTCACCATCATTTTCATCAATTTTCACATGACCAAAAGTAAGTCCATCAACAGCTTTTGCAATATCTTCCTTAATCTTCTTACTCTGAATATTAGCCTCTGCCTTCTTCTTAATCTCCGCTTTAGTTTCGATTTCACCATCATTTTCTCTCTTTCTTTTCAAAAACCAGGATTGCCTTTTCTTCTCTCTATTCGATTCCTCTTCAGGTCCAGCTTTTCGACCAGACCTAAGTTCTTCCAATTTCCTATTCAACTTTCCTTGAAGTTCCTCATAAGTCAATGATTTCTCCTCGTCTCTTAGCTCTTTGATTTCCATTTTCCTTTCATTATCATCATCATCATCATCATCTTCTTCTTCTTCTTCTTCCTCATTCTCATCCTCATCTTCTGAATCATCATCTGAATCTTCCAATAATTTTTGCTTTAGTACATCTAGGGTTCCTGAAGGAACCTCAGGATCTAACTTAGCTTTTCTAGCCTTCTTACGATTTTCTCTTGATTCTTTCTTGGCTGAAGCTTTCGCAACCTTACTTAACCCTTGGAAATATGTTGTTTTCTCTGGAGCTGGTATAAAGAATTTTGGAGGGATTAATTCTACAAGCTTATCGAAGAACTCTGAATTATCTTTGATTATAGATTTCAGATCTTCATTAGTAACAACAACCTGCTTTGCAGAAATTTTATCTTTCTTCTTAATCTTCACCATCTGGTTCAGCCACAAAGATAGAGACTGTTTGAATAAAATTTAGGGTTCCTGGTTTTTATCGCAGTAGCTAGGGTTTATGTAGAATGGGGCGGAACCGTTATATCGGAAAGTTTTAGAGTGTTTTTTTCATTTTGGCACCCGTTTTTTTTTTTTTATTCTCAGGCAGGCACATTTCTGTTGCAACTGGGCTTGAGCTGGGGCTTATCAACTTCACGGCATGTAGGTTTCTATAACTTCAAAATAACGCTCCAGTATTGTCACTTTTGAGTCTCTGACGATGAATGGCAGCAGCATGAAACCGGTCTATTATTTTGAAACGGGAGGAATATCTTTTACCAATATTAGTGTATAAGTATTAATGAAATTGAGTCATTGACACAAAAGAAGATAAGAATTGATCAAAAGAGGAAGATTTAGTAAACCCCTCTGGATCTGAGCAAAACACCAAAGAACCACGTCCATATATAATCTCTAACTAAAACATACTTGCAAGATAAAAAGTAAAGACTCAAAAGACACTAACTACTTGCTAAGTTAAACAGAAAAAAGTTCAGCCAGAAAGACGAAAAAAGTTCCACAAGAAAGTTAATAGCCGCCAATTCCTTTGGATGGGGTGTTGCACGCTATCAAATGCCGTTGAAGGTTGCATGGGTTGCTCCAATTCTGCTGTTGAAGCAGGTTGCATGGGTATGGGTTGCTCCAATTCTTCCGTTGAAGGTTGCATGGGTTGCTCCAATTCTGCTGTTGAAGGTTGCATGGGTTGCTCCAATTCTGCCGTTGAAGGTTGCATGGGTTGCTCCAATTCTGCTGTTGAAGGTTGCATGGGTTGCTCCAATTCTGCTGTTGAAGGTTGCATGGGTATGGGTTGCTTCATTTCTGCTGTTGAAGGTTGCATGGGTTGCTTCATTTCTGCTCCAGGAAGGGAAATAAGGCTTTCAATAAAAGATGTACATACCGTAGCTGAGGAGGGGATTCCGCTGATCTTCAACTTCTCGAAAGTCCTATCTTGCCAATTATAAGTAAAAAGAGACATAAACTTTTTATTTCCACAGCTTTCTGTTTGATGGATCTCTAGGATTAATTGGTCTGTCCCCGTAATAGAATGAAAAAAGAAAACAGTTGGAAATAGACCTTTATACAAACAACCAGGTAATAGAATAATTTGTTCGTTCCAGTTCTCATCACCAGTCCCCTCATGTATCCATAGCTTGACAGTATAATCATCAGTTCTGCGCAAAATAGCTAGACAACCATTCACTTCTTGTAAACGAGCACAATCCTGGACAAAATAGGTTATGGTTATAGACTGATCAACAATGAACTGAGGAATTTGGATCTTCCTGAACTTCTCACTTCCAACATCAAATGCCATTATGCACACAGTATCGCCGAAATTCCAATTGCCTTTCTGAAACTGCTCAGGGAACCAATAAATAGAGCCGTTCACATAAATAGAAGACGAAGTAAGTCCATCAGGTATAGATGGTATCTCCTCGATCCTTCTCCATGAACTGGTGCCAAAAGTCAAGACCTCCCAAAAGTGGCCAACACTAATTTGATTACCATTCTTTGTATCTACTCTCCAGTTGCATATAACTTTGTACTGCTTAGTGACAGGATCAAATCCAAAACTATAAATAAGATAGTTTTTACCAACACGAATAACATTATCTCTAGATGTCGATTTAACCAATGGCATTACCTCTCTGGTGCTGATATTGTATATGCTTACAGAATCCTCAAATTTGTTTGTGAAACAAATTAAACCATTAATAGCTCCAAGTACATCGCTAAACTCGAACGATTTAGAGGTCATTATGTTGTGAATGGATGGAACTGCTCTGCCAGTAACTTCAGACAATAAGTCAGCTGTCTTGAAACACACTTTCTGGTAACTGATGCCTGCACTTTTAATTTTTTTCCGCTGACGCGGAATGAGGAAAAGAAGACATGCAGGTGTTTTTGATGTTCTAAAATGTAAATCAATAAAATATGGATCTTTGATTAAGGAGCACCAATGTTTCGACACGCACTTGAATCGCATAAGTGACTTCACAGGGAGTCTTCTTAGGATATCACATTCTACCATATCATCAGCAACTAGAGTAGGAGTACAAGTTGCTGTGTTTGAAATAGCTTCTTCTTTCTCATTATCAGCATCACTACTTCTCTTCCTCTTCTTCGATACCTTTTTCGGTCTTCCCATGACCCTCTCTCGTTATCTTCCCTGCTGTCTATCTCATTCTACAGTAATAAACAACCAAATCAAACAAAATTTTGTATTTGAAAAAGACATGTTAATTAGTATCAAGCTAAAAGCCAAACTAGACATTGAAGCTTAGGCAAACGTAAAAAAACATGCACATACAAATACCATAGAACACCAAAAGAACCTACACACAGAACAGACATCAAACAACAATACATACGGAGAAAGAATGACACTAATCAACTGTTAAGCTAAACAAATTTCAGTCACCCATATAAATTTGAATCAAAGTAAATAAGACATCATCGTCATACCTTATATATGAAGGCACTGGAAAAATGGTGGTGCTGGTAAGATCCAAGATGAACCGAGTCTTCTAATGCTTTGTGAAACAATATGAAGAAAACTGAATAATCTATTTCGTTTTACGATATACCCGTATATATGATACAAAATACAGAATTCATACTTGACCATTTGATCATAAAAAGCAATGACGCTGGCCGTCTATTTAGTTCCCCATGCTGCACAAATTTCTATCTGCCGGTGTAGCTGTACCTCCTCATTAATATGAGATTTATCTTGCTAATCTCAGGTCAACAGAGACCGATAAAAAAAAGAAGTAGAAATTGACGTTTAGTCCCAAAATTACTGGGCTTGGGACGCTTTAGTCCACTCATCTCAGGCCTAGTACTCTCTAGTCCAAAAACTCCCCGCCTCAAACAGTTGAGTCCAAATATGGACGAGTCGGTCCTTTACTCCACCGATCCGATTATTTTTGGTACCCGAAATGTCCTTGAATCATAATAATATGTTGCAGTAGTTTTAGAAGAGAAAAATCAGATTAGAGAAATGAAAGGGAGACGCAGAGAGGCGATTTCAAGCTGGAGATTCAGAAACATTCGATTCATCTCGATTTGATTTGAAATAAGCCCGAAAAACCTAAAAATTATCATCAACATCGCTTGTTTTTGGAGATCTACTTGAAACCAGTGATGAAAAATTGATGAGCATAATCATGAACAATTGAATCTAAAGATTTTCGTCACCCAAAATGATTATGAAGATAAGTTTCATCTTCTCTTATCACTTATCTATATCTTGAACATTCGATTTGGAGTTATTAGGTTTACCGTTTTCAAAATAGAATTTCATTTAAATTTTTTAGGGTTTTTATATGACTAAACTAAAGATTTCTTTTGATTAACATTTCTGATTTGAAATTATAAATCTTTTTTTATTGTTATTATTATTTTTTTAGATTAGATCTGAGAGGTACGATTTTAGATGAGATTCATAAAGAGAGAGACAATTGTTTCGATGAAGAAGAAATTTGTGAAGATAATCTGGTAGAATTCTTATGTGCTTTGCTTTTATTGTCCCGGTTGTACGAGGTGTACTTTTTACTACACCAGTTATACGCAGTGTACTTTTTAGTACACCTGTTTTCGAAACAGCTAAACTTTTTTTTAACAGTCTTAGTTGTAGCCTTTTTTGTTTCAGGTTTGTTATTGAAACCGTAATGGATTAATTAAGTTTTCACCAGAGTGGCCTTTTGTTATTGAATTCTTAATGTGTGTGTAATTGTACACATGTTGATTCCTAATATATACATAGTTGTACACCTTTTGATCGTTAATATGTACATAGTTGTACACCTTTTGATCCTAGGTAGCTCTCCTGGTCTTAGCTTATGGACTTTTGATCAACTTACTGTTTTTATAAATTTTTGATTGGTGATGACAGGTTAACACGCACTATATACAATGGATCTGGCAAGGTCATAGGCAGGGCTTGCAAGGAAGATCAGGTAATGGTGTTTCATTTTGTTTATTAATTCGTTGTTTGCTTTCATATTGGTTTAGTTGATGCCTTTATTTTGTTTTCTTGCTACCAAACTTTTTTTTAATACATTTCCAAAGACCAAATCTATGTTGTTTTTCGTTTTTATCTTCCAAGGTTCTTGGTTTCTGTTGATTGGAGTTAGTGATGATTACTTAGCCAGTTTGAGTTCTAAATACTTACTTTCATTTTATGTTTTTGTTTTTTTGGTGTATAGTATTATTAAGGATTTTCCTCATCCAGATGAGAAACAAAGGATGCAATTAAGTAGAGATTTAGGTCTCGAACCTTGCCAGATTAATTCTGGTTTCAGAACATAAGGAACCAGATGAAGGTAAACCATGCTCACTCAGTTTGATACAAATTTTCTCCTTTCACTTTTTAGCTAAGAATTACTGAATCTTAAGTTCCCATTATAAGGCACAACATGAATGAGCATATAATAGTGTACATAATTGTACGTAAGAATTAACCGTTGTATTTTCTTGTACACTAGTTAGATGGGTGCATATAAAAGTGCACTTCTTATTTTTGTGCTTTTTATACCAGGTGTATATGCTTGTACACCTTGCTCTTGCTCTTAGAGCTTTGATGGAGGAATTCTTTTTAAAGGTTAAATACCGGTATAATCTTTATGTGCATTGTTTTTATTATACCGGATGCACGAGGTGTACTTGTTTGTATACCAGTTATGCGCAATGTACTTTTTAGTGCACTAGGTTATCATAGATGCTTGATGTAAACATGATCACCTCTGTCATTCCCATGATGCTTGTTAAGCACATATGCATGTTTTGAAGCGGTGTACGTATTGGTGCACCTCTGTCGTTCCCATGTAAAAGTAGGTTTGTGTGTGGTTATGAATGATCGTTTTTCTACATGTTTTGCATGGGTGTACACATTGTTGCACCAGTATAATTCCCATGAAAAAGTCTGCCCAAATGTGAATATGAATGATCGATTTTATGCATGTTTTGCAGGGGTGTACAAATTGGTGCACCAGTGTATTTTCAATGAAAAAGTAGGTTTGTTTGTGGCTATGAAGGATTGGTTTTAGGAATGTTTCACATGGATGAATATATTGATGCACCAATATACTTCTCATGAAAAAGTAGGTTTGGGTGTGAGTATGATTGATCTGTTGTGCATGTTAGTAATCTCCTTTTCAGTAAAGTGCAATGAATCACTGTACTGGGATATTTTGAAGCCATATTAAGTTTGTGTAGTAATGCCCACATGGATTATGTCTCTGACCATAAACTAACTTTTTATTTTGATCGTTTTTTTGCTTTGTTTTCTTATGTGGATGTTGGTGAAAGGATAATCACTTTCTTTTCAAGCTGCGATTTCTTATGTTCATTGTTTTGTCCTCAATGCAATCCGGATATTATGGATGTTATCCAACTGAAGCTTGGCATGGCTGATATTTTTCTCAGTCTGTGCGGACTAGGGTGGCAGTCTGGCTATCATGGATTTTGGATATTTTGGATCTTTGCAGCGGTGTACATAATTGTACACACAAATGTAAATTAAATTTTTTTAAAAATGAAAATTTTATAGTCATATGGGTACTCTTTTTGTAGCTCTCGGAAAATGCTTTCCAAATATATAAAGTTTGTCGATTTTGGACGAGCGGTTTATAAGATAAATTGTTTTTAATTATTTTTTATTTTATTTAAAATTTCTGACGTGTCACGTCCACGTTGAATGTGTCAGTTACAAAACAGTTTCCACTAGATGCACGTGTGCTTTATGAAACACGTGTGGAGGTCAGCATCGTCTTTATATCCCCTTCATCTTGCTCATCTTCCTCCTCAACAACTCCGGTAGATTCATGGATAACGATTTTACTACGATCAGGACCACTCTCCCAAATATCCCCTATTGTATCAGCACCCAAACGCTTTTTGTTATTCCCTCGAGGAGGCAGAGACTGAGGAGTATCAAGACCATCCTTCCTTTTTTTCTTAGTGACAACAGCTTTAGCTTTTCCTTTGTTAGCCTCCTTTGCTTTGGCTTCCTTTGATTTAGATCTATTTCAAAAGAAGCACGAAATAAATATAAGACAACTAACTTTCATTTCTAATACCGGCATAGATACACCACATTACGGCATATAATCATCACTACCGGCATACAGAAAAAAGGTATCGAACATGCCGGGAAATAGTACCGGCATTGAGAAATAGTTTTCGAGGATGCCGATACACTTTGGGAAATTCCTGGAATACAAAATACAAGTACCGACATAAACGTATAACAAAAACCCATGCCGGGACCTAATTCAGGCATTGAAAAAAAATATCGAGGATGCCGGAAATAATTCTGAAGTTCCTGGATACTAAAACCCTAGCTACGACATGGAATCTAAACTACAATGTATGCCGGTACAGATGACAAAATCCTAGGATTTTCTGAAACTAAGTTCTGGCGTGGTATTCAACCTAAATTAAATGCCTGTATATACTGCCGGTGTGGTCTTCATACTAAATCGAATGCCGGTACTGGTTTCCGGTGTGGTATTCATACTAAATTGAATGTCGGGAGGCACTAACGGTGTGGTCTTCATCCTAGATCGAATGTCGGCACTTGCTTCCAGTGTGGTATTCATACTAAAGTGAATGCCAGAATTACTGAAACTCAACTATTTCAGTTAGGGTTTCACGATTTTGACCTAAACCCATAGCTACAAATCGATTGAAACACTAATTAAACAGTTTTAAATGACTTACCTTCGCATAGAAGCCATCTTTCTGAGTAGTTGATCATCCGATAACTCTTGTTCTTCGTGTTCTTGCTCTTGAGCAATCTTAGCAAGTCTTTCTGCCTGTTTTTGTTGAGCAATCAATTTTGAGTTCGATTGGGCGTTTGGTTTCTTTAGTGGAGGCATGGTTATGATTCAGGTAGGTTAATCGACGAAGAAATTTTTGATTTAACTATTAATCGTCGATGAAGAACCGATGAAGAACGATGAAGAAGATGAAGAAAAAAAATATTCAAAACCTAACCCTAACACACGAGTATGCCGGTACTCAAATGGGGGATAAATGATTTTGTGTTTGGTTTTGATTTTAAGTTTTTTATTTTGTGGGGAGGGTATAACAGTCTTTTCATAATGTTTTTTAATTAATCAAAGGGTGTTTTAGTATTTTCGCCCCCAATAAACACCCCTTAGCAGACACCTTTGGTTGGGGAAAGTAATTCATATCCCCCAATTAGTTTCCATATCCCCCAATTGCGCGTTCTAAAACATCTCAGGGGAGTATTATTGAGCTAATAAACAAAAAAACTTTGGAATTAGAGGCTTTGTACGGCACTCAAGAAGAAATAGCTAAACAACAATCTAAGAACAATACAATTGCCTTAGGAGAAAGAAACACAAAATTTTTTCATGTCACAACTTTAAAAAGAAGAAAAAGGAATAATATAGATTGCATCCAGGATAGAGATGATAAAGTGAAATTGAAGATGTTCTCACATCTTACTTTCCTGATCTTTTTTCTGAAAACTCTGTTAACACAGAGGATGAAATATTTTAACATATTAAGCCCTGCATCTCTTTGGAAGAAAATCTAGCTTTAACTGCTATCCCAACTTCAGAAGAAATTTGGGATGTAGTGAAAAAGCTTAAGTCTAACAAAGCACCGGGGCCAGATGGCTTCCCAGTGAGCTTCTTGAAACATAACTGGGAAACTGTAGGAACACAATTGATAGCATTAGTACAAGATTTTTTCAAAAATAAACAGCTACATGTTGATCTAAATAAGACTTTCTTGTTTTTAATTCCAAAGATTAAAAATCCCAAATCCCCTGCAGATTTTAGGCCAATTGGACTTTGTAACACTCCTTACAAAGTCATAGCTAAATTAATGGCTAACAGGTTCAAAAAATCGTTAGAAAAAATCATATCTCCCTTTCAGTCTGCCTTCCTCTCTTCTAGACAAATATCAGACAACATTATTGTTGCTCATGAGATTGTCCATTCAATGAAGAAAAGTAAAAAGAAAACAGGAAACATAGGAGCAAAAATTGACATGTCTAAGGCATTTGATAGAGTTAATTGGAACTTCTTGATAAAAACTCTAAAGGCCTTTGGTTTCTCTAGCCATTGGAGTGAATTCATTTATCAATGTATCTCAACTTCCTCCATATCTGTTTTACTAAATGGGAACCCATGTAAGGAGTTTAAACCAACTAGGGGAATAAGACAGGGGGATCCTTTATCTCCTTATTTATTCATTCTGTGTATGGAGGTTCTTTATAGACTCCCCTGTCATTTGGAAACAGTGAAACATGTAATAGGTATCAAACTCACCCCAAAATCAACACCCATTTCTCATTTATTCTTTGCAGATGACCTTTTGCTTTTCACTAGAGCAGATTTAGGCAGCTGTAAAAATCTTCTGGAAGCTATTAATCTTTTTAGTAAAGCCTCCGGGCAAGTAATAAATTTTGCAAAATCTGGTCTGTTTTTTTAGTAAAAAAGTTCATAATAAACACCAAGGTATTATTTCTAGGTTAATGAAAATCAAAAAAATAAATATTAGAGACACCCATTTAGGAGTACCTTTATTCATAGATAGATCAAAACTTAAGTCCTTTGATAGCATTATAGAAAAAATGGAACAGAGGGTTAAAAACTGGTTAGCAAAAATCTTATCCCAACCAAGTAAGATTGTTCTAAATAAATCTGTTCTTTCTAGTATGCCAATTTTTAGCATGGGATGTTTTGTTTTGCCTAAAAAAATTACCAAAAGAATAAATGATATTCAGAGAGATTTTGGTGGGGAAAACATACTAATTCTAAAGGTATTTACATAAAATCTTTTGATTTCTTATGTAAGCCAATTGACCAAGGGGTTAGGTTTTAAAGAGGCTAACAAAGTGAACCAGGCTATGATTAGCAGGAAATCCTGGATATTGGTGAGTAGTCCTGATGATTTATGGGCTCAAATTTTAAAAGGAAAATACTTTAAAAAAACAGGAGCTCTCCAATCCAAAAAGAAATCATCCGCTTCTTGGATTTGGAAATGCATTTTACAAGGTATCGAGCATATCAAAAAGTATAGTGTTTGGGAGGTAGGAAATGGATTCTCTATAAATATTTGGGATGATAAATGGTTACCAAATAGGGAACAAACTCTAGCTATTTTTGTCCCTAGAAAATCTAATATAACACTTGTGTCTGATTTGATAAATCATGACACAAAAAAGTGGAATGAGTCTTTGTTACTTTCAACTTTTGATAGATCTTTGGTCACTGAAATAACGAACATAAGATTATACACACAAAGGGATGGAAAACTGAAAAAAGATAAATTGAGATGGTTACTTACTAGAAACGATGAATTTTCTGTCAAATCTTTATATGCAAAGTTACTGAATCCGTCTAACACCGTCCCTGACAAAACAAAGAAGTTTTGGAAAGGATTATGGAGCATGGATACTTCGAAGAGAATCAAACTGTTTATTTGGAAATGCCTGCAAGATGCATTACCTACTAAACAGAAGTTCAAATCAGTGGACAACAAATTCATTTTCTTTAAGACTGCGGTGGAATTTACTTTTCACCTGTTTTTTGAGTGTGACTATGCTAAAGCTGTGTGGAATCTACAACCAATGGGAGTTCAGGGAGTACCTCACAACTCAGCTTTTGTTAATACACCTTTCTTGCATAAATATAATGAATGGTTAGCAGGAGATTTGAATTCCATCTCAATGGCACTAGCTGCAACCAAGTGCAGGTTTATTTGGAAAGAAAGGTGTCTTAGGATATTTGAAGATAAATCTAGAACACCAATTCAGTTAGCACTAGATATATCAAGACATTACGAGTACTGGCATCCAATGACTTTGAATAGTTTGAATCAAACACAAGACAAAACTCCAAGACCACATTGGACCTTCCCAATCACAAATACTTTCAAACTAAATTGTGATGCTTCTTGGTTGTCTGAAAAAACTAATGCAGGCTTTGGTTTTGTTCTTCGTAATTGGATAGGAACCTTCAAAGGAGTAGAATCAGGCATCTTCAGGTCTTCCACTGCTGAAGAAGCAGAAGCTCTAGTTCTCCTTCAAGCAGCTACATGGGCCAAACTACATAACATTATACAACATCTGGTCATAGAAGGAGATAACAGGGCAACAATTAGGTATTTACAGGGAAAGGAATCAACTATCCAGTGGCAAAGTATTGCAATTCTAGATGAAGTTAAGAAGCTAGTAGAACAAACGGTCTCTTTTTTGGGCTTCCAGTACGTAGACAGACGAGCAAACAAAGTGGTAGACCAGTTGGCAAAGAAAGGAAGAAAAAGTACCACCCCAATTTCTTGGTTAGACCAAGCTCCCTTATTTTTAATTCCAACAATTGCTTTTGACACAGTCAAAGCTTATGAATCTTGTAATACAAGTACAAACCTTGTATCAGTTCAAGAGGAGGCTAATCTTACAGATTCAGTCTTCAGCAGGACAACTCTATCTGAGCTCGTTCCTAATGAGATTGAATCAAATGGTTAGCCATCTCTGTTTCTAGTAATATATTTTTATTTTCAAAAAAAAGATTATGCATTTTGCAGTCATAAGGAAACTTCGAAATTACGTCAGACAGTATTATCTGTTCAGACGAAGAATAGCAGGGGCTGCCTGGGCGTACACTCTCGAAGACTATTATCTTATAACAATATTAGCGCATAATTACTAATTGCATTGACACAAAAAAGAAGATAAAAGATTTACCAAATGAGGGGGATTTAGTAAATCCCTCTGAACAAAACACCAAAAGAACCATAGCCATAATCTCTGACAAAAACTAAGTTACAGATAAATAAAGACTCACAAGACACTGACAGCTTGATAAATAGAAAAAATTTCAGGGAGAAAGTTTAAAGCCAAGTGTTGCTAATAATCATGTTATGTTGAAGGTTGAATGGGTTGCTTCATTTCTGCTTCCGGAAAGGAAATAAGGCTTTCAACGAAACACGTACATACCGTAGCTGAGGAGGGGATTCCGCTGATCTTCATCTTCTCGAAAGTCTTATCTTGCCAATTATAAGAAAAGAGAGACATAAACTTTTTATTTCCACCTTTGTACTTTATATTTCCACTGGTGTCTGTTTGAAGAATCTCTAGGATTAATTGGTCTGTTCCCGTAATAGAATGAAAAAAGAAAACAGTTGGAAATAGACTTTTATACACACAACCAGGTAAGGTAATCATTTGTTCGTTCCAGCTCTCATCATGTATCCATAGCTTGACGGCGGAATCTTTAACTCTGCGCAATATAGCTAGACAACCTTTCACTTCCTGTAAACGAACACAACCCAGGAAAGCGGGATAGAAATCTATAGGCTGATCAACAATGAACTGAGGAATTTGGATCTTCCTGAACTTCTCACTTCCAACATCAAATGCCATTATGCACACAATAACACCATGATTCCAAATGCCTTTCTGAAACTTCTCAGGGAACCAATAAATAGAGCCGTTCACATGAATAGAAAACGGAGTAAGTCCGTCAGGTAAAGATGGGACGTCCTCGATCCTTCTCCATGAATTGGTGCCTAAAGTCAAGACCTCCCAAAAGTGGCCAACACTAATTTGATTACCATTCTTTGTAGATACTCTCCCGTTGCATATAACTTTGTAATGCTTGGTGGCAGGATCATATCCAAAACCATAAATAAGAGAATCAGTTTTACCACCACGAATAACATTATCTCTAGATGTCGATAATTTACCCAATGTCATTACCTCTCTGGTGCTGATATTGAATATGCACACAGAGACCTTGAATTTCTTCGTGAAACAAATCAAACCATTAACAGGTCCAAGAAAATCAAGACGCCCAAACGATTTAGAGGTGGTGTATATGGTCGAAATTGTTCTGCCAGTAACTTCAGACAATAAGTCAGCCGTCTTGAAACACACTTCCTGGTAACTGATGCCTGCACTCTTATTTTTGGGCCGACTTTTAGGAGGCATGAGGAAAAGAAGACGTGCAGGTGCTTTTGATGTTCTAAAATGTAAATCTCTGAAATACGGATCTTTGATTAAGGAAAGCCAATGTTTTGACACACACTTGAACCGCATAAGTGACTTCACAGGGAGTCTGCTTAGGATATCACATACTACATCATCTACAAAAAGGGCACGACTAGTAGCCGTGTTTGGAATAGCTTCTTTCTCATTATCAGCATCACTGTTTCTCTTCCTCTTCCTGAATACCTTTTTCGGCTTGTCCATGACCCCTTTTTCCTTATTAACCTGTCTATCTCATTTCACAGTAACAAACAATCCGATCAAATAAATTTTTTTATTTGAAAAGACAAGTTAAGTAACAGACACAAAACAACATACAAACCTCAAAAAAGCAACATCGAAATACACCCAATACGGAGAAAGAATAAACACTGATCAACTGTTAAGCTAAAACATTTTTTAATCAGCCATATTGATTTAAATCAAAGTAAATAAGACAACATCATCATACCCTATGAAGGCACTGGCAAAATGGTGGTGATGGTAAGATATATCATCTAAGATGAACCGAGTCTTCTGATGCTTTGTGAAACAATATGAGGAAGAAAAAAGAATTCATATACGGGTACACCCGTATATATATGACACACAGAATTCCAAAAGATAGAAGTAAGACCTAGGCCACATTCAAAGATACAAATACTTGACCAGCCAATAGTAAAAAATGATGAATTAATATACGGCTGACTGTATATTTTCTTTCCCCATGCTGCACAAACTTCTATCCGTCCTGGTAGCTGTACCTCCTCATCATATTTGCCTCCTTAAATTCTTTGTTCAAAGTTCAATATGATATGTGAGACTTTATCTAGCTAATATCTCAGTCAATATAACTTATAACATGCTGATCATTTCCTCCCGAGTGTGACTTTGTGCACCACCCCTAAACCAAGGGTGCACATTCCTCCCCTCCCTATTCGTTCATGGTTAACCCTAGTTACTCACCTTTTTATTATTCTTAGATATTTTAAAGATAAGACAACATAGGAAACATAAAAAAATTGAATCATTAATATCATATACCCATATTTCTCTGAGAACACAAGTTTCAAGTCACTGCTATATGAAAAATGCGAAAATGAGAAAACAAACCGATCTAGAATTGATCATTTTTGGAAAATCAAATTTTTTTTGGAACTAAACACTTAACAATGGTTTTGATTAATAAAAAACTAAAACGTTTTTTAGTCAAAAGAGATTATATTCTCTATTAAGATGGTCTTGATGAATTCAGGTTGAGAATTGAAATATGGTAAGATAGTGGGGAAGAATATTAAGCAGGCTACTACAAAATCAGTTGACGGATGATGATTTTTCATCATGACGGCGATGATTATTGATTAAGTGTAAATTTTAAATCAATTGGCGATGATGGCTAGTATTTGTTGTGGTAGTAGTAGAATTACTATAGGGATGTGATATGAATGAGTTCAATCGAAAAGATGATGAATGTTTAATACTAAATCACATAAGAAACTTGTATGATCTCATGTAGACAGTAAGAAGACGAAGTTCCGAGCAAAAAAAAAAAATAGACGAGAAAATCAAGAAGAAAAATGGTAGTGGTGACTTTTTGTTCGTTAACAAATCAAAATTTCGACTCTACTGTTCTAGTGGCGATTTTTTGTTCGTTAACAAATCAAGATTTCAAATCTAATTTCCCGTCACCACCATTTTCTTCGTGGAGTTTTTGAGGATATAGTAAAAAGAGGAAATAAAACATGGATTTGTCCCTAATTTTTTTGTATTCAGTTTCTCCAATTTCCAATGTTGGTATTTATTTTAATAATTAAACTGTAAACAAAATAGCTAAACCAGAGTTAAAAGTATAGCCAATGAAAGAAGGAGGAATGTGCACCCCGGGTTAACAGGGGTGCACAAAGTCGCACTCTTTCCTCCCTATCTACAATATAACTTCTATAAAATAATAGTGTCGGGACCGGTAAAATTTATCAATTTGTGCGATATTAAATAATTGCATAAATTAATAATTATTAAATCATATATTAATTAGTTTATCAAAATATTGTTTGATTCTAAAAAAAGAATAGTAAAATCATTGCAATTTTTTTTCGTTATTGTAAGATTCGTTCAATTGATAACACCGTATCAGAGAATCCAAGTGAAGCATTAGATAATAAAGGAACAAGAGAATTGTAAAATTTAATCAATGGATTGAATTATCACAGTGGAATAGATGTTAAATTTCTTTTAAACCGTCCTCAAAAGGATATTATTTCAGATTAGTTGACCGACAAAGAAATAATTGAGAGTGTCACGGCAAAAGACGAAAATGATGATGTGCAAGTCGAAGATGGAAGTGTAGTTACAGAAGAATTTCTGAATGAAAGACTTTTTGTGGTATTTCTTAGTTGTTTTACATAAGGGAAACATTACACTATTTATAGATTTTACAAAGAATAAAGGAAGATCAATTTAATGCACAAAATGTGCAAGACCGTTAGCTAAATATCCCCGGTCTTGAGTTGATCGATATGCTTTCCAAACTTGGTTGTAGATGACGTCTTTCCCATATATATTATTTCCTTATTTATTGTTGACTGCGATATTCTTTATACTTGGCAGGATGTTCTGAGTTGCTGAATCTTCTAGCCGTTGGACAACTTTATTACCAATATCTTCAAGATCTTTATCACCAGTATCTTCAAGATCTTTATCACCCCCCTTAAGTGAGAGCGTGAGAGTACTCCGAGCTTGCTTCTGATGGAGTGCAACGGATTTTTAGGAAGAGATTTCGTGAAAATATCAGCCAATTGAGATGTATTAAGAACGTATCTTGTAATTAGCTAACCAATAACAACCTTTTCACGGACAAAGTGATAATCAAGCTCGATGTGTTTCGTCCGAGCATGAAATTGGGGGTTGACTGTCATGTATAGAGCACTCATGTTATCACAAAATAAAGCTGGAGGTTCAGAGAGGCTAACACCAAGATCACGAAGAATATAACAGACCCAAGTGATTTGTGTAGCCGTGGAAGCCATCGAACGGTACTCGGCTTCGGAGCTAGAGCGAGCAACTGTAGGTTGTTTTTTTGATGTCCAAGAGATATAGTTGGCACCAAGATATACACAATACCCAGTTGTTGATCGACGAGTGGTTGGGCAACCATCCCAATCGGCATCCGAAAAAGCATAAATATCAAGACTTGAGCAGGTTAGAAAGCGCAACCCAAAATCTATAGTCCATTTGACATACCGTAATATACGTTTGGCAGCTTGGAGATGATGTTGAGTAGGCTTATGCATGAATTGGCTAATGTAATTAACGACAGTGAGACTGGGGTATTGAAGAGAGATAACTAGGCGGCGATATTCGGTAGCGTCGGCATAAGCAGTTGATTGTTGGTGCAGGTCGTGTTTGATTGCAAGTGGTGTGAGGTCGGGTTTACTGTCAAGCATGAGCGATCTGTCAAGTATTTCTTTTGCATATTTATTTTGAGATAAATATATGCCTTCATTGAACCTAGTGATTCAACACCTAAGAAGTAACTTAAACTCCCCAAATCTTTCATCGCGAATTCGGCACTTAATCTGGTGATGATGGACGACAAAAGTGAATCACAAGAACCTGTAATGATAAGATCGTCAACATATACCAGAATAATAATTATGCATTTATCACATCGGAGGATAAACATAGAGGGGTCGACAAGACTGCAAAAGAAACCGAGTTGAAGAAGAAACTGGTTGAACCTGTCGAACCATGACCTAGGAGCTTGTTTAAGCCCATACAATGCCTTGTGCAACTTGCATACATGGTTCGGCTAAAGAAGATCAACAAAACATGGGGGTTGTTCGATGTATACTTCTTCTATTAAATAACCATGAAGGAATGAATTTTTTACATCTAACTGACGGAGAGGCCAAGAACGAACTGTAACAACAGCGAGAACTGTGCGAATTGTTGTAGTCTTGATGACATGACTAAATGTCTCATCGTAATCGACACCTTCAAGTTGGCTGTAACCTTTCGCAACAATACGTGCCTTTAGATGTTCAACAATACCATCTTGTTTTAATTTAGTTTTGAAAACCTAGCAAGTACCAACAACATTCTGATAAGATGGACGCGGAACAAGAGTCCAAGTATGATTTTCTTGGTGAGCTAATAACTCGGCATTCATCGCAGCAACCCATCTTGTTCAAAGATGTTTTTAAAGTTTTAGGTTTTGTGGGTAGCGGAGCAGGCATTGCCGAGAGTACGAGTTGATCTTTATCTTTTCTTCTAGTAACAATATGTTTGTGGGTGAAAACTGTGTCTTCCGATTTTGGTAATTTTGGGTGTGTGGATGAGAAACGAATCTAAACCCTAAACAATGCACTGCACGGGAGTACTTTTGATTCGAGAGATCAATCTGTACAATCCTGGCCTAAACCAAGAAATGGACGTTCCAGGCTTGCTTCGGTCACAAAGTGAAGGAGAAGGGTTGGTCTTAGGGAGGGAAGCGAAGAAAGTGTTGAGACCAGAATAGTTGATTCTAAAGGTGTGGTTGTTTTATGACTTGTATCAGAAAGTGGAACTGGAATGAAAGGTATCAGTTCTTTGGTGATTTCTGGATACTGTGATGTTGCCGACCAAAAACTTGTTGTTTCGTGGTAAATAGGTGAAACCTATTTATACAAGTCATATTGAAACGTACCATGGTCTCGTAGGAAATCGAAACGATTGAGCGATGAATAATATAGTAACGTGTAACCTATTCATCAAACATGTCACAAACTTGCTTCCATGATGAAGAAAGTGAATTAGTTTACACCGTTACTTTCATCACCACTAATTATTCCACTTCATGACACTTTCTTATAACGGGCGTATTGCACGCCGAACGCTGTAAACCGCCAAACCAATACCTGATGAGTATCCCCCAGTTTGTGACATGTTTGATGTCTCGAGTGTTTTCGTGGAAAACGTGTAGCAGGTTGCTATGTGTGGCAAGTCAAAGTCAAGAGACTTGCCATAGGAAAATAACATGTGATGCTATTAGGCTTGCCTTGGCCGGCCGCCTAAAACTTGCCACAAATCCGTCAGTTTGGTGGCGAACTTGAATGGCTGAGATTGCATCTCATGAAGAAGGGTAGCCGTTGATTATGGCTACCTTCTGTTGGCGACTGATATTGTCACAGTGGCATTTTTGGTGTACTCCAGTGGCATTGCAGCATGACTGGCATACCTCGTGCATGCCAGCTGTGGCACGGTGGTGTAAGTGGCGCCTGGCGTAGCCATGGCCACTAGCTATTTGCCTAGAACTTGCCGCAAGTCCATCAGTTCAGTGACGAACTTGGATGGATGATATTGCATCTAATGAGGAAGGGTAGCCGTTGATTATGGCCATATCTTTGTTGTGTAGCAAAGTGACTCTATTAGCATAGTGGCGCCTGGCGTAGCCGTGGCAGCTGTTTTGGCATATTGGTGTTAGACCCAAATATGGATCTGGCAACATTGGCCTTGTTGCCACATCAATTCCAACGCTCTGGGAAATGTTATTTGGCTTGGTTGGCGTAGCAATTTTTCCCAAATTAAGGTTTGGCATGTCGAAACCCTAATTAGTGCGTGTGGCATGGCTGCGGCATGGTGGCGTTGTGGCATGGCCACACCTGTGGCGTTGTGGCATGGCCAAAGCTAGGACTTGACTCCGTGGCCAAAGTTAGGGTTTGGCGGCGTGGCCAAGGCTAGGATTTGGCGCCGTGGCCAAAGTTAGGGCTTGGCGGCGTGGCCAAGGCTAGGATTTGGCGCAGTGGCCAAAGTTAGGGCGTGGCCAAGGATAGGATTTGGCGCCATGGCCAAAGCTAGGGATTGGCGGCGTGGCCAAGGCTAGGATTTGGCGTCGTGGCCAAAGTTAGGGCTTGGCGGCGTGGCCAAGGCTAGGATTTGGCGTCGTGGTCAAAGTTAGGGCTTGGCGGCATGGCCAAGGCTAAAGTGGCTCGTGGCATGTTACTACGGTAGAGTGGCATGTTGGCACGTTACTTCGGCAGAGTGGCATGTTGGCATGCCGATTAATATGTTGTTGTGGCAGGGCGCGTTTGGCTTGCGAGTTAGTATGGTGGCGCGGCAGGGTGCGTTTGGCCTTTAATGTATGGTAGCGGGTTTAGAGCGACTTGATTGCTCAAGAAAAGGGGCCGGACAAACATGAGGCGTGGCCGCACCTCTAGTGCTCGTGGCGTATTTAAAGTGACCTAATTGGTCGATAGGAAGGAGAGGGGTCGGCCAAGCATGGGCGTGGAGACACTTCTGGTGTGAGTGTGGCGGCTTTAGAGCGACCTGATTGGTCGATGGAAAAAGGGGCCGACAAGTATGGGCCCAGCCACAACTTATGTGCGCGTGGCGAGTTTAAGGCGACCTGATTGGTCGAGGGAAATAGGGCCGGTTTAGGATGGGGCGTGGCCAATGGCAAATGGTGCCGGCTGGCCTAAGGCATGGCCACGCCTCCCTTTAATTTCTGCTGCTCCTATCCTGCGGCTCCCTGTTTTCTGATTCTGGGCAAGATTTTGTGTCTACTAATCCATGGCGGATTACTTACCTAGTTTGCCTAGGCTTAAATTTTGATAAGCAAGGTCTGATATACTGCGCAAGGCGCAAAACCCTAACTTTTGCAAGTTAGCAAGGGTAATCGATTGAATTCTATGTGTTGACACAGAGTTCTTTATAGTTCATTACCAGAGAGCATCATGCTTTCTGATTGAATACTTTATGCAAAGACCTTATCCTTGATATTTGGAAATTCGTGCTACTCTGCTGCGAGTGAACACAAATTGTCTTGCCATATCAACATTAAGGGTTTAGCCGGGGAACATAGCATAGAAAGCATTCAAGAAACTTGTATTAAGAATATAGGCAAGGCGCCGAAATTTACAGAACATCTGGGATGGTTGCTACATGCGCCAGTCTGGATAAATTTCATGTAAATATATTAAACGGCTCAATAACTATGCCAGTGGAGAGGTTAGCACTCACAGCTCCGTTTCCTTACAGAGTGACGTCACATCAGATGCAAGGTTTTACAATTTTAACCCTAAGCTAAAAACCACCATTAACACCATAGTATGCGAGTTGGAGTTGGCTGTAGTAACAACAGATGAATCAGGTGGAGGCATTTGTGGGCAATGGTTGTAAATATATCTGTTAAGTAAGAAAACTTGGTTTTAACGGAAGCGTATGTATTCTAAACAGTTTTTGAGTTGTCATTCTCACATTGAGATGGAGTATTTGGTAGTGAAGAGTTAAAAACAAGTGATGGTGGAGTAGTAATTACCACATCTGGAGGGTAGTATCAAGTTCCGTGGTGGTAGGAAGTTCTGGTGTAGTAATTACCACTTCTAGAGGGGTAGCATCAAGTTATGGAGTGGGTATGGGTAATGATGTCACACTATTTTCTGCATCGGGTAAAGGTATTTGGTGGTTTTCTGCTGAAGATATTTGGTATGGAGGAGAGACATTAGGTTGAACCATTTGTTCATGTGGAATAGTAAGATTTTTTTCCCTAGAGTGAATTGTTGGTTGTATAGCTAATGGGTGCGACACTTGAACTGTTGTACTAGGATCAAATGGATTATGTATAAATGGTAGTGAGAATGATGATGGAGGTATCTAGTCGTACGTAGTAATACATAACTCCCACTCCGACTTAGCGGACAATTTTTCTGGTGTTACCTGAAACGGAAAGCACATTTCATCAAAAACAACATGACGAGAAATATATATACGCCTTGTCGAGAGATGAAGACATCGATATCCCTTATGAATTAGACTATATCCAAGGAAAACACAAGGGTATGACTTGGGGCCAAACTTATTTTTTGCATAATCGCGAAGGTACGGGAAACACCTGCAACCAAAAACTCGCAAAAGATTATAGTTGGGTGAAATTTTATATAACTTAAAAAATGGTGTTTCCATCTTCAACTTAAAGGTATGAAGACGATTAATAAGATATACAGCACTAACAACAGTAAGAAAAGCATCAGTCCAATATTTCAATGGAATATTAGCATGAAATAACAATGTAAGACCCATTTTAACAATTTTCCTATTTTTACGCTCCGCAACCCCATTCTGCTAAGGAGTGTGCGGACATGAGATCTGTTGAATCACTCTGACGAAGATAATCAAGAAAATGGTTAGAGGTAACTCACCACCCTCATCACATTGAAATCTTTTACCTTATATTCAAATTACTTTTCTACCATCTTATGAAAGGTGAGGAAAGCATCATAGAAATCATATTTTTGACGAAGAGAGTATAACCATATAAGACGAGTACAATCGTCAACAAAAATAGCATAGTAACCAAAATTTTGTTGTAATGCAATTGGTGCTGGAGCCCATAAATCACAGTGGATTTTAGCTAACGGAACAGAGGAAATTTTATTATAAAGTGGAAACGGTAAGCGACAAATTTTACCAATTTGACAACTACTGCAAACATTATACGTCTTGTTCCAACTAGAAATAGAAATTAACTGATTGGTGTTTAAAATACTCAAAAACTAAAGTTTGCGCGGCACAAACGTTGGCGCCACAACTCAACAGACACATGCTCGGTCTTAATCGCGGATAAATCTTCTGGTACTCCCCCTGTGTCCAGAGCATACAAATCCCCTTTTCTACTTCCCGTTGCTATGATCCTGCCTGTCCTCAAGTCTTTTATCTTAACACCATAATCAAAAGATTCAAACGAGCATGTATTATCGTCAATAAATTTACTAACCGACAAGAGATTTTTTGTTAAATGTGGAACAACAAGAACATTTTTTAAGGAAATATTTGTACCAAGAGACGAGGTGATGTTCTTAATACCAATGTGAGAAATTTTCAAACCTTTTCCATTACCTACGATTACCTTGTCGGTACCTTGATAAGGCTTTAAGGCTTTAATGTTTTAAATTTACATGAGTTGCCGGTCAAGTGTGACGTAGCGCCGCTATCAGTATACCAAGTTGGGTCCATAGATTGATTCGATAGAGTAGTGAAAGCCAAAGCATTTGAAAGATTTTCATCTGCATCGTAAGCATGGTCATATCTGTACCAACACTTCAATGATTCATGGCCTGGGCGCTTACAGATCTAACACTTCGGTCTTTCTTTTGGAGTGTAGGTGTAAATAATCCACAGGGACAGGTGGAACAATCCTAGGCAATGGCGTACCAAGGAAAATAAGCACTAGAAGTACTGAATCACCTCACCAAATCTGAGCGCGAGAAAAGAGGAACTGAAGCAGCCCGTGAGGTCGACATAAAGGGAGAAAAAGTTCTGATGTGATGCTCATCGGGTACAAGAACAATAAATGCACTGACAGAGTTGGTGAAGAGATAAGAAGAACTCGGTCAAAGAAAGACTCGACCAGGGACCTAAAGGGCGACATCGATCATCTCCACCAAACAAGCGACATCGGGTAGTGGGATATCAGAAGAGGACATCACTCGGCTCGGCTAGATATCTCGACCTAAGGAAATAGGAATATCGGCTGAAGCATCAATTGATCACCCGAGAAGAACATCAAGGAAGCTACGTCAGGCCCAACATCGTAGTACTGGATGTATCATCACCTGCTACTATAAATAGAGACTATGTAGAGAGGTAAAACTCAAGTAAGAAGTGAGGAAAGAGAGCACACCTAGAGTATTGAGAGAAAAGCACTCGTCTTGTAATCTTGAATCAAGCAATAAGATCATCCCTTTACCCCCGTGGACGTAGGTAATCATACCGAACCACGTACATATTGTGTTCTTCTATTTATCTTTCTTGTTACTTCTTATTATGTGTAGGATGGACCATTGGATGTAGTAGTAGGGTTTTCAACATCTACATTCTGGCGCCGACTAAGGGGACCGTGTAACATCTTTAGATACCTTGCCAAAACGCCATTGAAAGAGAGATTCAACAGCTCCTATAAACATCTATTGATGATAGTTGATGCTAAGTGAAAGGCTCTAATGGTTGGAACGCATAGGTTTCTAGATCTATCGTTTAAAGTTTACCTTGCGGATTAAAAGCTCGATTTCTTTACGTTTGTTTTCACTTGCCTAATCGTTGAAAAGCTCACAAAATTTTAGTTTGAAAATAAAAACTTGATTAGTTGTCTTCATCATCTTGATTTTCTCGAAGTAAGTACCATAAGGTTTCTTACCTTATGAGTGAGTGTTTTCTGTCGGAAAAGTTTGATTAACCGTCTTTTACCGAGTTAAGTGTTTTCTGTTGAGTTAAGTCCCTTGATTAAAGATCGTCTCATCTTCGACCTGGACGGTGAAAGTTAACCGTTATAACACCTCAAAGCTCCCGAACGGATCATCTTTGATAATCGGGGGAAGCTAGATTGAAACGTTATTTCGCCGTTTAAATCTTCTTTGTAAGTTAGGTAAATGACAATAGTGGTGGAGGCAAGACTAACTCGAAGTCATCGAGTTTAGTTTTCCGAAAGCTACGGCTAGAAGGAGTATAGTGAGTGCTTCGTTAATAAGTCTCATCTTGATCCTACAGTAAGAGCCTCACAGCGTCAGTAGAAAACCAAAAGAATCCTATGGTACAACTGTCCTCGGGGATTTCTGGTAATCTGTATAGGTGAACCATCGGAGAAACAGCTGGTGAAGGTTGTTGTTATTATCAACCATAGCCAAGAAAGAAATTTTCCGATCTAACGTACGGATGATTAATGATTTCTGGCACTAGGAATGTTAGGACAAATAATCATTAATGCATAGAGAAAGTACCGAAAGCGATGTGTCGAAACAGATTTTCAAAGATTGTCCTTTACGGTCAAAACCACTCGATTGCTAAGATCAGCACGCTAGTATAAATGGAATTGTACTTCATCCTGAACAGCAGAACTGCTGTACTTCATCCTTAATCTTTTCGAAAACAGTTCGAAGTAAGTGATGTGTACTTTGCTGACGTAGGTAGAGACGGGCGAGCCGAGGCACAAAAGCAACACTAGAGACGATGGCAAGCACTTCTAGGACGGGTAGGATTCTCAGGAATCGGGCCATAGCGGGATCTAGTGCACAAGAAGGACTAACGGATTCCCTACAAGAGGGTAGCCGACAAAACCATCAAGGTGAATCTCAGGCACCAGGCAAAGGCATGGCAACTGTCGACGAAGAAGTCGATCTAGGCCGAGACGACGATCTCCCACCAAGAATACTGAGGATTAACCCGAGCCAGATGAGGCAGGGGGACATGGAAGATGGAAGAACTGCATCGGATACTGAGGAAGACGAGGAAGTGCAAATGATGCAGGAGGAACGAAGGAGAGAAAGACAGCAGATGGAGTATCAACATGCACTAGAACAGGAAGGAGAAAGGCTTAGACAAGTGTGCTTGGGAATGGGCAACCTCAATCGAGACATCCCACCGGTAACAGCTGATCCTCCCGTACCTCCAACCATTCCCCCCGTTATTTCCCCAGCAGGACCACCAACTGCGCCCCCCAATGCAGCAGGAAACCAAGTGAATGGCCACTCTAGCCATGAGAGCACTGACCCAATGTTACTTGCTATCTTGGCGAGCCAAAGAAGGCAGGAAGATCTTATGAGAGAGCTGCAGAGAAGAAATCTAGCCTTGGAGCATGAAAACTACCAGCTCCGCAACCAGAGCCGGGTCAAGAGGATCGTCGAGCCGAGGCGCTTCTAGCCATCGCACCCAGTCAAGAAACACTCCGACCCCACCCCTGAACCGAGAGCGTGTGCCCGACCCTAATCGCTTAAGGGGAGGGTATGGCCCACTGAGGACTCTTCGACCGAGAAAGAGGCGACAAACGAGGGAACGGATGCGACAACCAAGCCAAAGCTTGAGCAACTTGAGCAGATGGTCAAGAAGCTGACAGGAAATGGCGAGGAAGACAAGTTGGTAGAAGTGATCAGCGAAGCACATAAGACACCATTTACTAAGGAACTGGATCGGACTCCATTCCCAAAAAAGTGTACGTTGCCGACCTTCCCATCCAGGTTTGACGGCATGGGTGACGCATGAGAACATGTCAAAATGTACGGCATGTCTCTGCTACAATGGACGAATTACGATGTGGTCATGTGCAAGTTCTTTCCAGCGAGTCTCGAAGGTGAGGCAAAAAACTGGTTTTACACCTTGCCCGATGAGTCCGTTGGCAATTATGCTGCCTTGGTGGAAACCTTCCTGGAAACTTACATGCACAACAGTATTGCTCAGCCCAGAGTCAATAAGCTCTTTACACTAGCACAAAGATTTAGGGAACCATTGTGGTCTCTAACCAATAGATGGAGAAAGTTGTGTACTGACATCGGGAAGGTACCGGTCGATCAACAGATCTTCGGGTTCGAAAATTCATTGGGAAAGTCAGACCCTATTTGGATAGCAATGTACACCGAGAAACCCCAAACGTTAAGGGAAATCAGGAATATGCAAGAACACTACATCGCCCTAGAAGAAATACAGGAAGGAGCACATGATAGGGGAATACAAGAAGCAAGCACTACAGTAGAGGCGATCCCACGAGAAGATCCAAAGCGATCAGAGAAAAGGCCGAGCACACCACATCAAGGGTCGAACAAGAAAAGTTGGGTCGAGAAAGGAAAGAAGCCTCGCCACGAACCCAGAACTTACACTCCACTAAATGCACCATTGGAAGAAATATTCAAGGAAGTAGAAAAGAGGAACGACATCGTATACCCGAAGACGAGGGAATCCAAAGATGATGAAACAAGGAACCATCCCGAGTTTTGTCATTACCACCAGTATCGTGGCCATTCGACCAATGATTGTCGGGAGGTAAAAGATATCCTCCAGCATCTGATCCGATATGGATACTTGCGACATTTTTTCAAGACATCGCCGACACCAGTTCATCCCGACGTTCCAGTGCATCAAATAAGAATCAATCGTGGTATCCAGTTCGCCTGTAACACTATCTCGCACTCGACAACTCAAGGGTTTGACTTGGGTACATGTATCACTTCAAGGATTCATAAAAGATATCGGGCGGGAAAGGAAATATTCAGCGTGGCTAAAACTCTGCCCATGGAACCTTGGATGATGCAGCCGATCACTTTCTCGGCAAAAAAAGACGTCCCGTCAAATGGTCAAGCCCATGGAGATCCCCTAGTGGTAACCTTAATTATCGAAGAATGGGGTGTCCGAAGGATACTAATGGACAACGGAGTTCAATCGAGGTCCTTTTTTACGATACCTTCAAAAGAATGGAGTTATCTCGATGACATCTTAATCCCGTCGACCTATCGAATCTA
>JAJJWW010008738.1:0-196699 GCA_023531295.1 Papaver armeniacum | reverse complement strand
CCAACACCTTTTCCGACATCAAACATTCCATCCTGAAGCTATCTCAACAGCAGCTTCAGCATCCCATCCAGAAACTGTTTCAACATCAACATTCCATCCAGAAACCGTTTCAGCTTCAACATTCCATCCAGAAGCCGTTTCAGCAGCAGCTTCAACATTCCATCCGGAAGCCGTTTCAGCAGCAGCTTCAACATCCCATCCGGAATCCGCTTCAACAGCAGTTCCAGCATACATCCCCACAGCTTTTCCAACGACTCCAACATGTGCTTCCACCGCCTCACCATCTGCCTCGACAGCATCCTCAGTGGTCGCTTCGATTTCCTCAACAACAGTTTCGACACCCACTTCAGAAGATGCTTCAGTCTCGCAAAACACGGCCTCTTGGGAATGTTCTGGTTCGTCCACCTCAGAATCGAGGATTACGATACCATTATGGACAGGGTAATTAAACTGGCTCTCGTCTAGAAGTTTCTTGGACTCAGTCCTTCGCCGTTTCAATCGAGAGGCGAATCGTTCAGCCCTGTCACTAGGTTGTGGAGAAGCTTTATCACGTTGATATTTCCCGACTTGCTGGGATGCTTCATCACGTCTCCATTTCTCCTCCATGTCAATCAAAGCCATGAAAGCCTGGGTGCGCACCCGCACGATGCGTAGATGGGTGAGGGGCATGCCTTGTATAATCCGGCCGGCTGCATGGAACAAAGGGTTGATTTGGTTTAATATCTCCTCATGTAAAGAAAACCTGGGTTCGTCGACTTCAAAAAATTTCTCCGAAGAGTCAGAGGTATGACACTACACCAAATTCTGGGATTAGTAACAGAACTGAGCCGTTTCTAAAACGGGTTATAACGGCTCTTGCCTGTTTCAAAAGTGGGTGTTACATTTTTTTTCGTAACGGCAATGCAGCCGTTACGAATTCTTGGTTGTAACGGCGTTAGTAACAGCTGAGAGCCGTTACGAAATGACACGTGGTAACAGCTCAGGGCCGTTACGAATTTTTTGTAACAACGTGGTCGTAACATCCTTGAGCCGTTACTACGTGGCACATTAGTAACGTGCTGGATCCGTTACTACGTGGCAAGTTGAAACAGTTGCTAGCCGTTACGATTTTTTTTGTAACAGAAAAAAATTTAATGCCAGTCAACCTTGACCTGGTCAAAATTAGTCAAAATTGACTTATTTTGACCTAGTCAAGGCTGACCGGCAGTTCATTTTCTGCCGGAAATAACCTGGGCATTCCAAATATCCTGCATACACCTTTTATTCCATCCATAATCCACATTTAACAATCAATTCATATCACATTCAACCAATTCATGTCAAAATATAACACAAATTCTTGTAAGTACCAAATTTTTTTTTGTCCAGTATTCTAAGGAAATACATAGAAATTTACTGAGTTCCTAAATTCAGTTCATAGAAACTTTCTATGCTCCTAAGTTCAGTTCACAAATTCTTCTAACTTAAATCACAGATACTACATAGAAACTTATAACACTTGCAGCTGCTAAGGCACCTAATGAGCCCAAACACTAGTCGTCAAGCACAAATCAGCCGTAAGTTATCCTTGCAGCATTCTTCATCAATTTCTCCCTGTCTTGAAGTTGATAATTCCCAACCCATACTACACAAAACAAACAAAAAGCATTTATAAGAATATTAACTTAAGGCTACCAAGTTCACACCAATTCAGATAAATGTGGCTAGCTGTGGACCACATATTTTCCAAAGAAAAGTATGGCAGTGGCTAGAAAATAAAGAGCATGATAAATATGGATAACCACAACACAAGTGCCAAAAGAGGAGGATAGATATGAAGACGCAAATATTACCTCAATTTGACTGCTATCTGGGGAGAACCAGCGCAGTAGCACTCCGAGATGTATAACTGCTGGAATCAATTTAAAAAGCAGCGGAGTAGTCACCTGGAAAATTGATTTAACAAGTTAATCACTGAGAAGAAAAAAAAGAAGATAAAATGGTATCATATAACTCATGCCTATTAGTCAGAACATCGAAAAGAATACATTGCTTGGTGTCAAAATTTTGGTAGTTATCAAATGTACCAGATCACTTGATAAAGTTGAAGCAAAATGAATGTAAGCGCATACATCTGTTGGCGTGGGTCATGGTCCATGAATTTAGCAATTTTGCACAAGATTTTCAAACTATTCAAATAAGGGTAGTTTGATAAGCCCTATTTAGGGTCAGATTTGAAGGTCTTTTACAAAATCGTTTTACATACCAGGCTAAGAGCTGTTGTGCCAAGAAGCAGCAGGTATAGTTTACCCTGTCAAAATCAGTAAAATTGTAATTAAGATCCAGCTAAAGTAGAAACGCGAAGGCATAACACCATATTCGAACTGTGATGTGATACTGATAACAAAATGTAAAATCCTATAGAACTACCTCAAGGTACAAACTGATTTTTTTCTCAAAAAGTGAAACCAAGAAGTGAATACCAACGGCTAAGGTATGCTATTTTATTGCCGCTGCAAGAAGGGAATCCATATTAACATGTTGGACCGAATGAAAAAGAGACTAATACTGGCTTGAACTGACCTCTACCACATGAAGATTAGATGCACGACTGAGAAGTATAAAAGCGAACTCCCCAATTTGGGCAAGTGACAATCCAACCTACAAATATTAAGAACTGTATACGTCATTTTGTCCAGAAAAACAAGAACTGTAAGTGAAGCACAAATACATTACGTGCCTAAGAAGTTAGATAAGGTCTTACAAGAAGTGAGGTCTTGTTGTTGTATCCAAATCCTTTGACAACAGCAGTGATAACAATTGTTTTCACAACAACGACCAAAATAACAGCTGCTAATAAAATATCAACGTGGTTCCAAATGAAGGGAAAATTGATCAGCATTCCAACACTGGCAAGAAAAAGAGCAGCAAAGAAGTTGTGATTCAATCTACAAAATGGAAAACATGTATAATCAGAACAAGTTAAACACTTAAATCATACTCCTATATTCTCCACTAAGAACAACCAATATACATTGAGGCAGTATATATGTTAGATACTACTATCAGACTCTTCTGTCCTATTATTGATCAACAGGAAAGCTTTCTAATGAAAGAACAATATTATTTGGACCCATTAGTTTGTTGACTTTATCTGGAGTTGGACGAAAGAATTTTTCCAACCAAAAATATATTTAACAGTAATGCATTCCAGAATATATCCATCCATCTACTAAATTAGACGAGGTGTAAAGATTTCTAAATAAGCACAAGACAATGCATTATTAAAGACATCTAGCACCTCAACAACTTCCAAAGAAATAAACATCAAAAGATATCTTACTTGCTCAAGCATATGTTCTGAAAGATCAGTTGATGATATCATCACCCCTGCAGCAAAGGAACCAAGTTCAAGGCTGAGGCCCAAACTGAAGGGTGGCATTAACAGGAATGGTTGGAGAAGATCCAGTTTCACCATAGGCTAGCTCTACAGAGACTCTAAATACTGCATTGTCTCCCTTCTCATTGTCTTGATACCTAGATCCCATGCCTTAATAATTTTCCCTTTTAGAAAACAAAATCAACGCCATTATGTCAATGAACAAAAAGGTGCAAGAGAGACACTTCAATCCTTTACTAGTACTTCACACTCTTTAACTATTTCCGTAAACCATCATACCAACAACTTAATTTTAAGTTTGGTTTACACAATAAAACGTACAAGTCACAATCACTACTCATCGAAACATCAACAACAAAAGCTGAACCAAAAGAATCACTTACAAGCTTACAAAACTAAGCTAACTTTGGAACACTTACACCAAACCAAGAACAAGGATTCTTTGCACCATCACTGAACTTCAAATCCAACAAAACATCGCACAGATCTCTACCAACTCTTTCCCTAAACCTCAATAGTGATACCCCTGCAAGTAATTAGTCCACCCATCTTAACAATCAAAACCCATTTCACAACTAACCAAAAAATAAAAAATCAGAAAACTAGAGTAATATCTTCATCGATGAGACATGAGAATTAACATAAGAAACCAACATTAAGAAAACCATACTGATCAATCTCCTCCATCTCTATCTCCAAAATTAAGCACTTGTTCTTCCACAACAAGATATTTCTGTTTCCAGATATAATAAAGATGATAAATTTATTAGTTAGAAATGATTATAAGATGTAAAATAGAAAACCCATAACTGCGTTTTCAAGTATTAATGAAGAAGAAGAAGAAGAAGATAAACTGAGAAAAGTAAGTTATCCTGCAATTTATAACTACCATGGTAACACAAAACTTATAATTCGTTTATTGTTTGGTTTTTTTCTTCTCAATCTACTTCTATGTTTTTGAAAAAAACACAACCAAACTCATTATAAACCCCACAAATCTCAGATCTAAATGGTTGAAATCAACTAAGAAAACACAAAATACAATCCAAGCAATATTGAATCCTAGAAAATTAATACAGCCAAATCTAAAGAAATACAGTAACAGAACTCAAAACTCAGTTCATGAAACTCAAATTAGAACCGAACCCATCTTTAAACTCCATAAAATCCAATAAAAAACATAATAAATGCGAATACATTCGAATTAACAGCACCACCATGAATCACCTGGGTTCTCAACAGATCCATCATCTTCCCATGATTTCTTCACCTCAAGAATAAACCCTAACCCTAACTCTCCCCCTGATTCATCACCTCACACAGAGAACCTAAAACTCATACTGGTTCTCCTTCGTACATCAACAATTACACCATCACCCTCATCATCTATACATATTCATTAATCAACAATCAACGATTTCTGTGATGAAACTAGAGTTTCATCGCCTGAGAGGAGAGGAGAGAATAAAGCAGGAGCATAAGAGAGAAAAGAAAATACTGAAAATGAATCTCGATCTGCTGAGATATCCTCAAAAGCACGCATGTGAATCGCACAGGCATGGGAGGAAATATCCTCTGGTAAAACTCATCGTGGGTGGAAACATAATGCCACACATGTGAATGGTACACGCACATTATAAAGGTGTTACTACCCAAGTGTGACCAAGCGTGTGACTGGCACGTCTATAAAAAAATTCGTAACGGCTTAGTTCTGTTACGAATTTTAAAAAAAATTAGTAACGGCTTCAGCCTGTTACGAATATTTTGTAACGGCCATTTGTAACGGGAATTTTGTAACGGCCACAAAGCCGTTACGAATCCTGGAATTTGGTGTAGTGTGACCATCACCGGAAGATCCCATTGTGCACTACAAAAAAAATTACATTATGTCTGTATCGGCAATCTACATGATGAAGAACACAAAATGGAGAACTATGAGAAAAAACACGAGACGATACCTGTGAAGAAGATGGGTACAATTCTATGATGATCTATACGAAAGAAAGAATAATTGGCTCACCTGGACTGCTGATGGAAAGAGGATTGCCGCTACAGAGGTAAAACCAATGATGCGAAAATAAAAGTGTGGACAACGCCTTTTATATACATTGTATTTTAAAGTTTGAGTAGAAATTTTTTCTTATTTCGGGTCAAGCACGCCATTCCATGACTTAGCCAAAGGAGCGCCTTATTCACCGCTCAAAACAGAGCAATCGCCTCCCGCTCCACAGCCTAGCAATAACACCATGACTCCAGCACTCCGTGATTAAAGCCGCACTATCTCCGCCCATTCTGCGAAAAACGTCGGCTCCATCTTCACTGTTTGGTAGCCAAAGTTCAAAGTATTGTTTCCACCATTCCATGGACATCACCAAAGCGGCGCCATCTTGGCCGTTCAATGCAACACCATCCACCATGCCACGGACATAGCCAAGCCAGAAACACCACGCCCGTGCTAGAATTCCGCGTCCAAGCCAGCAGCGCCATCCACCGTTCCAAGCTAGCAGCACCACTCCAAGCTAGCCGCGTCATCCACCTTCCGTAGCCAGCCAAAGCAGCTCCATCTTAGCCGTTCGAAGCAGCGACATCTCCACCAGCCAAGGAGGCGCCATCCTGGCCGTTCAAAGCAGCGCCATCTCCATACATTCCGTGACCTAGCCAGCTAGCGTCATTCACCGATTCACGAACCAAATTGCAGTTCCATCTCTGCCAATAAATAGCCAAAGCGGCAGCGCTGATGCCAATACCCCATGGCCAAACCGAATTTATGCAAAACTACCAATACATGGATCACGGATTCCTCATGCCTTCCGCTAAAGATTAGTTGAATTTCCTAGGCAATCTCTTCATGTCTTGTCCTTTCGATTTTACTCTTGTCTGTCACCATCTCATGCTTACCCCGCAACAACGCCGTTGTTACGTGCAAAGCAGGGGACTTAATGTTGATGGTGGTTTTTAGCTTAGGGTTGAAATCGTAAAACCTTACATCTGATGTGACGTCACTCTGTAAGGAAATGGTGTCGTGAGTGCTAACCTCTCCACCGACATATTTATTGAGCCGTTCAATATACTTACATGAAATTTATCCAGACTGGCGAATGTAGCAACCATCCCAGATGTTCTGTAAATTTTGGCGCCTCGCCTATATTCACTAATATAAGTTCCTTTGAATGCCTTCTATGCTATGTTCTCCGGCTGAACCCTTAATGTTGATATGGCATGACGATTTGTGTTCACTCGCAACAAAGTATCACGAATTTCCAAGTATCAAGGATAAGGTCTTTGCATAAGGTATTCAATCAGAAAAAGCATGCTGCTCTCTGGCAATGAACTTAAAAGAACTCTATGTCAACACATAGAATTCAATCAATTGACCTGACTAGCTTGCAGAAGTTAGGGTTTTGCGCCTCGCGCAGTATATCAGACATTGTTGGTCGAAATTAAACCTAGGCAAACTAGGTAATTAATCCGCCATGGATTAGCAGGTGCAAAACCTTGATCAGATTCAGAAAATAGGGAGCCGCAGCAGCAAAGGGAGGCGTGGCCATGCCTTAGGCCAACTGGCTCCACTTGCCATTGGCCACGCCCCTTCCTAAACCGGCCATATTTCTCTCGACCAATCGTGTCGCCTCAAATTAGCCACACGCACATAAGTTGTGATTAGGCCCATACTTGCCGGCCCCACTTGCCATCGACCAATCAGGTCGCTCTGAAGCCGCCACACTCTCACCAGAAGTGTAGCCGCGCCTTATGTTTGCTCCCCCCCCCTTTCTTGGCTAATCAAGTCGCTCTAAACTTGCCACCATACATTAAAGGCCGAACGCACCCTGTCGCGCCACCATATTAACTGGTAATCCAAACGTGTCTTACCACAACAACATATTGATCGGCATGCCAACATGCCACTCTGCCGCGGTAGCATGCCACTTTAGCCTTGGCCACGCCGCCAAGCCCTATTTCTTACCACGACGCCAAATGCTAGCCTTGGCCACGCCGCCAAGCCCTAATTCTTACCACGGCGCTAAATCCTAGCCTTGGCCACGCCGCCAAGCCCTAATTTTGGCCACGGAGACAAACCTTAGCTTTGGCCATGCTACAACGCCACAAGCGTGGCCATGCCACAACGTCACTAGCGTGCCGCTATGCCACGACTACTAGCATGCCGCTATGCCGCGGCTACTAGCTTAGCATGCCGTTATGCCATGGGTACGCCACTGGCATGCCACTAGCATGCCGATATGCCATGGATCCACCAGGCGCTACTATGCCAATGGCGCCACTTCGCTATACAACAAGATGCGTCCATAATCGATGGCCACTCTTCCTCATGAGATGCAATCTCAGCCATCCAAGTTCGCCACTGAACTGACGGACTTGCGGAAAGTCCCAGGCAACCCGCTACGCCAGGCGCCACTATGCTAATGGCGCCACTTTGTTACACAACAAAGATGTGGCCATAATCAACGCCTACCCTTCCTCATGAGATGCAATCTCTGCCATTCAAGTTCGCAACCAAACTGACGGACTTGTGACAAGTTTTAGGCGGCCGACCAAAGCAAGCCTAATAGCATCACATGCTATTTTCCTATGGCAAAATCTCTTGACTTTGACTTGCCACACATAGAAACCTGCTACGCGTTTTCCACGAAAACACTCGAGACATCAAATATTTCACAAACTGGGGGATACTCATCAGTGTATTGGCCTGGCGGTTTACAGCGTGCGGCGTGCAATGCGCCTGTTACAAGAAAGTGTCATGAAGTAGGACAATTAGTGGTGGTGAAAAGTAACGGTGTAAACAATTCATTTCCTTCATCATGGAAGCGTAATGACTGACGGTTACACGAATTCACTTCCCTCATCATGGAAGCATAATGTCTGACGGTTACACGTTACTTTATTCTTCCACCACTCAATCGTTTCCACTTCCTACGAGACCAGGGTACGTTTCAATATGACTTGTATAAATAGGCTTCAACTATTTTCACCAAACAACAAATTTTGGTCGGCAACAATACAATATCTAGAAATAACCTGGTAGCTTTCCATTCTGCTAACCAGTTCTACTTCCGATACAAGTCATAAAACAAACCACACCTTCAGAACCAACTATTCTGGTCTCAACACTCTCTTCGCTTCCCTCCCTAAGACCAACCCTTCTTATTCACTTTGTGACCGAAGTAAGCCTGGAACGGCCATTTCTTGGTTTAGGCCAGGATTGTACAGATTGATCTCTCGAATCAAAAGTACTCCCGTGCAGTGCATTGTTTAGGGTTTAGATTCGTTTCTCACCCACACACCCGAAATTATTAAAATCAGCAGAAACAGTTTTCACCCTCAAACAATTGGCGACCACAGTGGGTGATTAATCTCTCGGTTGCAATACCAATTTCCAAATTCCAATTTCATTTTTTCAATCCCAATTTCAACATGGTAGAGCTCAGGTCCGAGTCAGCAACAAACCCTGAAAATACTAGCGCTGAAATTATTCTCGGTACTAGCGTTCCTTCCAGTAGCGTTAATACGCCACCTATCAACGCCAGTAGTGCGGAGAATGTTCCTTCAGGCATTACACCTTCGGTTACCAGAGCCAGAGCCGCTGCCGCGGAAAACGTTCCTTCAGGTGTCACACCTCCAGTCACCAGAGCCAGGGCCGCTGGTGCCTCCCATAACGTTTCTTCAAACGTGATATCTCCAACCTTCACCAGAGCCGCTGCTACTCCATCAGTACGAGAGACTAGGGGGAGCCAGAGTGAGCCGATCCCATATTACCATTGCTGATTTGATGGAAAGACATGAAGTTCTTGCTTGGGCTCAGACGGACATGGCTTCGACTCAGAAAGAGGTGCTTCTTTTCCTCAAGACACTAACGGAGCGGCTACCACAGGAACCGCGTCAACCAGAGCCAACGAGGAACACCTTCAATACTCCTGGCGTTGATGCCTCAGCAAGGCGTACCTTTGTAGATGAAGAGACTCGTTCGGGGGCTCCAACGGAGAGGAATCAGCCGTCCAATTTTGTCACACGATAGGATTTGGAACGACTTCTTCGAAACCGAGACAAAAGTGATTCTGCAGACATGCATCAACATCAACCCCCGTATCCTCCTGAAGTACAAATAATTCCTCTCCCGATAGGATACTCTTATCCTCAATTCTCCTTATATGACAGCACCGGTAAAGCGCGTGAACATGTTTCTCGATTTTTGGAATCCTCGGGTGAGCACGAATACAACCATGTTCTCCGTTTGAGGGAGTTTTCAAAGTCACTTACCGGAAGAGCATACACCTGGTACAACATCATTGCACCAAACAAAGATACCCAATCATGGTGACATGGTTACGGCTTTCTACAAGAAGTACTTCTTTGTGTCTGAGCAAATTACCTTCTCGTATTTAGGGAGGATGCTTCAACTAAACAATGAACATCCAAATGATTATGTCAAAAGATTCAGGATTCAAGCGCTGGACTGTCACGACCCAAATGTGACCGAACAGCAATTAGTGGATTCTTGCATCAATGGTATGGTTCCCATCTATCGTGCCTTACTGGAGAATCTGCGATTCCATACGTTCTCTGAACTTCATGAGGCTACTAAACGGTCGGCCACAACAACACCAGCATTGTTGGAAAGAACCAGGCCAGCCAAGGTTGAAGACGCACGCGAAACTTGAGGAAACAGATGCCTCATCAACAAGAAATATAACACTGGCCCCTCTGTGGGCGTGGTAAGTGAAAGAGGAAAAAAGAAGGCTCCAGCGACGGAACAACAATCCAAGCGTGCAACGCCAGCACATCAGGCGGCTCCACCGCGGAAGAACGCAGCTAAGGATCCTGCGCAATATCAAGGAGCCGTAGGAAAGGCCTTAGATTCCCCGTTCCCAATCGAGGAAGTAATTGAACTCTTTGAGGCATGGATCCAAGATGACGCCATCAGATTTCCCCCTACTATGCGCCCACCAACTGAAGAGGAAATGGCAAATCTTAAGTATTGCCGCTACCACAGATTTGTCCATCACCCGACCAGTGACTGCAATAAGTTAAAGCGTATTTTCAAAGAAAAGGTGGAGGAAGGGGAACTTCAGCTGGGGAATGAGGGAGTTCACAGAGATCCTCTTCCAGTCAGGAGTTGCATGCTCTCTGGGGACTCTGTTCACAAAACCGTGCAATCCATCATGGAGCATGTATGCGAGATTCTCTATTTCTCCAAGGCGTAGCGTCAAGATATATTTACAGTCCTCAATCGAGTTGTGTCGGGCAAGTGACTTTTTCCTACTGAAGAAACTACGCCAGAACCCCAAACTCTCTCGGAAGACGGTGCTAGAAAATACAACTGGGGACTGCTGACCACGGCTCGACAACACATTGATTGACGCGGCCTCTGACTTCAACATCGTTACTATCAAAACTCTGGGAGCTGCGGGAATTTCGAAGCAAGAGGCTACACGTAGAAGACGCCCTAACACATATGGCTACATCAACCTTGAAATTAAAGTAGAAGACGCCCTAACACATGGCAAATTCCACATTGTCAAAGAACTCTCAAATTACGGCATGATTCTGGGGCGCCCATGGGTACACGGCAACAAAGCGAAATTAGGAGTATCCCCTCTGCCGGTGTCGATACCCGAAAGAATTTCCAACAAACCGTCCAACTTTGAAGATTACATGTTGCCGTATCAACAACTTACCGATGTAACTCAATTATCTGGAGAAAGCCCATTGGCGTTCATCCGCAGATTCCAAACGCAAGTAAGTCTGGTTAAACAACCCTTTCTGCACCCAGTCACTTCTCCTCTCGGCCAAGCATGGGGACTCAGTCTAATCACCAACCCGGGCGTCATTAAGAGATGTGAATGGAACGCTGGGCCTTTCAAGTGCTTTTTCAAAAATTTGAAAGCTGCCGCAGTCAAAAATGACGAGCTCAAAAATCAAGTGGTTGCACAACGCCCAAACCCGTTTCAAATTGGAGATATGGTAGTCAAGACGACCTCATTTCAAGTTGGAGATGTAACAGTGAGGATAGCCGCTCAACCTGATTCGCCTAAAGAAAAGGAAGATGAGTCGTATCTGGTGGCAGATGTTATCTTGGGTGGTTACTGCAAACTCATTAATGCCGACAAGTTGGAAGGTGTGACGATTCATTCGCGATGGCTCAAGCCCTTCAATACCTAAAACGTTGTGCTACTTTCCCCTCTGGCGTTCTCCTTTCAATATTTTCTTCAGCAATTTCCCCTTTCATGAGATATTTGTAACTTCTCTAAAGTGATTGCACTGCTTGCATTCATGAGTAGAGTTTTAAATTTCAATTAAAGAACAAATTCCCTTAAAAAGTTTTCCTGGACCATCTTAAAGGATAAATACCAAGTAAACCCAAACCCTCACAGAGTCATTACCCGTTGATTGAAAACCAGAGAAATCAAACCCCACAAAATGTCTTATTCATAAAATACTGAAGAAAAGAATAATGCAAGAAAGAAGATCATCAAGCAGCGGCGCAAACACTTTCCCTCAAGAATCTCTAGCCACGACTTTCACCTGACGGATTTCTCTATTTCTCTTATGACGTGTTATCCAGCTTGTGGCAGCTCGCACTTCTACGCACTCAGGCGGCATGCCACGGAAGCCCTGGATAATTTGCAAGGGAAAATCCAATAAAAATAAATGGTTCTTCGCAAAAGGGGTTTTGCTAGGTCTCTTCCAGAAGGTTTTATTCATTCAATCAAAGATATGAAAGCAACATAAACGAAGGAATGATACTCGGTGAGACATGGCTTCGGTCGCACAAAAAAAAAAACTGAAGTACCAAAAAACATCTACGAGCTATGAAAAAATTATTTTTCTCTACGAAAGAAAATCGCAAAATGGAAAACCAGTTGTCAATGACGAATACCTTGGTCAATGACGCCTCCATCAGAGCTTTTTCAAGCACTTGCCCCAACACCTTTTCCGACAGCAAACATTCCATCCAGTAGCTATCTCAACAAAGAACTTGAAGATCCCATCCGAGAAACCGTTTCAACTTCAACATTCCATCCGAAAACCGTTTCAAAGATCAACATTTCATCCGAAAACCGTTTTTGACTTCAACATTCCATCCGGAAGCCGTTTCAAAGCAGTGAGCTTCAACATTCCATCCGAAGCCGTTTAGCAGTGACTTCAACATCCCATCCTAATCCGCTTCAACAAAGATTTCCAAAGATACATCCCCACAACTTCTCCAATGACTCCAACATGTACTTCCACCGCCTCACCATCTGCCTCGACGGCATCCTCAGTGGTCCTTCGATTTCCTCAACAGCAGTTTCGACACCCACTTCAGAAGATGCTTCAGTCTCGCAAACCATAGCCTCTAGGGAATGCTCTGGTTCGTCCACCTCAGAATCGAGAATTACGATACCATTATGGACAGGGTAATTAAACTGGCTCTCGTCTAGAAGTTTCTTGGACTCAGTCCTTCGTCGTTTCAATCGAGAGGCGAATCTTTCAGCCCTGGCACTGGGTTGTGGAGAAGCTTTATCACGTTGATATTTCCCGACTTGCTGGGATGCTTCATCACGTCTTCATTTCTACTCCATGTCAATCAAAGCCATGAAAGCCAGGGTGCGCACACACACGATGCGTAGATGGGTGATGGACATGCCTTGTATAATCCGGCCGGCTGCATGGAACAAAGGGTTGATTTGGTTTAATATCTCCTCATGTGAAGAAAACCTGGGTTCCCCGACTTCAAAAAATTTCTCCGAAGAGTCAGAGGTATGACCATCACCGGAAGATCCCATTGTGCACTACAAAAAAAAAATTACATTATGTCTGCATCGGAAAGCTACATGATGAAGAACACAAAATGGAGAACTACGAGAAAAGACACGAGACGATACCTGTGAAGAAGATGGGTGCAATTCTATGATGATCTATACGAAATAAAGAATAATTGGCTCACATGGACTTCTGATGGAAAGAGGCTTGCCGCTACAGAGGTAAAACCAATGATGCGAAAATAAAAGTGTGGACAACGCCTTTTATATAATTGTATTTTGAAGTTTGAGTAGAAAAAATTTTCTTATTTCGGGTCATGCACACCATTCCGTGACTTATCCAAATGAGTGCCTTATTCACCGCTCAAAGCAGAGCAATCGCCTCCCGCTCCACAGCCAAGCAAGTAACACCATGACTCCAGCACTCCGTGATTAAAGCCGCACTATCTCCGCCCATTCTGCGAAAAACGCCGGCTCCATCTTCACTGTTTGGTAGCCAAAGTCCAAAGTATTGTTTCCACTATTCCACGGACATCACCAAAGCGGCGCCATCTTGGCCGTTCAATGCAACACCATCCACCATGCCACGGACATAGCCAAGCCAGAAACACCACGCCCGTGCCAGAAGTCCGCGTCCAAGCCAGCAGCGCCATCCACCGTTCCAAGCTAGCAGCGCCACTCCAAGCAAGCCGCGCCATCCACCTTCCGTAGCCAGCCAAAGCAGCTCCATCTTAGCCGTTCGAAGCAGCGTCATCTCCACCAGCCAAAGAGGCGCCATCCTGGCCGTTCAAAGCAGCGTCATCTCCATACGTTCCGTTACCTAGCCAGCTAGCGTCATTCACCGATTCACGGACCAAATTGCAGTGCCATCTCTGCCAATCAATAGCCAAAGCTGCAGCGCTGATGCCAATACCCCATGGCCAAACCGAATTTATGCAAAACCACCAATACATGGATCACGGAATCCTCATGCCTTCCGCTAAAGTTTAGTTGAATTTCCTCGGGAATCTTTTCACGTCTTGTCCTTTCGATTTTACTCTTGTCTGTCACCATCTCATGCTTACCCCGCAACAACGCCGTTGTTACGTTCTAAGCAGGGGACTTAATGTTGATGGTGGTTTTTAGCTTAGGGTTGAAATCGTAAAACCTTACATCTGATGTGACGTCACTCTGTAAGGAAATGGTGTCGTGAGTGCTAACCTCTCCACCGGCATATTTATTGAGCCGTTCAATATACTTACATGAAATTTATCCAGACTGGAGAATGTGGCAACCATCCCAGATGTTCTGTAAATTTCGGCGCCTCGCCTATATTCACTTAATATAAGTTCCTTTGAATGCCTTCTATGCTATGTTCTCCTGCTGAACCCTTAATGTTGATATGGCATGACGATTTGTGTTCACTTGCAGCAAAGTAGCACAAATTTCCAAGTATCAAGGATAAGGTCTTTGCATAAGGTATTCAATCAGAAAAAGCATGCTGCTATCTGGCAATGAACTTAAAAGAACTCTATGTCAACACATAGGATACAATCAATTGACCTGACTAGCTTGCAGAAGTTAGGGTTTTGCACCTCGTGCAGTATATCAGACATTGCTTGTCGAAATTAAACCTAGGCGAACTAGGTAATTAATCCGCCATGGATTAGCAGGTGCAAAACCTTGCTCAGAATCAGAAAACAGGGAGCCACAACAGCAAAGGGAGGCGTGGCCATGCCTTAGGCCAACTGGAGCCACTTGCCATTGGCCACGCCCCTTCCTAAACCGGCCCTATTTCTCTCGACCAATCGTGTCGCCTCAAATTAGCCACACGCACATAAGTTGTGGCTGGGCCCATACTTGCCGGCCCCACTTGCCATCGACCAATCAGTTCGCTCTAAAGCCGCCACACTCTCACCAGAAGTGTAGCCGCGCCTTATGTTTGCCCCCCCCCCCTTTTTTCTTGGCCAATCAAGTCGCTCTAAACTTGCCACCATACATTAAAGGAGAAACGCACCCTGCCGTGCCACCATATTAACTGGCAAGCCAAACGCGTCTTACCACAACAACATATTGATTGGCATGCCAACATGCCACTCTGCTGCGATAGCATGCCACTTTAGCCTTGGCCACGCCGTCAAGCCCTATTTCTTACCACGACGCCAAATCCTAGCCTTGGCCACGCCGCCAAGCCCTAATTCTTACCACGGCGCCAAATCCTAGCCTTGGCCACGCCGCCAAGCCCTAATTTTGGCCACGGAGACAAACCTTAGCTTTGGCCATGCTACAACGCCACAAGCGTGTCCATGCCACAACGCCACTAGCGTGCCGCTATGCCACGGCTACTAGCTTAGCATGCCACTAGCATGCCGATATGCCATGGCTCCACCAGGCGCTACTATGCCAATGGCGCCACTTCGCTATACAACAAAATGCGGCCATAATCGATGGCCACTCTTCCTCATGAGATGCAATCTCAGCCATCCAAGTTCGCCACTGAACTGAAGGACTTGCGGCAAGTCCCAGGCAACCCGCTACGCCACGGCTACGCCAGGCGCCACTATGCTAATGGCGCCACTTTGTTACACAACAAAGATGTGGCCATAATCAATGGCTACCCTTCCTCATGAGATGCAATCTCAGCCATTCAAGTTCGCCACCAAACTGACGGACTTGTGGCAAGTTTTAGGAGGCCGACCAAGGCAAGCCTAATAGTATCACATGCTATTTTCCTATGGCAAAATCTCTTGACTTTGACTTGCCACACATAGAAACCTGCTACGCGTTTTCCACGAAAACACTCGAGACATCAAACATTTCACAAACTGGGGGATACTCATCAGGGTATTGGTCTGGCGGTTTACAGTGTGCGGCGTGCAATGCGCCTGTTACAAGAAAGTGTCATGAAGTAGGACAATTAGTGGTGGTGAAAAGTAACGGTGTAAACAATTCATTTCCTTCATCATGGAAGCGTAATGACTGACGGTTACACGAATTCACTTCCCTCATCATGGAAGCATAATGTCGGACGGTTACACGTTACTTTATTCTTCCACCACTCAATCGTTTCCACTTCCTACGAGACCAAGGTACGTTTCAATATGACTTGTATAAATAGGCTTCACCTATTTTCACCAAACAACAAGTTTTGGTCGGCAACAATACAGTATCTAGAAATCACCTGGTAGCTTTCCATTCTGCTAACCAGTTCTACTTACGATACAAGTCATAAAACAAACCACACCTCCAGAACCAACTATTCTGGTCTCAACACTCTCTTCGCTTCCCTCCCTAAGACCAACCCTTCTCCTTCACTTTGTGACCGAAGCAAGCCTGGAATGGCTATTTCTTGGTTTATGCCAGGATTGTACAGATTGATCTCTCGAATCAAAAGTACTCCCGTGCAGTGCATTGTTTAGGGTTTAGATTCGTTTCTCACCCACACACCCGAAATTACCAAAATCAGCAGAAACAATTTTCACCCTCAAACAACAGTATATAAAGAGTAGCAACTGAACTAAACCCTAATTAGGAAAGTGCACGTACTGCACACATGAGTGACTACATGAATAACATGTGAGCCTTTAACCTACACCTTGGCCTGTGCTATCCTTCACCACACCATCTGTATCATTAAAGGGTGTGCAGTTACAAACCCTACTAAATCGGATCTCAAGCCTAAAGCCCCGTTTGGGATTGCTTTTTTTGAACCAAAAGCACTTTGTAACAAACTTGTAACAAACTTTTACCAAAAATTGTGTTTGGTAAAAAAATTTCAAAGTGCTTTTGGAGAGAAGCACTTTCATTTTAGGCCTGCTTTTAAAAGCTACTCAAAGACTAGCTTTTAAAAGCAAGAAAAAAGTAAGTTGTGGACCCACATAATTCGATTTAACTAATTCTCTATTTTAACCTTGTTAATTGATTATAAAGACAAGTTTTACCCTCAAATATTGTACATTTGACATTATAATTCTAAATTAATTTTATTTCTCTATTTTTTATTTAAAATAATAAATATAATAATAATAAAAATTATTATATAAAATAATAAAAAATTAATAAATATTAAAATATAAAATGAAAAAAATAATAAATTTAATAAATATTTTTTTTTGGTTTTTTTTTTAAAATAATAATATTTTCATAGCAAACCATAATCATAAATTTTTAATTAAATAATAAAAACAATTAAAAAATAAAAAAAAATATTACTATATTTTATTAAATATATTAAAATTAGAAATATAATTTATTATAATAAAATTGTATTAAAATTAATTTTTGAAATATGTCTATTTTCGTCATTATCTACATCACCAGCACTTTTAAATACCAGTTTACCAAACAGAATTTACAGTTTGTGAATTGCACAGTGCTTTTTAAATTATAGTTTACCAAACGTCATGCAGATTTATTTTCACAGCAACGCACAGCACAGCACAACAGAAAAGCGCTTTTCTAAAATTCACAGCAATACCAAACTAGCCTTAAATTTACCTAACTTTTCTGAGTTTTTAGAACCCTAAGCCTGTTATTGCTATCTTACACCCCTAAAAATATTTTGCTTCCCCTTAATAGAGTTTCTGGCTCCGACCCGGTATACCTGTCCACGTTTCTTCCGAGAAACTGGAATTCATTCATTTGCCAGCGCCCTTTGCATTGAAGTTCAACAAGATGCAAAATCTTTAGCATCTTGTTGGGCCCTGCCAGTATTCCCGCTTACTCATTATAAGCATCATCCACTCCTAAATGGCCATCTTAATGGAACAAGTTCACCAAATTTATCCCTTCGTGGTATATTCTTTCTTTTTATGCAAAAAGTATAATATCCTTTTATGTTATGAATTATTATTTTTCATTTCTGATTTTTCATTTCTGTATCGGTTGTTCTGAAATATGAAACCATGTTTTTCTACTAAACACCAAAACCAACCTTTAAGTATTGTAAAATCTTTTTTTGATCGATTTATGCATTAATAACGACTCGATGGAACAACATTCGATATTTAAGACCTAGATAATGCGATTAACAAACACAAAAACTATTAACAGTAAAGCATTGTCATTAATCATGATGATGCTTTCTTGCAAACACTTGAAAAGGTTTAGTGTTTAGAGAACAGTAGAGGACATTATCGTCAAAAACAATTGTGGTCCTGGAATTATGCTTAAGGAAAATGTTGTCAAAGACGAAGACACTAGACATTGATCTCGGTATTCTAATTTCAGGACCTTAATGTATGAAACGGACGATAAGAATCTTGAAGGGCATGTTTGCATTTTCACGTTGGGGTTGTTTTGGATAAGAAAGTATATGTTCCCATTTCCCACTCACCGAAAGTGCTTTTTCCACAAGACAACAAAAAATATCATAGGTCTTTTTTGAGGTTTGAGGTCCTACCTCAAATAGGTCATTTCTCAAATCAAACTGTAGACTAGCTATAGCATCCGATGAGGATTCGGTTTGCAGTCCCCAATCCCATGTGGCAATCTTTGACAGTTTCCTTCTCGTTAGACCAGTCCTTTATTATTTACAGAGCAAAAAATCTTCATGATTTATAAGTGCTCATACCGGTCCATACAGGACGAAAAGATCCTGGCGATCCTGGATTAATAGACTGGTATCAGTTCCTAATAGAGGGTATCAACCCTTATAAATCATGAAAATCTTAACGAATTTTGCCATTTTGTTAAGTCCGATGATATTAAGCCAGAACCCCGCTTCACCATCTCATTTTTGGGTAGGATATATGTTTTTTTTTGGGCTAATTACAAAAAGGTCCTACTTTTGTTAATCCAGTTACAAATTGATCATACTTTTATAAATCACTTACAAAACAATCATACATTGGGCGACATAACCGTTTCTGAAAAAAAACGGTGTTAAATGTCCCCAAAATGCCCTCTAACCTAACCCAACCCATTTTAAATGGAGTTTACTGAACTGACATGGTTTGCTACTTAGTGACGTGGCAACTCAGTGAACATGCAACCCAGTGACGTGGCATCCCAGTGACGTGGCAACTCAGTGACGTGGCAGCAAACTGGTGGCCAGAAAATCAGACCGTTCCCAACGGTATGATTTTCACTTTTCTTTATATGCCTGCACACATTCATACTTTGCTTTCAATTCCAACAACCATAACAGATAACATGTTCAAATCAAAAATGCGTGGAGGCAAAAGTGAATGGTGCAACAATTCAAGTGAGGCAAGCAGCAGCAGCAGCAGCAGCAGCAGAGTTGATGGATCAAGCAGCATCAATGTCATTTGTTGTTTATGTGAGATTGGAATGCATGATCCTATTGATTGTCCATGGATATATTCAAGGTGTAAGAATGTACCTTGCAGTGGAGTGAGAAAGTTGTTGAAAGCTGAAACTGAAGATCATTTTGCTGCAAAGTTCTTGAGATGCTCAGTCTACTCATACTTTGAGTGGTTTGCAGATGCCACAAACCAAAAAAGAGCAATGAAAGTGCAACTCCAAACTCCACATTCCTGCTTTGCTTGTGGTGACAAGAGCCATATGCTCAACAACTGTCCATGGAAGAAACAACCCTGCAAGAAAAAGAAGTGTAAGGGAACTGTGATGCTTTTCTTCTGCCAAAATGCACACAACTATAACATTGCTTACCTCAAATGCTCCAACTGTCTTGATTTTCAATGGCTATATGATGTTGTCTTCAATGCAGCAAAATCCAATGTAAAACAAACATCTCTGAAAATGGCAGAATTATTCAAAGAAATAGGAGATCTACAAATGTAATGAGCTACAGTTTAAATAAAAAGAAAATGTCATGTTGATTGAAAGCATCAAAATAACTTCGAATATTAACATTAAGACCACAACATAACATAAGTGAGTTCAACAATCCAAAACATAAATAACAGTCATACTTCTGCAAACAGATCTAGTAACAAAAGAAGTAGTTTTAATAACATAAACTGTGTCCATGGAAAAACCATAATCAAGAACCAAATGACTTATTGAGTAGCAATAGCAGGAACTGTAACCTTTTTTTTTTCCTTTTGGTTTTGGCACTGTGAAAGTTTGAGTTAGTGTTTGACTCATCCCACCAACACCTGCAATGCTCTGTGACAGTGTTTGTTGCACCTGCACTGTACTGCCAGACCTGCCTCTACCACCTCTTGATCCTCTACCACCTCTTGAGCCTCTAGTACCTGTTGAACCTCTACCTCCTGCATTTGTTGATGATGATGCACCAGCAGCAGCACTATCTGTAGGTTGAGATGATGATGCAGCAGTAGCAGATGTTGAAGCATCTCCTCTTCCTCTTGTTGCCTTTCTGCCTCTCCTACTGGTACTAAGCTCATGTGGATATGGATAAGAAGTAGAGTGAGATCCTCCTTGAACCATAGTTCTTTGCCTCTTTGCTTTTGGATTAGATCCAACAGGTGCACCAGCACATGTTCTTCTGTTGTGCCCAATTGTCTTACACCTTGTACAACTTCTAACCTTCTTCTCAGTGTGACCTTCATCATAAGCTCTCTTTCTTTTCTTACATGGTCTCCCTGGTTTTCTGATGTCAATGGGAGGTCTCATATTAACTATGCCTTCTGGCTGCACAAAGAAAAACAAGAGAGAAACAGAGAAAGAGGTAAGAATTGATAAGGAAAGAGGAAATGAAATAGGATAAGTAGTGGAATCAAACCCTAATTATTAAAGAAATATTTTTTCATAAAGTGAAAGATTCCATAATAGTTAAAATTACATAAAAGGACAAAGGAAAGGACAAAAAAGAGAGTAAATAAGGGAAAAAATGTTGCTTACCTCATCCTAGTCTTCTCTGCCCAGTAATAAACCCATCTCAGGAGCATAAGTTGCTCTCAAAGCATCAACCAGATAGCACTTGTTGCAATAACTGCCACCAAAAAAAGATAACAAATTTAATAATGACTTGGTTCAACTAGATTGCAACCACATTATAAATGACAAACTACAAAAAATTACAAAAAAAGCAAGAAAACTCACTCAGCCCAATTGATTCTCATATCCATCAAAACACATACAACATGTATGCAAGGGATTCCTCTAAGTTGCCACTGAATGCAACTGCAAGTCTTTTCAACAATATCAACTTGAAACAGAGCATTAGTTTTAATGTTCTTCACCTCATATAACTTGCCATATAATGCTCCATTTGGTCTCAGGTGAGTTGTGCATTTCTCCATCTTCTTTATCAACTTCATAACTTCTGGCACCAAGGTTCCAAGCTCCAACTTATCAGCCTCAGCTCTTCTCTTGTAAAACATACCCATAATGAGTTGACCATACATCATTCCAAGGGTACAAATGGGCTTGTCTCTCATTGGGCCAATCATGTTGTTGAAGGACTCACAGAAGTTGTTGTTGGTGTGCTCAGAGCAAGTAAATTGGTCATAGAAGGCCCTGGACCATTGCTTTGGTTTTTCTCTCATCATGTATTCTGCTACTGATGAAGACAACTTTACAAGCTCATCCATATGGACCTACACATAACAATAAGGTTAAAAAGATTACATAAAATTAAAACAAGGGAGCCCTAAAAACAATTCTCAAATAACAGTAAACATAAAGAGTAATACTAACCTTCCAATGCCTTTCCTTATAACATAGTGCAGTATTGCATACACTGTGATGTAGCTTTGTACCTTTATAGTATTTTTTGAAATTTGCATACATATGTCTGCAGGTGAATACAGAACAAAAGTAAGAAAAACTTCTTCTAAATAAACAATTCAAATTCAAATTTACAAACAAACATTTACCTGAAATAATATCTTTGGTTATGATCTGGAAACAATTCAGTAATGGTTTCTAACAGCCCATTTTGTCTATCTGAGATAAAAGTCAGCTTTCCTCTAGGGTGGTTGATAATATATGGCTTCAATGCTTTCATAAACAAGTGCCAATTCTCACCAATTTCATCCCTAGTTACCATTATAGCCAATGGGACAACTCTATTCTCTGCATCCAAATCAGTTGCAGCCATCATACAGCCACCATGCTTTCCAGTCAAATGACAAGCATCAAAACCTATCACATTTCTGCAACCATCATGAAAACCTTTGAATGGTGCTGCAAAGGCAATAGTCATTGACTCAAAGCATCCATCAACACTGCAATAAAACAAGTATTTCCATCAATGTTCAGTTTCAGAGTTAAAAAAATTGAAAAAAAAATACAATGTTCAATTTCAGAGTTAAAACAAGTGAAAAAAAATACAACTTTACATCTATAAACTATAAACTATGTAAAAGTGTAACTCACCTTCCAAATGTGTAGTTTGTCAAAGAACCAGGGTTGGTTTTCTCCACCATATCACAAAAGGCTAGAACAAGTCTGTAAGACTCATCATAACTACCATTTACTCTTTCTAGTGTCTTAGTTCTAGCTCTCCAAGTCACATGGTAAGGAACACTAGTATTATGAGTAGTGTGGAATTGGTCTTGTAAATTGAAAAGACTTGGCATTGGGTCTCCATTCTTCAGCTTATCATACAAAAACTGTGCTACAAATTCTGCATTTGTTGTCCTGTTTATGGTTACACCTTCAGTCACACATGTATGCTCCAAGTTCATCTTTATAAGTATGAAAGTAGGTTCATGTGTTCTGACACTTGCATAAATAAAAAACTTGCAGCCTTGAGACTTGTTATACTTGCAATTAACCTTGATCCTTTCATTGTCATTGGGCTTCAACTTGTACTGAAACTTGTTCTTCACTGCATAAGCCCTTAAGTGCTTCTTAAAGTCTTTCTTATCCATAAACTCCATCCCCACAAACATTGTATCAACATCCAAAAATTCCTCAGCATCTCTAGTGTCCTCATCAAAACCACATGTTCTTTCAGCAGCTTCTACATGTGGCCCCCAAACTTTCTCATACTGATTAACCCAAACTGTTTTCTGGCCATCATCCTCTACAACTCCTTGGACTGATAAAGTACCTTCTTCATCTTCAGAATCACATCTACTAGAACTATCACCACTGTCAGTATCAGATGGTATAACATCTATTTATTTTCCTTTTGGGTCACACTCCTCACCAACACCACAATTATTGTCATTGTGGGCTTCATCTACAACATAAAATACAGACAGACAACTTAAAATGCATACAAGTTTAAATGCAGACAAGTTAAAATGCATACAAGTTCAAATTCATACAAGTTCAAATGCCTACAAGTTCACATACAGACAAGTTCAAATGTATTTAATCAAAACAGAGAGATGAAAATCATACCTGCATTTCCCTTTTTCTTATATAGTTGTGGATGTAAGTAATCAAAAGAGTTTAATCCCCCAAAGTAGTTGTTCACAAACTCAGTGTACACTTCAATACCCATTTCTGCATCATCAGCAACTGGACTTCTACAGTCATCAATGGGATGACACATATCTTCTTCAGTATTTGTGAGTTGTATGTTTGCATACTCCAACTCAGCCTGTCTTGATTCAACTGATATTTCTTCATCCACAACCTCATCATCATCCACATTAACAAATAACTTCTTACCATTCACACTACCAGTAACTGCAGCAATTGACTTATGCACCAGCCTAGGACTTCTTCTTAGTAGCTCGGGAGATTTACTATATATGATTCTCTTCTTAGGTGTTAAAAAAAGAGATGGGTCAATACTGAGTGCTGCTGCACCTCTTTCAATGTGAATTCTTGATGTACTCTGCACCTTCTCAGGTGTTGAAAAAAGACTCTTTGAAACGATGACAAGAAGATGAAGGGCATTCATCACTAAGAGGAACTTTCCTGTTGGTAACATTCATGTAAAGATGAATATACCCATCATCTTCAACCACTCCTTTATCCCACATCTCAAAGAATTCATCATTACTACCAATATAGAAAGGGTCTGGGTCACTGAACCATGTCAGATTAACCTTCTTAATAGGTGGTAACTGGTATGCAGCATGAACTGTATCACTAAAACCTTTCAATCCACCAGAATTCACACTTATGTTATCAAAAAACCTAACTGTTTATGGGTGAAAACTACTCCTGCAGAATTTGGTAATTTGGGGTGTGGATGAGGAATGAATCTAAACCTTAAACAAATGCACTGCGCGGTGAGTGCTTGTAGATTCGAGAGATCAATCTGTGCAAGTACGGCCTAAACCAAGAAATGGCCGTTCCAGACTTGTTTCGGTCACAAAGTGAAGGAGATGGGGTTGATCTTAGGGAGGGAAGCGAAGAAGGTGTTGAGATTGTGAAGGTGTTGGCTTGCTTATGACTTGTAACGAAAGGTGAGCGGGCTTGTGATTGATGCAAGCAAGCTCTGGGTGTTGGAATACGTTTTTGTATTAGCACTTGGTTTTCTGTCTCATGCTGGACTTGTGTTGTTTTTGAAATAGGGCGGAGAACCTATTTATACAAGTCATTGAGCCTTATTCACGTCTCTCGTGGGAAGTGGAGGAAGTGGAGTGATGGAGTAGTGGAGTTGTGTGTCGGTGCCACACGACCAGTCTTGCCCACTTCTCTTGTTCATCTCTAACCGTCCATGACTTCCGACACGTTCTTGTGATGGCGCGTTGCACGCCGCACGCGTCAATACCGCCAGACCAATACCCCAGTATGTATCCCCCCAGTTTGTGGCATGATTGATGTCTGGAATGTGTGGATCGTGGATCCACGAAAGATAACATGTAATGCTGAATTGAATAACTGTGTTATTCAGAAAGTCGATACTTGTGAAGTATCGTGTGTATTTTATGCGAGTCTTGCATTATGGTGTGGTAAAGTGATGGGTAATGACGCCTCACCGACCAAATAACTCCCGACCAGGGTTGTATAACCAAGTTTGGTGAAGTTGGACGGATGAGATGATCTTTGAGACACTCATCTGCGACCGCTAATGAATATTAGGGTTTTTGAAGAGGTGCGCAAGCATCACTCTTGACTTGGTCGAAACCGAGCATGGAAAGGGATTTGGAGAGAACCGGCCAAGCGTGCATGTAGATAGCATGCCGGTGTACACGTCCATGTCTCACTGTCCCATGAAGGTGCGATCTAGGCCACTCAATTTGACCTAAGCAAGAGGAGTGGTTGAGATCAATTTTGCAATAGGAAATTGATGCCGCAAAAGGCCGCGCATCATGCTTTTTCCGGCGCGCGTTCCAAGACGACTTAATTTGGTCGGTCTTGGCCGATGGGTTTGACGTGAAGATGGCAGGCTGGTGTTCATGTTTATACCTGAATATCCCATGAAAACGTGATCTAAGCCACTCAAATCATCCGGTGAAGTTGAGCGGTCGAGATCGGTTGTGGTTTGGGAGGCGTGGCCATGCTAGTTTGGACGCACGTTTGGGATTAACCGGGCATGATATGCCTTGGCCGAACACATGAGGAGGTAGATGGGCCCACGGTGGTCATCTTTGGTATGACCGGCCCTTGCTTAATCTAATCTGTGACCCTCCATTCGTGCCGGAGAAGATGGACGCGCGTGATGGCTTGAAACCCTAATTTTGGCTTTCAAAGCCGTGCGCCATCTCTTGTTTGGGTGACGATTTTGTCACGGCCAAACATTGTTGGTCTTGACCGATTGGTCAAGTGTGTAGGCGGTCCCACGGTGATCGTGTTGACATGCTCTGGGCCCTTTAAGTCTACATCTACACCCTCCATCTATACCTGCGAAGATGGATGGTTGAGACTGCTTTGCAACACATGTAATATGCCGCAAACCCTAATTTAGGGTTTTCCGTCCATAATGCTTGGTATGAACGGTTTCTTGGCAAGCTAGGCCAATGACCGACCATGCGGGGTCGGCCGTGGGTATTCCACACCTGCTTGGGGGTGATGGAATTGATCTGGGGTCATCCAATCATGCTTATGGAGTTGGATGATCTGCGATCGGATCATATCCGGACCGATACGGTCGGTCAGGATGCTCAATCGGGCTAGTATAACACACCGAGAGGGGATCAATCGGGCTAGTATAACACACCGAGAGTCGGCCTGTACGGGTATTTCGTACATGGTTTCATTATAGTGCTTGGAGGTTCGTGTTACTCGTAAGAGTAACACTCGGTCGTCATGCCACACGATAATGAGTACTGGAAATACAAGGCTGATATGAAATTCACAGGAAGGGATTGTTGCCACATGCTCCAACCTGGAGGAATTCCATGTATTCACAGAATGGGATTGTTGCTACATGCTCCATTCTTGGTGAATTAAGTGAGGGAGTATCCAACACTTATAAATGGCTTTATCTTTTACAAGATGTCAGCGCATGATTTTTCCGGTTTTTTTACAAATTTAACCTTAAACGAAAATCCACCATCAACACTAACCTTATTTGTATCAGATTCTTCAACCCTAAAGCTTCTAACTGGATTCTTCACATATTTCCTACACATACAGATAATCAAATTCAATACACCATAAACTAGTAACAAATAACATACCCAATTTCACAAATTAGGGTTTACTAAAATGGTTTGTAAAATACCCAATTTTTACAAATTAGGGTTTTGCAAAAATAAAATAAAAAATAAATCGATAAATTAGGGTTACTAAATTCTGGTAGTGAAATTGACAGAATATGGTTGTGATTACCAACCTCATGATCTGCGCGTACATGGTGACGAAATCTTGTAAGAAAACCACCAACGTCCTACAACCAGTCTGATTCTTTGCTTGAAAATCTTCACGAATCAAGGTTAAAGATGGATAAATATACACTACCAGCGTAATCTATTCAGCAACGGTTTGCGATCGAAACCAGGGGATCACTCAAGTTTTTGAGTGAATCGCCATTTCTGCAGAGATTTTAGAGAGAGATGGGCTGAGACGGAAATGAAATCGATTTTCCCTAACCCTAAACTGTAATAGAATCTTGTCCTTCTACTTCAATTCCTGTCCGTCCGTATCATCTCGAGATGCATCAATCGTAAGATGTGCGGTGTTAGATGTATTATGGTCAGGTTAAGGACAAAGTCGTAACTTTACGAGGGCAGTTAACTCTGAACTCGTGGGACCCAGTGACATAACCCTGTCTTTAACGGAAGTAGGACTGTTTTTTTTATTGGATTGTAGCAGTATGACCCTTTTGCAAATCGGGTGTTAATACTGGGACTGTTTTATAGATTTCCCTTTTTTTTTCTGGACTGTTCATGAAGAACGACTCTTACCACGTCATTTTGGAGTAAAGTAGGTTTCATACGGTGTGTGAGAGCATTTTTTGTGTTGTATATGTTTAATATGAATTGGTAGATTGGTTGATTTGTGATGCAATCAATAACTAAATCATACTTTTGATTTTAAATGGCCAAGCATCGGGTAACATTCTTTAAGAACTTATCTGTGATATTTTACTTTCATTAAGATAACAACTTAATTGTTATATGATCCATGCGTATTATCCTAACAAAATTTTCTATGGGCATTATTTTGAGCTCCCACATTATTGGCATGGGCACAAGTCCTATCATGTACAATTTCACTGCCACTAAGGTATATATATTGTGTATTTATTTAATAAAAATCCGGGAGAATAGGGACTTGGGAGGTCTTGTGATTCATAAAAATTTCCTTTCTCATATCTGACTCCCGGTTAGTAACACAATTTTGTCAATTTATTATTCTCTGATTAATTTTATTAATTTTTGTAATTAAATTTAGTTTGTTTTGTGATTGTTATGGAGGATTTTTCGTGGGGACTAATCATCGAATTTATTTTTATTAAACAATATAGGATTTTCGACAACAATTGACTGCTAGCACAATCAAGAAACAAAGTCGCGAAACACCTTAAAGAGAGCGACTTAGTCTGTGACTCAACTGTTTGATATTTGTTCTTGTGTGATTAATTTTTTGTGCAATTGTCTCCAACAATTTTACAATTTACGATGAGAACTTTCTTCTTGTTTTATGAGATTTTTTTTTTCCATAAGCATTTTGTGATTTTCATAATATAATATTCAGGTGATTGTCTATGAAAATTGAAGTAAAGAAAAATCGAAAAAAAATAAAACTAAAACTAGATAGATGTGGTTGATTTTTCTTTATTCGTAATGTAGTCGAACTGCTTATTCCTTGTGTTAACTTTTTTAATTTTATATCAGTTTAATTGCATTGGTCATATAATCCTTCCTAAGGGTTCTTTTTCGATAAATATTGAAGATATATGGAAAAACTATTTATAGTATGGCCTTCCAACATATCTAGGTAATCTCTTCTCTTTGGAAACGCTATTTATGTTTTCATTTCAATTCAGCTGATATTGTTTCGGTGATTCCTTTCATTGGTTGACTCTCATGAAACCTGGTGAAATGCATTTACAACGCTGGATAAAAAGTTTAGTCCTGATTATCAAAGACAACCCTATTTGGCATAACAAGTGTCGTAGGAACACCATTGCAGGTGGATGCAAATACTCTAGATCTTAATCTAGCGTATGGTCACTTTCCAAGAGTTTTTGTAAAAAATTGGTCTTTTAAAGAAGTCGCATGATAAAACTTTAGTTGAGAGGGATGGCTTTGCGTTTATGTCATACTATACATACGAAAGACAGAATTCTTTTTGTATCGATTGTAACTCAACTGGGGCATATTTTGAGAGAGCGCAAGCAGCATCCCAGAGCTGTGAGGACTGTAGTTGCTGAAAAAAAAAGCAAATGAGCCGAATGTTAGGCGAGAGCAGAGAAACAAAAATTCTATGCAATATGTGTCAAAACTTGTGTCAAAGGACAATGTTATTGTGTCGGGGTCTTTCATGGCAAGAGATGTAAATGCCCAAATTAACACCAATATTGTCGATATTGTAATTGAAGATCATGCAGTAGTACCCATCTCACTGGCTCCTCGTGGGTTGGTGAATAACGTGTTATCTCCAACGCATGCTCCTAGTATTACAATAGATGAGGTGTAAGTAGTGTTGAACTTGAATTTATATAGCCGGGTTAAGTTTACCTATGGGATAAGATATGTTCCGAGCACCACCAAAAAACATTCTTATTCAGATTCAGATGATATTCCGCTTTAGTTTTCTGTTAAGATTTAGGTTTTATTTTTCCACTTTTCAGTCAATTTTCTTTCTTCTCTTACTGTTTTATTTCTCTAGGGTGTGATTTATTTTTGCCTTAATTTTATTTCAATAATAGTCTAGGGTCTTAATTCTAGATAAAATTTTTTTTTTTTTTTTTGATACCAAGAAGGAAATATCATTAAGAATGTGAAAGTTCTACAGAGTTTCTATCCTCCAGAATTGCCGTAGCAATAAAATTCTAGGGATATGTTAACCAGACTCTTGAGGTTTTGAAAACTCTTCCATGCCTGGCTAGTTTATCTGCCGGCTTATTACAGACTCTATTAATAGACTTGCAGCGCCACAATGGGTTGCTACTTAGCATAAACTTAATATCTAAGACTAAAGACTGGTTTTCCCAAGAAATATTTTGGTGATCTCCATTGATAGCATCAACTACTAGCTTAGCATCGAGTTCAAAGTACGCAGACTGCACTCCATTTTCTCTTGCCCATTCCATAGCTGATAGAAGACCACCGCACTCCGCTTGTTCTGCACTTACGTAGTCATTGGCATAGATGCACCTTCCACATTCATAGGAACCTGCAAAATTACGCAGAATTAGACCAATACCAGTATGATGAACATTCTGATGTTTTTTATAAGAAGCATCACAACAGATAGAGTAGTAGGGATTTAGAGGAGGAGTCCAGTGAGGTATGGCTGTTATAGTTTGCTGATCAGGAGCAGCTGTACTGCGCTTGAATCTCATATGTTTTCCCGTTCCTTGATTCAATAGCTGTATACTCCTTAGGACTCCATCAGGGTTGGGTCTAATATCTTGAAAAGTGCAGATACAACGAGCTTTCCATATTTCCCACGCAGTGTTTGCCATCTTGACTGTCCAATCATTCACTAAATCGCTCATGTTATCTGTGAACCAATTCTTATCCAATCTGTTGCAGTGTTTCCATTCCTTTGTATGCTTTGGCAAGCCCCCGGAACCGTAATCCAAATGGCTCTTGAGAAACTACATTCCATAAGGATATGTTTTGTAGTTTCGATTCCCTGGTTACAAGTCTTACGTGTATCTCCTCCATATCCCATATTTCTTGCTAGTCGCTCGTTTGATGGAAGTATATCAGTCACAACCTTCCAAAGAAAGTGTTTTATCTTTGCTTGAGTATCTAAGCTCCATAATTTCTTCCAGAACTTTTCTGTATCAATATCATACCCACTAACATTATTATTCTTTATTTCCAGAAGTTTCCTATATGCTGTTTTGACTGAAAACTGGCCATTCCTTGTTAAAGTCCATACTAAACGATCTTCAGCAGTAACTGGAATGCGAATGCGAAGTATTCTTTCAGCTTCTTCTTGACTGAACAACTCATTAATTAAGTTAACTTTCCAAGATTTAGTTTCTTGATCGATTAATTCAGAGACATAATTGTAATTGCTCGCTGCTGGCACCATTGGAGTAGGTGGAGTGTTGCTGCCAGGTAACCAATTATCTTTCCAGATACAAACTTTACTGCCATCACCTATAAGCCAGACACTGAATTCTCGAATGAAAGCCAACATATTGTATATACTCTGCCAGGACCAAGAGGAGTTCTTTTTTTTCTTTGCAAGTAAGGCACTGCCATCTAGAAAATAACACTGTTTTAATGCATTAAACCAAAGTTGGTCTTTCTGATTGCAAAGTCGCCATGTTGTATTTGCAAGAAGTGCTTGATTGAAGCAGGATAAGTCACGAAATCCCATACCCCCCTGTCATTTGTCTTTACCAACTGAAGGCCAGGATACTAAGAACAAACCTCTGCTATCTTCTTTTCCCCACCAAAACAAGCGTTGAACCTTATCCATTTCTTTAATGGTAGTTTTAGGGATCTTGAAGACCGTCATGTGGTGCGAGGACATTGTACTTAGTGTGCTTTTGATCATAACAGATTTACCGACTTGATTGATGAACTTATCGTTCCATTTAGACAGTCTCCCCTTTATTTTTTCTACCAAACTTGAGAAAGAGGTTGTCTTCTTTCTATTTAAGAATAATGGGATTCCTAGATATTTCTCTTCTAAAGACATCTTCTTCATCTTGAGCCTTCTCAATAAGATTCTGCAATTCCGAGGATGTATATGCTTTGAAAAGAAAACCGCTGATTTTTGAAAGTTGATTTGCTGCCCTGACACTTTACTGAAATTGTCAATAACATCCAGCAAAGCATTTACATTCTGAATATCAGCTTTAGCGAAGAGTAGACAATCGTCTGCGAATAAAAGATGCGTCACCTGTGGTTCTTTCTTGGATATCTTAATTCCTTGTAGCTTTTTGTTGTGTTCATCTTGAGCTAATGATCTTGTGAGTACTTCCATAGTGAGAAGAAACAAATATGGTGATAAAGGGTCGCCTTGACGGATACCTCTTGTTGGCTTGAAGGATCTACATGGTGAACCATTTAGTAGAAGATGTATTTTTGTAGTGCTTATACATTCCTGAACCAGCTGGCACCACTTGCTATTGAAGCCCAATTTTGTCATAACATTTTGCAGAAAGCTCCACTCTACACGGTCAAAGGCTTTGCTCATATCTAGTTTAAGAGCCATATAGCCTTTTTTTTGTTTTTTTGTCTCTTCATACAATGGATTATCTCTTAAGCTAAGATGATATTATCACCTATCTGACGACCAGGAACATACGCAGCCTGCATTGGGGATATAATCTTCTCGAGATGCTGTTTAAGCCTGTTAGCCATTATTTTTGTAATCAGCTTGTAAGTTGAATTGCAGAGAGCGATTGGACGATAATCACCTGGAGTATGTGGGAGCTTTACTTTTGGTATGAGACATATATTTGTTTTGTTCATTTTCCGGAGCAATCTACCTGACTCGAAGAAGCTTTGTACCACTCTAATAACATCTTCCTTCACAACTGCCCATTGGGTTTGAAAGAATCCCGGTGGAAATTCGTCTGGCCCCGGAGCTTTCCATGGCTGCATGCATTTGAGTGCTGCTTCTATTTCTGCTACCTCTGGAATCTTGACTAAAGATATATTATCTTCTTCACTGATGCATTTTGGGAGTGTGTTTAAGAGATCTTCATCATTCACAGGATTGGAGGTGCTCATTATGCCCTGAAAGTGGTTTATGAGAAGATTTTCGATGTTGTTTACGCCACTTTTGACTTCCATTCGGTTTTTGTAGAGATTCAATTCGATTACGAGTACGCCTCTTGTTAGCTTGTAGATGAAAGTTTTTGGTGTTCTGATCAGCTTCATGAAACATGGTATCTCTAGCTTTCTGCCTGTAGAATTCTTCTTCCCTGAGGTGCCATTCTTTTATTTCTTTTTCCAGCTCTATTACTTTCTCAGTGCTATCAGATGGCTGGTGAAGTTGTTGTAGAATTGTAAGTTGTTGCTGTAAGTCCTTCAGCTGCTGTTGGATATTCCCGAAGATTTCTTTGTTCCATTTTGACAGTGTTCTTCTTGTTTCAGATAGTTTTTGATCCAAAGAGTATGAAGCAGATCCATTAAAATGCTTGGCCCAAGCATTACTGATTTTTGTTTTACAAGAAGCATCACGAAGCCAACATTCAAAGAATTTCCAGTTCCTTGTACTAATAACATCATTTGGTGACATATCAAGAAAAATAGGATAATGATCCGATCCTAAAAAAGGTAGATGTTTAAGACAAGAGTTGGGAAAGTAGATTAACCAATCTGAATTTATAAGAGCTCTATCTAGCCTAGTTTTAATCTTTCCTATTCCATGTTTATTACTTGTACAAGTATAAGGGTTTCCATGAAAGCCTAGGTCAAACAAACCTATATTTTGCACATCTGAGCAATGGGGGATACCTGAGACGAAGAGTTGTTACTATTGAGTCTTTCTTCACTGTTTAGGGTAATATTTAGGTCGCCTATTAAAACCCAAGGAGCAGTGATGTTATAGTTGTCACATACGTTTTGAATAAAATTCCACTGATGGGTTTTTTATTGGGGGTATGGTGAGCCGTAAACACATGATAGCAACCATTTTGGTTTGGCCGGATCACTACACACTAGACAATGAAACATGTTTCTATCCTTGTATATGATATCTAAATCAAACCCATCTTTCCACAACAGGAAAATCCCTCTAGCTCTACCAATGGAAGGAACAAAGCATTTATTGGGAAAGTTTAGAGGCCTAACATAATTCAAAATTTTCTCAGAGTTGATTTTAGTTTCCTGGATAAATATGATATCCGGGTTAAGCATCCTGTTTATATCTGAAAGATAGTTCCTGGTATTTTTAGCTCCATAGCCATTGCAATTCCAAGAGATGATTTTCATGATGTGAGAAAAAGTAGTAGAAAAAAGAGAATTTCGATGTTTGACAAGCAAAGGATAATTACTAAAGACAGATAACCAATTAATGAACCAATAAGCTAATGAAGAGTTTTTAGTAATTACCTGGGAAGATGTTCCATGGCTTTCAGTTATGGGGTTCAAGTTGTTTGCACTCGGAATATCAGCTTCCATTATTTCAGCAGTTTGGTTGTCCATAGTGTTAGGTTTATTTCCTTCCCTAGAATTAGGTGGCATAACATGCAAGTTATGAGGGTTCATTTACGGAGGCTGGTTCAGAGTTGAGTTTCTCATCCTTTTGCTTTGTCTGGCTTCTTCTGCTTCACCAGCCGCTGCCATTTATTCTGCAAATGAATTATCCATAGACCTTTCATCCTCATTGCTTTCACACACATCGGCTTCCTCCCGCATATAGGCCTCATATTCTTCAGATGATAAATTTTCTAGATGCAGTAGATAATTGGTTTGCATACAAGTATGCTCCATATGATCTATTACCCAGCACTTATCACAAATGTTATTTGGCTGCAAACACCAGTGATATCTGACCCACGCCTCCTTACCAGAGACTGTTTTCCACCATCCTCCACGATGCAATGGCTTTTTGAGATCAATCTCTATTCAGCGAATCTTGTGCTTCCGTATCTAGGCCTGCAGTTTTACGGCTTAGTAGATATCTTTTTTCCCATGAAAGCTAAGGCTTCATCAATAATTGCAACATTCATATGTTCAAGCTTCAGATACTTGAATTCGATGGTAAAAACTTGAGTGTTGAATTCATAATCTTTGAGAGGGATATGTGAATAATACTTTTGCACAACAAACAAAGCTCCACCAATTATCCAGGGACCATTTTGAATGATTTCATCTTGTTCCTCTTCATTATTTAGTTTAACCAGCATTAGGTTATGACCCATCACACGGATCTCCTTTCCTCTATATTGTCTCCATAGAGAGTTTACTCCAGCTCTAACTATCTTCATATTGATTTTGGTTTTTGATTTAAGCTGTCCAAGTAGAGCATGTGTCCATTCCTCTGCTGCAGCATTGATGTTTTGAGAAGAACCCACTACACGCCTTTGGGTTGCAGGGATTTCGATTGCTGCATTTCTGAGCTGTCTTGAGAGAAGATTAATACGGTTCTCATTGTTTGTAGCCATGTTAGGGTTCTCCTCGGTTTTTGTGGTTCTAGCTATACAATGAAGGTGTTCTGAGAAATCAAAGTATGTAAAATCCAAAGGAGAAGACCTGAATATATAAGAGAAGAGATTTCCTTGGTGGTATGTGTTGTAGATCCGAATATCCAGATTAAAATCTTTGAAAATTTTTGGATGATTAATGAAAGGATTATCCGTATAAAATTTCAAACTGTAGATTTGTAAGTCATTTCCTTTTTTGCTATTGACATGCCTTTGATTACGCAACAGTTTGAGAGGCAAAAAATTTTGAATTTTGGTTTGACTGAATCGGTGATTTGTATAGGGGTTCAAGCTGTAGAATTGAATGTTGTTGCCTTTTTGTTATTAACATGCCTACAATTACGCCACAGTTTGGGAGGCAAGAAATTTTGAATTTTGGTTTGAATGGATCGGAGAGTTGCAGGATGGGGATTTTGAACATGTTTACCGAAGTAAAGAACATGATGATGAAAGGAGTTGTTGTTTTTGTCTTTCTGGGTATAACCTATAGGGTTTCTACTACTATGGACCACCTTAGCTGAGAAGATGGTGAACACCACTGCCAATAACACCACTGCCTGTATTCCAAGTGCATAGTACATCTTGAAACTCCACCACTGGATTCCCCACAAATACTAAACAGGATATCTGCACAGGAAGATTAAGCTTCCATTAGAAAATAAAGAGAAAACTTTTGAGGTAAAAGTTGAAAAGTAGATATGATAAAATTATAAAGAGCAAGACAATCTAATCAAACGAAAAAATCTAGGTAACGATTCTACAATCGTTAGAAGGCTGCTAAGTTATATATGTATCATAGGAATCATTGGGAAAACCAGATAATCAAAGAATCAATGAAAAAGAAGCATAAAGAAAAGCTTGATGAATAGATCATGGAAGAGTTCCGCTTATTGCAGGTTGTTTTTCATTTTTTTTTCTCAGTCCATGAGTGTCTGGAATACTGCATCTATTTATTTTATTTTCTCTATTCTAGTTTATTTATTTTTTTTTTTTTTAAATCATAAAGAGGTTGCTCTATGAAGAACCAACTACTATTATTGCAGCAAAAATAACAACATCAACCTTAGTATCGGAAACAAATACCACAAAATCAACGAAAAGATCAAGATCAATATCAACTTCATTATTTCTAGCAAATGTTACGAAGGATCCAATGCTGATTCAACTTGATTCGAACCTATTGTGTTCCTGTTACTTTGAAACTATTAGTTACCGTTACTTTTATAGCTTTAGTTCTTATAACTTTATTTCACTTTTTCTTAGCAAAATCCTGTTGGATCTAACTATGGTCTCATTGCTGCTATGTGCAGCAATGTAAATTAGTCTTGTTTGGCTAATTTAGCCACTTGATGCGGTTGTTGCTCTTAAAAATACTCGGTTAGATCTTAAGATATCATTGTTGTAATTTGCAGCGATGCAAACTAAACTTGATAAGATAATTTTGCCACCTGATGTGGTTTGTTCTTTTCGGAAACAGTTATATTGATTGTAAGAACATAATTTTTAAGCAAGAATCGGTAGATATACTATGGATTCGATACCTATATTATGATTTTGAAAGTTCCTGTAAGGTTTCTCGGAATCTAAAATCGGCTTTATGAATGAATGTGCGGAGGATTTTCCTCTTTTATGAAAAATATATTCCAGGTAGAATTACTCTATAATGGGAATACATCACTCAATAATCGAATGATACGGTTTCTAAACATTGAACTTGTTCCAATCAAAATTGAAGTTGGCTTATATTGGGTTTTTTTTTTTGAAGCATCAAATTTATTTAACCTACTAGACTAGATACCGTTACACGAGGGTATTTTATATTCATAGAATCATTTAATACAATTTGATTGGGAAATTTGGGATCGTACAATCCCAAATTGTTACTCAGAAATTTCCCGTATAACTGCCATTCGCTTTCTAGTTTCCTTCCCGGTAATTATGCTGGATAATGCATTGTGAAATTTGACGCATTCCCTAGGCAAGATAATTGAATCAATTAAAAAAAAATATCAGTTAATTAATTGAAACAATATAAAATAGATGCTACAATATCTTTTGGAAACTCATGACAAGAAAAAAAAAACCCAATACAATATAATTTAAATTATAAATTTAATTGCTTAAAAAATATATGATTTAAATTTATAATTTAAATAAATAACACAGTAATCGCTCTAATAATTTTGGAATTTCTCAATTTCATTTATTACAATATATAGATTGACTAAACCGGTTTGAAGATATATATATCTATATATATATATATAGATTGGTTCCAATCAATCAATTTTCAAAGATACATATACACTATTAGTTAGATCAATCATCAATCGCCAACCATCAAGTGGTCTGATGGTTAGTATGCTCCCTCCCACTACGGAGGCAGGGGTTCGAATCCCATAATTGCTAGAAACAATTCCTTAAGGATGTAGTCCAAGACCACTGTTCCATACCAATTAAAAAAAAATCAATCATCAATACGAGGTTTAACAAAACAGTGCCCCATTGACTAAGACATGTGAATCCTCTATTCTAATCCAAAGAAGAAAAACAGAAACACGAGTAGATACACAACCGACCAAATTAAGCTAATCTTTGTTATTTGTTTGACTTTGGTATTTCTATTGTTTGGCTAATTGATAAAAACTCAATCAACTAAAGAAGCAACATGTAAGTGATTATATATATGAGATCAACAGTAGTGTTGTTGTTGAAATCCAGATTCGGCAAAAGAGAAAAAGTAAAAAAAAAAAAAAAAGGTACAATGAGGGGAGGTAAATGGCCAAATAGCTAAGCCAAATGTGTCAATAAGATTTGGCAATCGCCAAAGATGGCTAGACACCATTATAAGTAGTGTGTGCATCTAGACGCAAATATAAGTAAATTTTGCATCTGGACACTTATTTAAGTAGCATCCAATGAGACGCTATTAATACTAGCGTTGGAGACAGAGACGCTCTCATAGTATGCGTCAAAGACGGAACCGCTCTTATAGTATGTGTAAGAGCATAGCTCGGTTGAACTCACCAAGCGTTGGTATGTCAAGTATGGTTGTCATTGTTAGAGCACTGCTCGGTCGAACTCGCATGTGTTGCTATCTCAAGCATGTTTGTCAATGTTAGTGATCAAAACTATAAGTCTTGACTTCTATCCTATTTATAGATGTCTCGGACTAGGACATAGATTGTGTATTTGTGCTTAGTTTTCACGGCGTTCATCATTTGAAGACGAAGAAGTACTAAGGGGAGCTTGTGGAACTTCATCGACAAAAGGTATGTGGAGACTTAAACTCATCTATCACTTGGAAAGTCTATTTCTACTCTATCTCCTATATTGAGACATAAGTCGTATTACGATATAGTTTTCTATATACACATTTGAGATTTCGAGCTGGGTTTATCTCGCTTACATATTTCTCGAAATATGTGTTGGCAAGCTTTCGCTTCGACCAAGTTCATCTTATATCATGTGAAAATTGCCGAGTAACATCTTACATGGTTTGTGTGATACAATCATTTGGTGTAGACTTGGAATGTTTCGATAATGAATATTTCAATATCTTGAAAATTGCTTTGATGCTGATAGTGTGTGAAAACGGCTATTGTCATCCTCTAAGAATGTTTCAATGATTGAAATAAAGATCTTAGAATCATGTAACCATCTTTGGATATAAGCATATAGTGTGTTCGCACATTTCTGTATAAGTCCAAAACCGGGAACCAAATGTATACACACTTGTGTGCGTACTAAATGGTTGATGGAGACTGGATAAGTATGTGTACATGTACACATACTGGCGGAAGTTCACGTCCGTGAATTTCTGCTGAGTTTGGAAATCAATACCAACTCAAACCAGTTACCAAAGTACGCATACCTGTACGCATACTAGCGGAAACTTCACGTCCGTGAATTTCTGCTGAGTTTGAAAACTAAAACAAACTCAAATCCGGTTACTTAAATACGCATACCAGTACGCATACTTAAATGGATACTTTCTAAAATCGGTTGTGTACATGAACCTAAACATTTATTAAATAAGGAATACAATCTTTGCAAACCGTGGCTATAATGTTCATGTATTGATTCGAGTGAACCAAACCGATTTTGCTTCAATTGTGTTCTTGTATAATTCTATGAGAATATAACAATTGAATGGCTCTTTAACTAGTTTCATTTGAGTCATTTGAACTAGTTATGGTTAAGATGAATAAGGTTGATATGAGAGTAATCATATGGCTAACCTCGGTTAACTATTTGTGAACCAACATGGTGTACACTTTTAGGTACGGTTACATAAACCTAAATGAGGGTACATTTCATTTGTGTGTAACAAGCTAAGGTCGATCTAACGGTTGAAAGATATTAGCTTGGTTAAATCAGGTTTTTCATCTAACGGTGAATATTGAATGCTTTGTTACCAAGGTAACTTGGATTGCAAAACCTGATTTGAAAACTATATAAAGGAGAACTTTAGCAACTGGGAAACCTAATCCCCACACCTCCTGTGTGTTACTTGTTGCATAACTAGAGTCGATTCTCCTTTAACCTTAGGTTTCTATCGAGACCCTGTAGGTTAACGACTTCAAAGACTTCATTGGGATTGTGAAGCCAGACCCAACTATTCTCTTGTAGTTGCATGTTCTGATCTTGCCCGATTCTATCGTATTTAGTACAATTGAAATAATTGACTCGAGATTAATTTCTCCTATAAGATAAAAGTAATCACAAACATCTTCGTCTCATCGTTTGTGATTCCACAATATCTTGTTTCGCTAGTCGATTAAGATTATTGTGAGGTGATTGATAATACTAGGATGTTCTTCGGGAATATAAGTCCGGTTTATCAATTGGTTCATGTTCACCTTTATTTATCAAAAGACGGAACAAAAACTCTTGGGTATTTCTGTGGGAGACAGATTTATTCAATCCTATGGACTTTTCTGCGTGAGACAGATTTGTTTATCAAGTCTTCGACTTTGGGTCATAGCAACTCTTAGTTGTGGGTGAGATCCGTTAAGGGAATCAAGTGCGTAGTATCCTGCTGGGATCAGAGACGTAAGGAACGCAACTGTACCTTGAATCAGTGTGAGATTGATTAGGGTTCAACTACAGTCCAGTCCGAAGTTAATTGGTAGTAGGCTAGAGTCTGTAGCGGCTTAATACAATGTGGTGTTCAAACTGGACTGGGTCCAGGGGTTTTTCTGCATTTGCGGTTTCCTCTTTAACAAAATTCTGGTGTCCGTGTTATTTGTTTTTCGCATTATATTTTGTTATATAATTGAAATATCACAGGTTGTGCGTTAAGATCAATCAATTAGAATATCCAACATTTGGTTGTTGATTTACATTGATTGACACTTGAACATTGGTCTTTGGTACCGTTCAAGTTGTTTCACATAATAATCAGGCTCACGAATTTCTATCGGTTTGATTTGCTGATTACATTGTGAAACATAGAAATTAAACTCTTTGATATACTTTACTCTAGATTGAGTCTGACTGTCTAGTTAATTCTCTAGAAAGTGTATTGGAGTAAGTCCTCTCAGATTGCCAAACGAATTGTTGGGTGTGGTTGTTAGACCCCCGCATTTCCAATTGGTATCAGAGCAGGCAAACACTATAAACCTAATAAGTTTGTGTTTGATCGTTCCTTAAAAATTTGCCCTTATGGGAAATTCCTTTGGGAAACTTGTTCTTGGCATCTGTAACGCACGCCAGAACTCCTTTAAGATTGTCCAGAGATTATTATGGACAACACCTCCGGTTTGTCATGATAATCTCATCTCATCTAAGATCTTGGAAAACTTAGATGATGAGAAACAATCTAAAGGAAAAGTTAAAAAGAAAGGAAGGTTGAGAAAACGTTCTTTACGCTCAAAGATATGAAATCTCACTAGATTAACTCTTAATATTTTTGAGGAATACTATCGTGATGGATCAACTGACAAAGATCTATTTAGATCTTTTGAAAGCGTTTTTAGATTATTTGGAAAACTTAATTCTGTTAAGTTTAAGAATCGATCCGATAAAAGTCCGGTACATGTAAAATCATGCAATCATGATGTACGAACTAAACACGCTGTCAACACAAGTAGATCCAATAAAACGGGTTCTCATGTTTTTGACACGGTTTCAAGTTATTGGAAAAATCTTCTTTCTGGTCACATGAAAAGGAAGTTAGAATGCTCTAGTAACCCTGATTATCATCATTACTATGATTATATCACTGGCCCTGCTCACAAATATCAACCAGAAATGGTGCATGAGGATCTCTCTGCACATCTTGCCACTTGGTAACAAGCCTGGCACTACCCCATCTGTATATATCTTGAGATGGGGCAAGAAATGGTTTGATTTGTGTATAGTTGGGTTAATATGTTATTTTGTCCTTCTAGGATATTCGAATAAGCTTTCTATTGCACCTTCTTTTCACACAATTTGTTTTTCACAGGTTGCACAACCTTGATGTGTGAACATCAAAGAAAATCCTACATTCCTTTTGTGGGTCGCGGTTCAGAAACGAGTCCAAGCCCATTAGTGGGTATATAAAGACGGAGTACGCGTACCTTCTTCTTCCTCCCATCATATCCGCGTACGTGAACTTTCTAGGGTTTACGAAATTCCTCCATTAAATCTTCCTTGGAGAAAAATAAGAAAAAGGGTTGTTCAAGGTTCATTCCAAGTAAGTGATTTCCTCTTGTTTTCCTTTCGAATTTCTAGATCTCATGATGAATTTCAAGGTTTCAAAAGGAATTTCAAAAACTTTGGGATTTTCATCTTCTTCTAGCATGAACTTACCTATAGATCAAAATTCCATTAGAATTAGATTTGTCAATGATTCTTGTGAAAAGTTTTTGAAAGGATTGCATCCAATGGGTTTATCCTAGAAAAGAAGTTGGATTTTACTAGTGGGCATAAAGAGGATTTGATATGTTTTGAAAAATTTAATCTTGGAAATATCTTTAATGGTCTTGGTGAAGGTTTTGACACTCTTACAAATATTTTCTATGCTAACATCTATGATGTTAATGTTGAAGACATGGAATTCAAGACCATGATATATATACAAAGAATTCTTGTCAATAGAGAGTTGATTACAAAGATTACCAAAATTCCTTTGGGTAATTTTCGTCTTCCTAGGCCAATTGATGAAAGACCATCTTATGAAACCATTTCGATTGGTCTTTGTGGTAAGAGTGTTGCTTAGAATGAAGGGAAACTACCTACTAATAATCTTATTCTTGCTTTGATGTCCTTTGGTAAACTTGGAATATCTAATCTTTGTCCCTCCACGATTGAGAATTCTCGTTGGAGTCGTGAGTTTGCGGAATTGGTTTATTTCCTTAAGATGAGAACTCAAAGTCTTGACATTTGTGGGTTTATCATTTATCAATGTTGTAAATGACATCTCCCAATAAGAAGTTAGGCTATCCATGCTTGATTGAGCAAATTTGTCACACCTTTTCCATTGCTCCGATTGGCAACTCCATTGGAACTCCCGAGCTTGTTCGTCCATGTACTTTGAAACGTATGAAGGAGAATGCTTGCAAGCGACAAAGATGTGACACACTTGATGATGTGACTCCTCCTCCATGAATCTTCTCCATCAGATTCTCAAAGGTGTTGATAAGATTAGTGCCAAGGTAAAGTGCGTTCAAGAAGAATTACTTGTGATTGCTACCAAGTTTCCGGAAATCAAAGGTGATATGGAGAAGATTCAAGCCTCTCTTATGGTCTCCGATGATGAAGATAATGATTAATTTTTCATGGTTTCATTGGTTTTATTTGGATTTTGTCTAGTAAATTTTCTTATGAGAATTTATTTCTTGTGTTCTTAGAAGAATAACTAGGGTTTGGAATAGCCATTATTGTGAGTACACATAGCTATGTCCAACGTTTTCATCTTCATGTTTTTAGATTTATTTATTTAAATTCTAAGTTTTTTGGAAGATGATTTTTGCAATTTTAATCTTTATGATTTTATATATTGCAAATTGTTATGGGATATGTTGTTTACGTCCGTGAACCTGTGACTGTCCCATACTTGCTCAAAAGTTATCTCTATTATGTCGGTATGAAAGTGTTGATAAAAGATAGAATGAACTTTTGACTTACAAAAGTTAAAAGCCTTTTATGTCATTATTTGATGGAACAAATGATAAAACTTTTGTTTACAAGGATTATGTCTATTGTATGTCATTGGGAAAATAATGATGGAAAATAGAATGAATCCTTGTGTATTCCGCAGTATTGGTCGATCTCTGATCCATAATTTTTTGTGCACATACTATGTTTCTCCATAAGTTCTCTTATGTCGAGCATGTCCAATTAGATTGATCACTTTCTTATGGTTAATTTAGTTGTGTATTCCAATTGAACTAACCATGGGTTCTCTTGTGGTTATTTCGATTGAATATTTTGGATACAAATTCATGTTTTCATGTGATTTGGTTATATCCAAAGAAATCCTTCTTTTCTTGTAAAAGCAAGGTCGTCTTTGTTGTTCTTTCGGGAATGACATTTTATGGGGAAAAGTTCTTTTTGAACTTGTGCTTAATTGCCAAATCTTTGTGGGGAGTGCGGATGTGGAATATTATAGGGGTTATCTTGTATCTTTATAAACTCCTTGATGAATGCATTTATCTTCGGCTTTATGATGGCATCTAAATAAGTTGATATGGTATTCTCTTTTGGTCATGAAGTATCCCTATGAAAATTTCATGAGGATCCAACTAGTTTTCGTACCTTTGTCAATTTATATTGACAAAAGAGGGAGAATTAATGTGTAGTTTCATACTACAAATACATATGGTTTACGAATCATTATGTAAGGGGGGGGGGGGGTTTCATGTCGAGATGAAGTATTGACTAAAGGGGAGTGATACATATCACCATAGTATTGTTGTCAAAGTTGTGATACAATTGAACTTTGATGTTGTGTAATAATACTAAGGCACTGTATAACAATGATTGAGAGCATTTGTTTTCTCATTATTATCGGTACGGATCTTCAACAACTATGATGCTGAGTTGAACACGTTTAGAATCATGGAGTACTTGGAAGTGACGAAGTTTTTGAGTCGTGTTGAAGATACCAAGGAGTTCAAGCATTTGGATGAGAAGCTACAATTTTTATTTATTTTGTAATCCATATGTATTGATAGTTTTGTCACTAAAATTGACAAAGGGGGAGATTGTTAGAGCACTGCTCAGTCGAACTCGCATGCGTTGCTATCTCAAGCATTTTTGTCAATATTAGTGATCAAAACTATAAGTCTTGAATTCTAGCCTATTTATAGATGTCTCGGATTAGGACATAGATTGTGTAGTTGAGCTTAGTTTTCACGGCGTTCATCATTTGAAGACGAAGAACTACTAAGGGAAGCTTGTGGAACTTCATCGACAAAAGGTATGTGGAGACTTAAACTCATCTATCACTTGGAAAGTCTATTTCTACTCTATCTCCTATATTGAGACATAAGTCGTATTACGATATAGTTTTCTATATACACATTTGAGATTTCGAGCTGGGTTTATCTCGCTTACATATTTCTCGAAATATGTGTTGGCAAGCTTTCGCTTCGACCAAGTTCATATTATATCATGTGAAAATTTCCGAGTAACATATTACATGGTTTGTGTGATATAATCATTTTGTGTAGACTTGGAATGTTTCGATAATGATTATTTCACTATCTTGAAAATTGCTTTGATGCTAATAGTGTGTGAAAACGGCTATTGTCATCCTCTAAGAATGTTTCAATGATTGAAATAAAGAGCTTAGAATCATGCAACCATCTTTGGATATAAGCATATAGTGTGTCGCACATTTGTGTATAAGTCCAAAACCGGGAACCAAATGTATACATACTTGTGTGTGTACTAAATGGTTGATGGAGACTGGCTAAGTATGCGTACACTGGTGGAAGTTCACGTCCGTGAATTTCTGCTGAGTTTGGAATCAATACCAACTCAAACCAGTTACCAAAGTACGCGTACCCGTATGCATACTAGCAGAAACTTCACGTCCGTGAATTTATGTTGAGTTTGAAAACTAAAACAAACTCAAATCCGGTTACTTAAGTACGCATACCGCACGCATACTTAAGTGGTTACTTTCTAAAATCGGTTGTGTACATGAACCTAAACATTTATTAAATAAAGAATGCAATATTTGCAAACCGTGACTATAATGTTCATGTATTGATTCGAGTGAATCAAACCGATTTTGCTTCAATTGTGTTCTTGTATAATTCTATGAGAATATAGCAATTGAACGGCTCTTTAACTAGTTTCATTTGAGTCATTTGAACTAGTTATGGATAAGATGAATAAGGTTGATATGAGAGTAATCATATGGCTAACCTCGGTTAACTATTTTTGAACCAACATGGTGTACACGTTTAGGTACGGTTACATAAACCTAAATGAAGGTACATTTCATTTGTGTGTAACAAGCTAAGTTCCATCTAACGATTGAAAGATATTAGCTTGGTTAAATCAGGTTTTTCATCTAACGGTGAATATTGAATGCTTTGTTACCAAGGTAACTTGGATTGCAAACCCTGATTTGAAAACTATATAAAGGAGAACTCTAGCAACTGGGAAACCTAATCCCCACACCTCATGTGTGTTACTAGTTGCATAACTAGAGTCGATTGTCCTTTAAACTTAGGTTTCTATCGAGACCCTATAGGTTAACGACTTCAAAGACTTCATTGGGATTGTGAAGCCAGACCCAACTATTCTCTTGTAGTTGCGTGTTTTGATCTTGCCCGATTCTATCATATTGAGTACAATTGAAATAATTGACTCGAGATTAATTTCTCCGATAGGCAAGATAAAAGTAATCACAAACATCTTCGTCTCATCGTTTGTGATTCCACAATATCTTGTTTCGCTAGTCGATTAAGATTATTATGAGGTGATTGATAATACTAGGTTGTTCTTCATGAATATAAGTCCGGTTTATCAATTGGTTCCTGTTCACCTTGATTTATCAAAAGACGGAACAAAAACTCTTGGGTATTTCTGTGGGAGACAGATTTATTCAATCCTATAGACTTTTCTGTGTGAGACAGATTTGTTTATCAAGTCTTCGACTTTGGGTCGTAGCAACTCTTAGTTGTGGGTGAGATCAGCTAAGGGAATCAAGTACGTATTATCCTGCTGGGATCTGAGACGTAAGGAACGCAACTGTACCTTGATTCAGTGTGAGATTGATTAGGGTTCAACTACAATCCATTCCGAAGTTAATTGGTAGTAGGCTAGAGTCTGTAGCGGCTTAATACAGTGTGGTGTTAAAACTGGACTAGGTCCCGTAATTTTTCTGCATTTGCGGTTTCCTCGTTAACAAAATTCTGGTGTCTGTGTTATTTGTTTACCGCATTATATTTTGTTATATAATTGAAATATCACATGTTGTGCGTTAAGATCAATCAATTAGAATATCCAACCTTTGGTTGTTGATTTACATTGATTGACACTTGAACAATGGTCTTTGGTACGTTCAAGTTGTTTGACATAATAATCAGGCTCACGGATTTTTATCTGCTTGATTTGCTGATTACATTGTGAAACAGAGATATTAAACTCTTTGATATACTTTACTCTAGATTGAGTCTGACTGTCTAGTTGATTCTCTAGAAAGTGTATTGGAGTAAGTCCTCTCAGATTGCAAAACGAATTGTTGGGTGTGGTTGTTAGACCCCCGCATTTTCAGTCATATTTTAGTATCAAAACTCATCTAGAGTCGCTTGATTAAGTACTAGAGTCAACTTCGTTTAGGTTAGACTAGAAAATCTAGGAATGTTGAGACATACAAGTATTACTTCGAAGACCTAAAGAATGAGAAGAAATAACGACTGCAACGAAGACATCATCTTTCCGCTTGAGATTAGTAATACTGGCTTGACTTGTTTCCATTCTTAACGTATCTTTCAACTCGTATTATATTGAAAACATAACATGCAAAGTTGTAGATATATAATACTCTAGTGATTAGACTTGTGTTAGAGCAATGCTCTGTCGATCTCGCAAGTGCTGCTATCTCAAGCTTGTTTGTCAAGTTTAGTTATCAAAACTATAAGTCTTGATTTCTAGTGTACTTATAGCTATGTCTCGGATTATGATAGAATGTGTAGTTGAGCTTTAGACTTCACGTCGTTCATCGATTGAAGACGGAGATCAACTAAGGAGAGCTTGGAGGAACTTCATAAACAAAAGGTATGTGTAGAATTTAACTCATCTATCACTTAGAAGTCTATTCTATTCTATCTCCTATTGAGACTAAGTCGTATAGCTATATAGACTTTACATTATACACATTTGACATTTCGAGCTGAGTTTTAACTCGCTTATATCCTTCTCGAAGTATGTGTTGGAAAGCTTTTCGCTTTAACTATGTTCATCATTATTCTTGACGAAAGTCAAAAGATGATCATGTGAAAATCGCCTTGTAACATCTTACATGATTTGTATGAGACATTCATTTGATGTAGACTCGGAATGTTTCGTATTAATCATTGAATCACTTGAAAATTGCTTATAAGCTAATAGTTTGTGTGAGACAGCTGTTGTCGTCTTCTAAGAATGTTTCAAAGATTGAAATGGGAGTTTAGAACAATTAATCATTGTCTGGATATAGCATAGTATGCATACCCGTATGCAAACCGTTATAAGAATAATTCAGGTGCGGGAACCAAGTATGCATACCCGTATACGAACGGTTTTAACTGTTAAAGTCCGGGAACTAAGTTTGCATACCCGTTTTCAAACTGTTTCATTTGAGTTCGGTCCGGAACGACAATATGCGAACTCGTTTGCGAACTATCGGAAAAGATCAAAGTCCGAAACTTAAGTTTGCATACCCGTTTGCAAACTTATGTGGTTAAGTTCTAAAATCGGTTAAGTATGATTTCATACTCATGAAAAAATGCATTTATATATTAAGGAATGCAATCTTTGCAAACCGTGGCTAAATGTTCATGAATTGATTCTTGTGAATCAAATCCGATTTTTCTTCAATTGTGTCTTCTGTTAACTCTATGAGAATCTAAACAATTGAAAAACTCTATGAGTAACACAATTAGATTCATTTGATTATCATTTGATCTAGAAGTGTTAAGATGAACATGGTTAACACTAACTTCGGTTAACTGTTATTGAGCCAACTCAATATACACGTTTAGGTACGGTTACCCATATCTAAATGAAAGTATATTTCATTTGTGTGTAACAAGCTAAGACCATCTAACGGTGGAAATATATTAGCTTGAATCTTAAATCAGGTTTCATCTAACGGTGAATATTGATTGCTTTGTTCCAAAGTTATCAAACCCTGATTTGAAGACTATATAAGGGAGAACTCTAGCAACTGGGAAACCTAATCCCCACACCTCATGTGTGATACTAGTTGCGACTAGAGTCGATTCTCTTTAACCTAGGTTTTTCCTAAAACCATTATAGGTTCACGACTTAAAGACTTCATTGGGATTCTGAAGCCAGACCGAGCTATTTTCTTTGTAGTTGCGTGTTCTGATCTTACTTCTTCTATCGTATTGAGTACTATGTTCTCGAAAATTTGCTCGAGATTTATCTCCGATAGGTGAGATATAAAAAGTAATCACAAAGCTATTCGTCTCATTCTTCGTGATTCCACAATAACTGGTTCTACTAACATATAGTTAAGTTATTGTGAGGTGATTGATATTTCTAGGTTGTTCTTCGGGAATATAAGACCAGATTATCAATTGGTTCCTGTTCACCAAGATGGAACAAAAACTTCGTAGGTATTTCTGTGGGAGACAGATTTATCTATCAGAATAGACTTTTCTGTGGGAGACAGATTTGTTTAAAAAGTCTTCGAATTTGGGTCGTAACAACTCTTAGTTGTGGGTGAGATCATCTAAGGGAATCAAATGCGTAGAGTCCTGTTGTGATTCAGAGGCGTAAGGAACGCAACTGTACCTTGATTAGTGTGAGATTGGTTAGTGCTCAACTAAATTCCAGTCCGAAGTTAACTTGTAGTAGGCTAGAGTCTGTAGCGGCTTAATACAGCGTGGTGTTCAAATCTGGACTAGGTCCCGGGGTTTTTCTGCATTTGAGGTTTCCTCGTTAACAAAACTTCTGGTGTCTGTGTTATTTCTTTTCCGCGTTATATTTTCTATATAATTGAAATATCACAGATTGTGCGTAGTTCAATCAATTGGTAAATCCAACCTTTGGTTGTTGATTGAAATTGATTGACACTTGAACATTGGTCTTTGGTAACGTTCAAGTTATTTCCCATATTAATCAGGCTCACGGATTCCTATATGTTTGATTTGCTGATTACATTGAGAAATAGAGATATAACTTTTGGATATATTTTCCTTGATTGAGTCTGACTGTCTAGTTGATTCTCTTGGAATTATATTGGAGTTAGTCCATAGAGATTGCCTAACGAAATATTGGATGTGGTTGTTAGACCCCCGCTTTTTCAACTTGTTCATATCATTATGATCAAAGTGTCAAGGAATTTATTGAATTACAAAGTATGAACGCTTATCTTTTGGAACTTCGTAAATAAGACATCAACATATATTTTGATGAAGTTGACTCAAAAACTCTTCACATCCTAACAAAATCTCATCATTTTATGAAGGATTACCTGACTTTGCCATTTGCTCAAGCTATATTTTCCTTGTGCATAATATATGATTTTTTTTGGCATTCTCATCATTTCCTTAATGATCACCTAATTTTGCCATTTGATCAAGCTACATTTTCCTTGTGCATAATATATGATTCTTTGACATTCACCTTCAACCCCAAAAAACCTTATCCTTATTTCCTTATCCCACTCAAGTAGATATAACATTGCCAATGCTTCTGCTTTTACAACACATGTTTCTTTGATGGTCCCAGGAAAAACTTTAAGACCCGACCTACAACATTCTAACTATTAAAGCAAATCATGCATCAATTATTTTGTAAATCCTTGAAGAATTGAGATTGATTTCAGTTGATGTCATGCTAGTGTTTATCAATAGTTATCAGAGTGCATCATTATTAATATGTTTAAAATGATTAACCTGACTCAGTGCTGAAGAAGAATAATTCAAGATCTCCAAAGTTTTTTGAACTGCAAGTGAGATGTGTAAGCTATTATTGGATTTGTTTTAAACTATTCTCTAACATCTTTACCAGTAAATTAGCCAACATTTAGTCGCGACAATCTTAATGTTATGATGGTAATTACATGAACCAATTATCCATTTTGAATAATAATTCATTTATTTATATAAGAAAAAAAAGGATTTGAGATTGAGGCTCATATCAAGCTTTGGTGACAACACCTATACAGATTTTCCAAAATTATAAAGACACAATTCTGATAAACTGAACCAATAAATTTATAAAAGGCACGATTCTAATAAATTGAACCAATAAGTTGTCCATCTACCATATGGATTTTAGACGCTCTCAACTCAAATACTCTGCGTTAAAAAATGGGCTTGTACCATGTGTAATTTGTATATGAAACAAACCTATGTTTTTGAAATGGAGGCAGTATTTTTCTTTTCTTTTATTATTATTATCTACCTTGTGTATAGAATATAATCCGACTGTGTGAATGTCAGTCAAAATTTGTTGGAGATTAAAAAGTGCTCATCCACCGTAAGTTGCAATTTACATTCTTCACCTTCTCATTGAATAACCCACAACATTTTTATTTTTATTTGCATATGTATAATCCAGTTTTATTTACCTTTAGCTTCTTATTTGAACTCAATAAGTTATCTATTGCCATCGTTTCTAAAAGATAGTCTGGGTTTCCTTATTCAGATATGCCGAAAAAATAGGCTGGTTCCACAAATGGAAATTAAAATGTTATGACTTTATTTATCTACCGAGGAACCAAAGGGGACCAATTCTCCTTTTCCCTCTAATATCAAATGAAATTGAATGAGACCACAAATAAATTAGGAAAAACTATGAAAAAAATGGTTACAATGATTAATTTGCACAAGAAGTCTATTATAGGAGCTCCAAGTTTTTGGTTTTGAGGGCTCATAAGATAAGAAAATCGGGTCATTAAGTAGTAATCTTCAAAACCCCTTATCCTCTAATTTTGCTAATGGCTAGAATGTCATCGATTAATTACTACTAATGATTAGATTAACAAAACTAATCAGGACTAGATTAGGCTAATAACTTGACTTATAATTAGTGATAGAAAATCAAAGATTTTTTTTTTTTAAACTTTAACTTACAGTTAGCCGTAAAAAAGATATACCGTTGGGAATTGATGTTTTCTCGACCGTAAAAAATATCTACGGTTGGGAAATCCAACCGCAGGAAAACTCAGAAAAACCTAGAATTGGTCTACGGCTGGGAGTTCATGTTTTCCCAACTGTAGAGTTGATTTACGGTTGGGAAAATATGAACTCCCAACCGTACACAATTCTGAAACTAATTTTAAATTCCTAATCTGATCAAATTTTACTTATTCATGTAATCAAAAAGATGGATTTTTTACTCTTACCTTATTGAAGTCATATTGGTTGATTAGCTAGTTTTTGATTGTTCAATTCTTCTTCTACTTGGGATTCATGTAAACAGATTTGTAGCAATTTTAATGTCTAGCACTAAATACGCTTTAAATAATATATGCTATGAACAATAAATTATGAATAGTAACCCGTGAACAGTAAATTATAAATAGTAAACTACAAATATAAATAAATATAATAATAGAACAAAGATAGAGATTAGAGGTACTCACAAAGTAGTTATTTATTTATTGATAGCACACCAAAGAAAACTTGAAGTCACACACAAAGATAGAAAACACTCTTAGAAGGAAGACACTCACAAATTTTTACACTTACACTCAAACTCTTAACAGACTTAAACTTGAAACTTAAAAACTTACCCCTTTCCCTTCACTTCTAGGAAGTATATATAGGGGGAGAAATACAAAGAGATAAGATTTATTTTATCAAGAATCTTCTCATCAAACTAGAACCACCAATAGGAGAAGGATTGGTAGAAGAAATAAGCCACGTCAGAATTAAGATAAGCCATCTTTATGAAAAGCAGAAAACGTGTCCTTGGAGAGTGGCCGACAAGGCCAAAGAGATAAGATCCATAAAATATTCCCTTCTAGAAAAGCCATACGTGTCCTTGATAAACAGTGGAGTCGACCTTGCTTTTCAAGCTAATTAAAGCCTTAATTAGCTTCTTCACTAGATTAAACCAAAACAATCATCGCCATTGGCATTTAAATCTTCGGCGCTGTCTTCTGTCTTGACTTCATCTTCCTCCATAGATTTTTAGGAAGAGGGTTGAGAACTCATTTCTTCACTGTATAAAATTTGCAAGATTTGTTTTTTAAAATCTTCCTTAGAAAGATTTCCATGTTGTTGTTTTAAGGCCAAAATATGTGTAGAAAATTCCATAGGGGAAACTGAAGAGGAAACTGAAACCAATAATTGAGGTGTCACAAATTGAATAACAAAATTAGATGATTGCAAATATGCGGCATTATACCTATCCCACCATTTGATAAATAATTGTATGTCTAAATATGGTATATATTCCCAAACAGGATCATCATCTTTGGAAATTGAATAATTTCATCGTAAAATCCATGGGATTTCATATAAGATAAAGAACCAAGACATTAATCTTCTTTTATCATAAGAATGGATATTAGCCTTTATAAATTTTTCTAAGGCTTCTGATATATAGCCAGGTAAAATATCTTTAGTAGGTCCCCATAGACCCAACCATGTCCGGAACCAATTTGGAAGGTCTTGAATTACCTTCAATTTAAAACTAATATACCAAGAATGGGAAAATCTTTGATTTTGAACACAGAAGGTATGTGTCCATGCCTTGATATAATCAGTATAATTATATGACCTAGCCTTCAGATGAGGGTGGTTTATGAAGGTTTTAGATTCATGGGGATTCATTCCCCATTCTCTATAGGAAAGAACTTTTAAAATCTCCAATTTGGAGAAGCCAGGGATATTATTATTATCCAAGCATTATGTTGGATGAGGACTGAACCTGTTTCCAGAAGAATTGCTTCATAGAAATCTCTAGATTTACCATAATGTGGTAAAATATGATTCTGGAGGTACATGGAGGCTATTTCTGCCGGATTTCTTTGAGTATGTTCTATTTCAATAGCTAGAAGAGGTAATGACATAGTCATCAAATAGGGAGATCTCTCCTCCTGATAAGAGGAATTTTTACCTTTATTGAGGCTTGCTTTAATTAGAAAAGGATCATTCTTTTTACTAAAAGGATTATCCTTTTTGCTAGAGCTGGAGAATGCAGGGGCTTTTCCTCTGAATGGTTGAAATTCCATTTTTTTCCCTGCAACAATTCACGAGTTAAAAAATCAGGCAAAGAGTTAGTATCTCCTTTGATATATTCAATCTTAAAATCAAAAGTTGAAAGAATAGCTTGCCATCTTGCAAAGATTTGTCGAGATGCTAAATTTTTAACATCCTTTACTAAAACTTCTTTGGCTGCTTGGCAGTCTACCCGAATAAGAAATTCCTGATTTAGCAAATCACCTTCAAATTTAGTAACACAATGAAATATTATAGCCAGAATTTCTTTTTTGATTTTTGAATAATTTTGTTGTGCTGATTTCCACACACCAGATGTATGTCGAACTAGTTGTTCTTTTCCATTAACTAGTTGTTTAAGAATTCTTCCATAACCAATATCAGAGGCATCTGTTTCTACTATTTTATAAGCTGTGGGATTAGCTATATTTAGGCATGGTAATTCTTTAGCCTTAGCTTTTATTTTTCTAACGGCGCTAGTATGTTTACTGGTCCAATTAACATGATTTTTCCTTAGTCTAGCATATAATGGTTTACTATCTTTTGCTAGATCTTTGTAGAAATCTGTTATGTAATTGAGACTTCCAAGGAACCTTTGTAATTGTTTTTTATCCCTGATTTCATCTGGGAATTTATCAGCAAAGGCTATAACCCGATCTATAGGTATAATAGTACCTTTATCAATATTATGCCCAAGAAACCTAACTTGGATTTGAAATATTTTCATTTTCTTTGCAGATACCACCAATCTGGCCTGCTTCACTATTTTGAGGAAAATTAGTATATGTTTAAAATGTTGCTCAATAGATTCGGAGTATATCAATACATCATCGATGTAAACAATTGTAAAGGTTGAATATGGATTAAATATATTATTCATGATATGCTTTCTTTTTATATTGGGGTTTCTCGCAACCAAGTCTCATTGGAACTCACGTATTTTTACATTTTATATTCTTTGCCGTCTTCGGATAATTCTCCATGTGTCGCAATGCCTTCTCTCGTTTTTCTTCCAATTCATCCAACTTGATTAGAATGTTGCCGACTAAGATTTTTATCCTGGGTTGTCGAATCACGATTAGTATATGTTTAAAATCATTCTGGCTTCTCTTCTAGTTGTATTATAAGCCATACCGCATTGGGTAGTTTCGCACTTCGGAGTTTTGTTTGTTTGCCTCCATAGCTTGTGGATATAACGTTGATTTTCCACATCTTACAATGCATTTAGTAGCAACTCCTATATTTTTCCCTTCAAACTATTTCCCATTATCGTAAATTTTATCTATTATCTCTCCTTGATATATTGAGATCCGACAAATCGCCAATTGTACTTTATCATTTCTATTGCAAATCGTAGAGCATGTATTATAGCATTATTAGTAGACTCAAATTCCAATCTAAAAGCAAAGCTAGATGGAGCATTCTTTAGCCCAAACGGCATTACATTCCATTCATAATGTCCGAACGGAACTGTAAATGTTGTTTTGTATTTGTCTTTTTCAGCAATTTGGATTTGCCAATATCCGGATTTTAAATCAAATTTTGAGAAGATGACAACATTATATAATCTATCCAAAAGGTCTTTTTTATTAGGGATGGGGTACCTAATCCACCTTAGAGCCTTATTCAATGGTTTATAATTTATCACTAATCTTGGAACTCCTCTTTCCAATTCTGCTGCCTTTTCAACATAAAAGGCCGGACAACTCCATGGAGAATAACTTTTTCTAATTAGTCCTTTATTTAATAACTCCTGGATCTCAGACTTACATATTTCAAGTAACCTATTTTTCATTTGGATTGGTCTAGCCTTAGTTGGAATCATTTTTTCTGAAAAATCTGGTTCATACGGTAACTCAACTATATGTTGCTTTCTTTCCCAAAACGCGTTAGGGATATCAGCACAGACTTCTTTTATTAGTGTATCGTTAACATCTTCTATTTTTTTTTTCTTCTATTTGTTTTTGGAGTTTTGGACATTTTAATATTTCTTCGATCCTTTTATACTGAATTTCTTCTTTTAAGAAGAATAAATTTTTTTCTTTTCGTTTATTCTTATCTTGAATATGATTAATAAACTTTTGCTTTGGTTCAGAAACAAATTCAAATGTAATTTTATGACCTTGAACAAAAGCGTCAATTCCGGTATTACTGATTTGTAATGGATATAACATATTTAAAAATGGGGTTCCTAGGATACATGTTTGAGATAAATTTTTAACCATAATAAATGGTGTTTCTAGACAAATACCATTATTACAAATTGCAGCATATGATAACTTGTAATTAATTATCAGTTTATTCCCATCTGCAGTATTAAGAACTTGGGTAGTCTTACTAAAATATTTTGTTGGTACTAAACCTTCATTTAGGCAATTTAAATCTGCACTTGAATCTGTAAGTGCCATGGTCTGAAAACTATATTCTTTTCCTATGATTAATGTAACTAAAGTATACCATTTTTGAACTACTACTTTATCAATTATTTTTATAAATTGCAAATTTTCTATTTCTTGGTTTGTGTTATAAGATTCTGGTTTTTCTACATTCTTTTGTGTCGATACTGTTGCCTAATAGTTTTGTAGAATATCATCAAAGGATTTTTCTTCCTGTGAATCGTATTCTCCATCTATAGGCTTATGAAGTTCCAATAGTTGGATTCTCTGTTTGAGCCCTCGTAATTCATTCTTAACCTGATTAACTTCAGCCTGAAGTTCACTAATTGAGGGTTCTTTTTTAGAATTTCGATTTTCTACCCTTGCTAAAATTTCTTTAAAACTATAGGGTTGTAAATTCTTTTCGATTTTATTTACCCTTGGAGCATGTTTAGCCACTTCAATGTATCTTTCCAAGGCTGCACGTTTTGCATCAGGATCACTTATTTTATCAATTAATTCTAGAATAAAATTTTCCTCATTGGTAAGAACATTGATTTCTAAACCTGTCATTTGTTTATGCAAGCAATTCTTGCAGGAACAATTGTCATCACATTCATTATCCTCTAGCCCATAAATAGTGTCTGAAGATTCATCATACTCCTCTTCGGAAGATACTTCCTCAGATTCATTTGAATTATCAGACTCCATTAAGAGGACTTGACTTAATTGTCGTTTAATCCCTTCATCTATGTTCAATTCATTTATTTTTTGTTTTGTTCGACATTTATTTTGATAATGTCCGATCTTTCCACATTTGTAACAAACTGGAGGTTCTTTTTTATTATTATATTGTTGTGGTTTCTTCTTATTTTTCGGAAAGTTGGGCCTTTTATATTTTTGTGGGTATCTATTATACTTTGCTGTTCTTTTACCATGATATAGTCGAACATTTTTCTTTTTGGATCTTAAAGTTGGTGAAAAAGAATTATAACCAAACTGTTCGCAGAAATCTCCTAATTCCTCTTTTTTAGTCATTTTGTTCTTTTGTAAATGCCTATGAAGTTTTATGTCTGAACATAAGTCTAAACCTTCTGACATAATTTCAGAAGATAATTGCCCAAAGGTATATTCATTATAATCTATTCTTCCTTAGGTATTTTTAGATTTAAGCCTGCTCCTAACTCTTTCAGCAAATAAGGGAGGCAATCCAGACACAAATTTTTCTTTCCAAAATTCAGAGTCTAAAGAACAATCTTCTCTTCTAAATAATTTGGAGAGGAAAACATCTCTATACCACCTATAATGGAAGAGAGTGGGACATTTTAGGTTGATGAGTAATTCTCTTGATCTCTCCATTTGTTGGGAGTTCGTCCCCACAAAATGTAGAGCAATTGTATACAACAATGTATTTACTGCATATGCCTGATTCTGGACAAATCCATTTTCTAATCTTACTTGTTTGACTGCATTTTCTATACTCCATTTGCTTGATCAGATAGATGGAAATCCCACCATCCTTTAAGCTGACCGGTAAATCCCGTAACTATGGATTTAAAGATTTGATCATCAGGATTTTGAAAATCAATTCTAGAAGCAGAACTATACATGGTCATTTGCCTAATTGTATTTAGAATATGGTATTCAGTCATATAGGTCCACCTTTATCTACAAATAGGATATTTGAATCCATAGGAGCCCTTAAAACCAAAAACTTGGAACCCCTATAATAGGCTTATTGTACAGAGCCAAACAAACCTTTTTTTTTTTTTTTGTGACACCTTAGACTAGTGGTACCTAAAATACTTCCAAACTACTCAAATTAGAGTAGATTCTGGAGTTCAAACCCTTACCTCCACGTGGGAAGGAACATGAGAACCATCAGACCATTTGATGGTTCTCCAAAGGCAAACGAAATTTTCTTTTTTAAAACGGAGAGTATAACGAAATTAAAAAATTTCCCCGCACCGTTTTTTTTTTTTGATAATCAAACTATAAGTATTTCATTTCATATAAGAAACGTTTACATGATGGTTTTCAAGAAAGACAAGAACATCAAAAACATGAAACAAATACAAGTAAGATGCGACACACAAATAAATCACGAAGAGAAAGAGCGATCTATAACGACAACACCCAATTCTTGTACATAGAGATTGGAGAAGGAATAGTACCCGAAATTATAATTCACGAACTATAAGTATTTCATTCCATATAAGAAACGTTTACATGATGGTTTTCAAGAAAGACAGGTACATCAAAAACATGAAACAAATACAAATAAGATGCGACATGCAAATAAATCACGAAGATAAAGAGCGATCTATAACGACAACACCCAATTCTTGTACACAGAGATAGGAGAAGGAATGGTACCCGAAATTATAATTCGACCATTTTAATTTGTTTTCTTCTTTAAAAAGAGGTGCTCCTATGAGAGAGGAGTAATTTGCCCAAAAATTCTTCATGTATAGAGAATATCCCGGAAACCCTCGATCTATATTTCTGATGAAGAACTTGATCTTGGCCGCGTTGAATCGCCGATGTACTTGTATCCGAGATAACGAATCACGAACAAATCTAAAGAAAGAAACACTATAAAAGTGCAGATAGATACGCCCTAATAGCGCAAAACAAAATCACTCTAATAGCGAAGAAATTTATTATAATTAACAAAGCTAATCAAAAACAAGTAATCTTTGCTCAGATCCGGCCCCTAAAGGACCAAATCTGAGCAAAAAAGGAAAAAGATGAAAGTTTTTTTTTGTTTTTATTTTTTTGGGAGGAAATAGAGAGAAGGGAGAGAAAAATAAGAACACGAAATTGGGGGATACAAAAACTAATTGGGGGATATGAATTACTTCCCCCAACCAATAGTGTCTGCTAAGGGGTGGTTTTGGGGTGCAAAAATACTAAATATCCTCCCTTCAAAATAAAAATAAAAAAACTTAAAATAAAAAAACAAAATCATATCCCCCATTTCCATCTCCACTTCTTATTAATCTCTTTCAGGGTTAGAGCTTTGAAACCCAAATATTCCCCATTCCCTTTCAAATTCTAAACTCTCCCCACTCTCTTTCCAATTCTCTTCTCCTTCTCTGCCGGCTCCTCACTTTGGAAACGAATTATTATTTTTTTAATTTGGAAGTGATGAAGATCATGATGCAAGTGATGAAGACCATGCCGGAATTGATGAAGATCATGCCGGAAACTGGTGCCGGCATGCTTGGTAACTAACATTCAATGCCGTAACTAAGTACCGGCATGCTCAATAGAAATCTATCAATGCCGGTAGTCAAGTGAAAAAAAAATTCAACTTTCTGGATACTTTACATCATATGCCGGCATAAAAATTAAAGCAACATACTATGCTTAAACCGGTGCTTAGGCATGCTCGAGAATTAACTAACTGCGTTTAATCTGACTGATCAAAACCAGAAAAATTCAAAACGGAATATTTTTTTACATCGCCGGAAGTGATGAAGACCATGCCGGAATTGATGAAGACCATGCCGGAAACTGGTGCCGGCATGCTTGGTAACTAACATTCAATGCCGTAACTAAATACCGGCATGCTCGATAGAAATCTATCAATGCCGGTAGTCAAGTGGAAAAAATATTTAAGTTTCTGGATACTTTACATCATGTGCCGGCAAAGAAATTCAAGCAACATATTATGCCGGTAGCAGTACCGGCATGCTCGAGAATTAACTATCTGTGCCGGCAGTGGACTGAAAACCAGAAAAAATTCAAAACGGAATAGGTTTTGAATTTCAGAACCAAAGAGTCGGTAGTGTTTAAAATTTATTTCTTGACGACTCTAAAATGTCGTTAATGCTTGTAAAAGAGTCGTTAACTTCTTTAATGTATTTCCGCCATTAATGACTCTTAGAAGAAGATAACGACTCTTTTATAAACATTAACGACAGTTTAGAGTCGTCAAGAAACAACTTTTAAACACTACCGACTCTTGGGGTCGTTTTTGAAACTTTAACGATTGTTAAGAGTCGTTATTGAAAAACTTCACTACCTAACGACTATTCATGCAAGTCTCAGAAAAAAAAAATTGAAAAAAAAGAAGGTTAAAAACAAATTAAGTGAGATTAACAAAATTTTGGGTTTAAAAAGAACGCGCAATTGGGGGATATGGAAACTAATTGGGGGATATAGCTACATGAAAATATAGGGATCTAAATATCAAAGCTGGGTCACCCCTTATGTAATTATTTTTTTAATTCCTAATCTAGCCCTCACTAATTAGGTTTAGTGGTTAATAATAATTAGTAAAAATCTTAAGTATTTGGGGGATAAATTAGTGTGTATTTTTATTAGAATTTGTGTGAGTGAGGTGAGAGTAGAAGGAGGGAAAAAATATTTGAGAGGGCATTTTTTTTTGTGAAAATGGAGGATGATTGTGAAGAGAGAATTGTTGCTAAGTGGTTGAAAATTTGATTTTTTTTCTTTTGAATCCACCATTGTTGCAGTTAAAAAAGCTCGGTGCCGGCATGGTATTAAACCAAAAAACCATGCCTGCCGGCATTTGGCCGGAAATTTTCATAAATTGTTTGCCACTATCCAGGGGGGGGGGGGGTCGTGACAAAATTTTCTGTTTTGATCTTCAAAACCTTTTTTTTTGTTCTAATCAGTCCACTTAAAAAGACGACTATCTAATTTTAGAGCATGCCAAAGATCTTTGCTTAGGCATAGTATGTTGCTTAAATTTACGTGTCGGCACATGATGAAAAGTATCCGAGAAAATTGATTTTTTTTTTTTTTGACTACCAGGCATGGATAGATTTATATCGAGCATGCCGGAACTCGCACTCGGCTTGGTCTTCATCCTAAATAACCATGCCGGAACTCAGTACCGGCGTGGTCTTCATCCTAAATAACTATGTCGATACTGAGAAACCCAGTATCGGCATGGTCTTCATCATAAATAACTATGCCGACACTTAGTATCGGCATGGTCTTCATCACTACCGACGTGGTCTTCATCCCTACCGAATTTAAAAAAAAAAAATCAAAGTGAGGAGCCGGCAGAGAAGGAAAATGGAATTTGAAAGGAAGTGAGAATTGTTTCGAATTTAAAAGGGAGTAGGTTATTTTTATGTTTGATTTAGCTTTTATTGTTGTAAAGGGTAGTTTCGTATTTTTGCCCCCCAAAACACCCCTTAGCAGAAACTATTGGTTGGGGGAAGTAATTCATATCCCCAATTAGTTTTGATATCCCCCAATTATGGGTTCTTTAAAAATGAAAATGAGTTGGGATTTAGAGTTAAGGGTTAATAGAGTTTTGAGTTTTAGGTTTAGTGAAGGATAAAATAGTATTTTCACTATATTTTGGGATGGAAATAGATTTTTTGGGGTGAGAATAAAATGGATGAGGCTCCTAATTATTTTCTAGGGCCCCCAATTAAGCCCTGTATTTAATTGATCTCTAAACGGTACATGTATACATATGGTGCGTCTTACATATCTGCCTACCCAAAGTTTTGGATCCGTGCTGCGTGAGAGTACAGAGTCCCCACAAGCGGTAGTAGCTGTCGTCAAATAATTCTCTTGTCATTGTAATCCGGCGTTGGTTTCAAAATAATGCATTGCAGCGAGTGTATTGTTATTCGCTGCGCCTGCGCATCCCTTTCATCACATCATATTCCATGAGCTACGGTAGTTTCATTATCCTTAGGCCGGGTCTAATGGGATCCAACATTCAACATTCCCATTGTTGAAGTGTCGTTTATCCCGCTACTGTTACCTTGATTCAACATGAGTGCTTCGTTTTGCTTGGATCCAAGATGGAAGTAACCCCGACACGCGATTTGAAACTGCGTGTGGAAAAAACAACAAACGCGGTTTGAAACTGCGTGTGGAAAAAGCAAGAAACGCAGTACCAAATAGAACGTTGGATTCCTAGTCTTATTGGAGATCTAATGGTTGAGAAATGATGCGCTGTTTCTAATTGCGTGCCACGCAGTTTCAAACCGCGTATGGACGTAGAATCTTGGATCCCTACTGTGGCTGGGCGTTGGTTTTTGGTGACGTGGATTCAACAAGAAAGTTGAATCTTGCACCACGATTAGACTCAGCCTTACAACTCTCATTAAAATGACAGTAAAATATATTTTCTTAGTAGTTTTTTAACCTGGCAAGATTGGGGTATACCCAAACTAATTGGGGTATACCCAATAAGACAAAATAGGGTCATTTTGAAGTAAAAGAGGTTACCCCTTAACCAAATATTTTCAAAATGGCAAAAATGCCCTTTTATAATTAACACTAAAAAACTGATTAGGCTAATTAATTGAGTTTAGATAAAAATTTTGAAAATGAAAATTCAGTAGATTAAACCTTTAATCCGTCTTGTGAGTTCGATTAAGATCAAAAAATTTGGTTTTCAAAAATGTCAAAGGTCGGCAAGGTAGAGGTTTGAATAAGGTGGCGGCTATATATGGCCGGCATGGTCTTTGTTTGAATAAAATGCCGACCAATTTTAGCCGGCAAGGTATTTAAATGAAGAACATGTCGACTTTATCTTTTTGACACACAGGAGAGGGCTATTGAAAAATATTAGTCGGCAAGGTCTACAAAAAAACCCGCCTTTGTTGAGAAAAATACCCCCGGCGGTTGAAAAATACCCATGGCGGCGGTTGAAATACCCCGCCAAATACCCGCGAGGTATAAGTCGGCAAGGTCTTCAAAAATACCACTGTAGGCTATTGAAAAAAATTTACAGTCGTCACCATGGATGTTATGAAAAGTCGGCAAGATATGCATGGTACGACCTTGCAGACCAAAAAAACAGAAATCATAATTTTCGATTTCCAACCTAACATAACAATCAATCACACAACACAATGATGGGTTTGAGTTTAAACATCATTTATAGTCTTCTTTTCGCCGGTAGAGTCAACATTTTTTTTGGAAAATCAAAGTTGAAGATTTTTATATGACTTTGGTTGATGGAAGATGAAGATGAAGTTGAAGAAGAAGAAGAATAGAAGATTAAGAGTTGTTTAGTTTTTTAATTTTAGGGTTAATGAAATTAAGAAATGAGTTTATTTTTAAGATTTAATTAGTTCAAGGATATTAAAGTAAAATCACCCTTTTTAATAATGACACACCATGTCCCCTTGAAATTGGGTATATCCCAATTAATCTGGGTATACCCCAATCAAGCCAGGTTTTTTAATAATAAATAAATTATAGTATCTCTTCTCCAGAAGCAGAGATACTATGTTAGTATCATCCAAGCCAGATCTTAGAACTCCGATATGCTACCCAGGATTTTGAATTATGGTGTACATTGTGTACTGTGTACTTACATGGACGCATATTAATGGATTTTGCTCCAAAAAAAAAAAATCTTTTAGAGATTTTCTCTGTGGATATAAAAAGGAAAAAATAAATACTCTCGAGGGTAGGTTATACAAACACAAACTTGATTCATCAAAAATAAGGAAAACCATAGATTTTCAGAGTACGAAAAATAAGAGAAAGACATAAATATTTGCTACCTAAATATCCGAACTTAAGACTCTTCTGACTTGTTACTTTAATAATTTACTACAACTCTGTTTTAGCCATCCATCATCATCATCATTGTCTCTTTCAAAACACAAGACAATAGAAAAAGCCGTCTCTTTTACTTTCTCTCTCTCACTCAAAACAAGACTCAGTATTTTTTTTTTATTCTTTCTTTCTTTCTTGATCGTTTGGTGTTCTCTGTTCATAACGGATTCTTTCTTTCACTTCTCTTCAGCTTCTTACAGAGTGGGGGGATCTGAAACGAACCCTTTCTCTATATCTCTCCACTCTTCTGTATTCAGTCATAAATTTTGTAGCCTGGCTATAAAATTTGGAGGATATTTCGATGGTGATGAAGAAGAAGCAGAAGTGAAGAAAATTTAAAATTAATTTAATTTTTTGAAGAAATGGGTGGAAAAAGAAATAGGGAATTTTTAGCTAAAGAAGCAACAGAGTTTCTGAATCATGTAATGGTGGAAAGGTCTTTGTTTCCTTTGATGATTCCAATGGTTTTTGTTGCTTGGATTATTGAACGTTGGTTCTTCCCTTTCTCAAATTGGGTTTTGCTTGCTGTCTCTGTTTGGGCAACAATTCAGGTACAACACTATCTTTTTTTTTTCTTTTTCTGTTTGGGTCTAAATTTCTTGAATTTGGATTTTAAAGTTAGAAATTTTGGCTTTGCAAAATGTTGGGTCTTTGCAAATAAGCTTGTTTTTTAGTTCTATTGCAGTTTAAGATTTGCAATTTTAATTTGCCTAAAATTAGTACTCCTGTAGTAACTTTACTAAACATAATTTGCTAAAAACTAACTAGTACCGTCCATGTTTTCTTTTTTTGGTAAAAAAAATATGACAAACGAGTGCTCAGCGATTTTGTGTGTTGATTCTTGTCGAATTCAATAACTTTGATCATACTTCATCTGCCATATTAGAATATGTTTGATTAATTAATGATAAGTAATTACGGTTGACAAATTAAACTTAAAGTGCATTTTTTTTGTGGAAGAAAGAAACTATGAAGTTAATAATGGTACACAGGAGAAATCATGTGACTTATATCTTTTTATTTGTAGTATTGTAGGTATCAACGGAAGGTTCTTATAGATGACTTAAACAAAAGATGGAAGCAAGTCCTCTTGTATACATCGGTATTACTCTTTTTTTTTTCATTACATTGTCTTATGTATGTGAAAGTGATTATAGTTGTTCTTTGTTGGGATTTGTTACGATGGCCTATCGAAATGTTTTTTTGCAGCCCATTACACCATTAGAGCAGTGTGAGTGGCTGAACAAGTTATTCATGGAAATTTGGTGTAATTCGATTAACCCAAAGCTTGCAAATAAGTTTTCGTCAATTGTTGAGGTTAGTTTCCTAAACATTGTTTTGATAAATTCCTTGTATTTTCTATTTGTATTAAATTTGCACTCTCCAATTTGTCTAAACGAGTGTCCATCATTTATTGCAGAAACGATTAAAACATCGAAAACCGAGATTCATTGTAAGTTTGCTTTTGTCTATTGTTTATTTGTTTGTTTGTATAGCCTTGAGTGTCGGAAGATACTCACAAATTACATTCTTCCGGGGAAACTATTATCTGTAGGAAAAAATCGAATTGCAGGAGTTCTCACTAGGTTCAACCCCACCCAGTTTTGGGCTGCATGGGACACGTTGGTCAACTTCGAGTGATCAGGTTTGGTTTCTGTTTACCTTCCGAACATCTGTCTACTTTCTTCTGACATACATTTGAAAAAATTGTTCACCTATGTGGTTTGGTATGATGAACTTTTTTCCTATCTTAACAGCAAATCTTGCATATGGGCTTTGAGTGGGACTCAAACAGTGTAAATATAATGTTGCTGGCAAAATTGGCAAAGCCATTATCTGGGACTGCTCGAATTGTTATCAACAGCATTCACCTCAAAGGAGATGTATGTAAAAGTTCTTCACAATTGAATTGTTATTCCTTTGTTGTTCTTTCTTAACTTCTCTAATCATTATGACGAAGTAAAAAACATATTAATAAGTTTTCAGATCTATGTCAAAGTCTTTTGGCTATAGAAATGCATTTTATGCTTGAAACTTAACTCAATTTCCATCTGTTTATGTTCTTTACAGCTTCGCATCATGCCCATTCTTGATGGACAAGCTCTTTTGTATTCATTTGAACCAACTCCTGAGGTGAGGATCGGTGTTGTCTTTGGAAAAGGAACCCAAACACTTCCGGCGACAGAACTTCCAGGTGTTAATTCTTGGTTGGTGCGTTTCGTTTTCCACTTCTCAGTTTTATTTAGCGAAGCACAATGGAAATTAGTAGTCTAATTCTTAGTGAAAAATCTTATATTAACCCATGCTAACTATATCTTACTGAACATGTTCTTCTTCACTCAGGTCAAGCTTTTCACTGATACCTTGGTAAAGACAATGGTCGAACCTCGTCGCCGGTGCTACTCTTTGCCTCCAGTTGTTCTCAATAAAAAGGCTGTTGGAGGCATATTTTCTGTGACTGTTGTTTCAGCAACTACACAACTCCCAGATAAATTGAAAGGGTGCAATTCTGGAGGCCTAGAGAGCTCTGTAAGAAATGCTACTTCCGAAGGATACTCAGGCAACGGAGTTGGACAAACATTTGTTGAAGTTGAACTCGAGGAGTTAACAAGGAGAACGAATGCCAGCCCAGGTCCAGACCCTAAATGGGATTCGACCTTTAATATGGTCCTGCATGATGATGCTGGAATTATAAAATTTAATCTCTATGAATGGATTCCAAACAATTTGAAGCATAACTATATAACTAGTTGTGAAGTAAAGGTACAGATCGACTGTTGTTACTCTTTTGAGTCTATTCAAGAAAGTGATATCCCAAGATGTAATTGCACTATGTATAGGGAATTCTCTAAATTGGTTTGCGGAATTTGATTCTCATAAAATTTGAACTGTTGTGAACAGGTGAGGTATGTTGCGGACGACTCCACTACGTTCTGGGCAATAGGACCTAGATCCAGTGTACTTGCCAAACGGGTTGCGTTTGATGGTCAAGAAGTTGATATGGTTATCCCATTTGAGGGACTGAATTTAGGAGAGGTAACAACTTAGTTTTGTCTCCTTTATTTATTTGCTTAGAATTTGATTTCCAGCAAGTATCTTTCCCTTTTTTAAGAGATTTGTCCAACCCGTAACAATCTCTTTCTCTTTTTACAGCTGACAGTGAGGCTAGTGCTGAAAGAATGGCAGTTTGCAGATGGTTCGGTTAGCTCAAACAACACTTCTCTTGTTGGCTCTCAACGATCTATGAATCGCCCATCAGATGATCATCCAAGAACAGGAAGGAAAATCAAGTTAACTGTTGTGGAAGGGAGAGATTTGGTGGTAAAGGATAAAGCTGGAAAGTCCAATGCATATGTAAAACTACAGTATGGGAAGGTTTGTCTATTTGTTCATTGGGTCTCCCTTGTCAATTTTTGTTTTGACAACATGTTCACTAAAATTGTGAATAAATGTCTCGTTATTTGCTTACTGGGCTAGAGAAGGATGACTAATACTACTACAAACTTTATTCAGGGTCTTTACCGAACAAAGACTGCAAATGTATTGAAACCTGTCTGGAGTGATAAGTTTGAACTCGATGAGATTGGAGGTGGTGAATATCTTAAGATAAAATGTTACTCCGAAGACACTTTTACTGATGACAACATTGGAAGTGCACGAGTGAATTTGGAAGGATTGGTTGAAGGCTCTGTGAGAGACATTTGGGTACCTCTTGAAAAAGTCGGTGCAGGAGAACTGAGGCTTCAAGTAGAAGCAGTGAAAGTTGATAACTACGAACTATCTGGGGTATGCATCTAGATCAACCATTGACACACAACCGTAGAGCACTCTGCATAAATGACTCACTAATTTATCATTACAGTATTTTTGCTTATTACATGTGTATTTTTCACTGATTTATCTTTACAATACATGTACTCGTCCAAACATATGCAGAGTTCTCACGGAGGATCTGGGAATGGTTGGATTGAATTAGTTATCATTGAGGCAAGGGATCTTATTGCTGCTGATTTAAGGGGAACAAGTGATCCATATGTGCGTGTACATTACGGAAACTTAAAGAAACGAACAAAGGTTTGAATTCCCTGCACTTTTTGTTTCTGATGAACTTTTGTTTCCAAATGACAAATACGAACATGGGATCTGATTTTTATGACTTCACTCAAACAGAGAGATATTTGAGCAGGTTGCTTGGAAATTTCAATGTTAAGTTTGATGTTCATGACACATGTTTAAAGGAAAAACTCACCATGTCAGTAGAACTTGTAATACTGTCTGTTACGCTGGATATCATTGTTTTAAAACTTTTAACTGTTCAACATGTTTATGACACATGTTCAATTGTTCAAGACACCGTTGTTTCAAAGTTTTCGTCAGTTGTATGCTAAAGTAATGGAGCTTCAAAAAATTCCATTGTTATGCAGGTTACATATAAGACTCTCACGCCTCAATGGAACCAAACATTAGAATTTCCCGATGATGGTAGTCAGTTAGAGTTACATGTGAAGGATTATAATGCCCTGCTACCAACGTCCAGCATTGGAGATTGTGTTGTAGAATATCAGTGGTTACCACCAAACGAGACGGCTGACAAGTGGATACCTCTCCAAGGAGTGAAAAAAGGAGAGATCCACATAAAAGTAACACGCAAAATTCCAGAGCTACAAAGGAGACCCAGTACAGATTCCAATAGTTTGCATTTGACTAAAGCCAATCAAATTTCTGATCAGGTATATCTACGAATTCACAAATTTATCATTTGCAAAATATTTCCTGCATGCTGCCTACTCTCTACAATTTTCATTTTTCTTTTGCCTTCTCTAGTTTTATGCTTACTAATAACTTGAGAGTATATGATGATGAGCAGATGAGACAAGTCCTGAGAAGGCTCCGAAGGCTAGTTGACGACGCGGATGTGGAAGCTTTATCACTTGCAGTGAGTGAGATGGAAAGCATTCAAGAGGTAGAGGAAGACTACATGGTACAGCTAGAGTCTGAACAGTCTCTGCTCATAAATAAGATTGGTGAGCTTGGTCAAGAAATGTACAAATGCTCACCTTCCCCAAGCAGGAAAAATTCCGGTAGTAAAAACTCGAATTAGTATTTATCTTCCTTTTGCGGATACTTATTTTTAAATGTTCGATAGTCTTATTCGGTTTCCACAGAATGTAAATTTGCAAACAGACATTACTATTTTTAGTGATAAAGAAAGGTGAGAATAAGATGTTTCCCAGAAAAAAACATGACTGTATTGAAAATCTTGCGAGACCCCTTGCATGTGCTAACATACATTTCTATATAAAATAAAATAAATAAAAATAATCTGAAATCTTAATTAACAAAAATTTGACCTCTCCTTGAGTGTAACTGTATGAACTTATCAGTATTCAAAGAGACCAGACTATGAGTATGAATCACTGGTCGAAAACAGTCATCCTCAAATCCTTTCTTCTTAACTATCTTGTGAGTATTCAAATCCAAATCCCAAAGCAACAGTCTGTTCTTCTGTCTAACTAGCAATTTGCCATCCTTCATCTTCACAACTTCCACATCCAAGCTATTTGGCCAGCATGAGAAATATTCCGGCGTATAGGGTTTTGGAAGGGTCAGAATATGTGTATTAACCCAGCTATTTGTTGCGGGTTAATTAGAACCCATAGCACAAGTTTAACATTTTCTAAATAAGCATCTTTTGTCAGACATAAACAAAATTGCCCTTCCATCTCTATTAACTGCATACAATTATGCCGACTTCTATGCCGTTGAGGATTATCACAGGAAGCTCCACCATGTTGCATCGTGCTGAACTTATTTGTTCCAATTTCAAATGCCATAATGGAATTTGAACAAGTAAACTCAGGGTTCTCAAAGACACTGCTATACTTGTCAACCATCCAATACAATGTCCCGTTTATGATTGTGGGGGTCTTTCACTGCTTGGCATATAGGAGGATCTGACAATATTTCTCTGTAATTTAGTTTTTCTTCGTAATTTAGATCCAAAGCTTAGTATGTCAAAAGCATACCTTCCCCTTCCAGCACCAGTTGCCCAATATATAAGTAGCACCTCGTATACCTTGTAATAGACTTTATATTATCCTCTTACCTTATTAAGCTTTAGGAGATTATCTCCATTGATTTGGGTTGTAAACACAAAAGATATTATTATGGTTTTATATATATTCTAGCCAAGAGGAACATTTCTCCTCAAGGAAATTATCATCAAATCCAAGATGGTATCAACCCCCTACGATCCTGTTTTCTCTAAACCATTAAAATCAATGGCGACGGAACAACTAAAGCTCACAGACATTGCTGAGGCATATAGTTCTATGCATCTACAGCAACCCGATGATGCTTTCTACATGGATACCGGTGCTACCTCGCATCTCACTGCTGATCCAGGTACTTTACATAACATTACCGGTTCTAGTACTGTACGGTCTATCTTAGTTGGCAATGGCAATAGCATTCCAGTTACTGCTAGTGGTACCAAGCTCATAAACCTCCCTTCTCGCACCCTTCAACTCAAAAATACTCTTGTTGTTCCCGATATTATCAAAAACTTAGTTTCTGTTCGTAAGTTCACCACTGATAATCGTGTGTCTGTTGAGTTTGATCCATATGGTTTTTCTGTGAAAGATCTTAGTTCGAGGAGGATTATCCTTCGGTGCAATAGTTCTGGGGAGCTTTACCCTATCACCAACTCTGCCGTGCCAGCTCAAAAATCGTCCCAACCTTCCCCCATTTCCCTTGTTGTCTGTTCGCCAGATATTTGGCATAGCCGCCTTGGTCACCCCGGCAAGGCTGTTTTAGATGTTCTTCGTACCAATAATTCTATTCATTGTAATAAGAATCAACATTCTAAACTTTGTCATTCATGTCAAGTTAGTAAACATGTTCGATTACCTTTTTATGAATCAAATTCCAATACTTTTGCTCCATTTGATATCATTCACGGTGATTTATGGACCTCTCCTCTACATGTTGATACCGGTTTTCGTTATTATCTTATCTTGCTGGATGATTTCACCAACTATCTTTGGGTTTATCCTTTAAAATTTAAATCCCAAGTTTATGACAAGTTTTTGGAATTTCGTTCTCTTGTTCAAACCCAATTTGAGCGTCAAATAAAAAGTTTTCAATGCGACATGGGACGTGAATTTGACAACTCTTCTTTTCACAATTTTGCTCGTACTAATGGTCTAGTTTTTCGCTTCTCTTGCCCCCAAACTTCCTCTCAAAATGGCAAGGCCGAACGCATGATACGTCGTGTCAATGATATCACCCGCACCCTTATGTCTCATGCTTCCGTTCCACCAAAATTTTGGGTCTATTCTCTCCTTATGGCTGTTTATCTTCATAATATTCTTCCCACAAAAATCCTAAATTTTTCCTCTCCCGTGTCTATTCTTTATCAACGCCAACCAACATATGACCATCTTCGTACGTTTGGTTGTCTATGCTATCCAAATCTCTCCTCTACAACTCCTCACAAACTTGCCCCCGCTCCACTAAATGTGTCTTTCTTGGCTTTCCTCCCAACCACCGTGGATACCGCTGCCTTGATCTTACCACAAACAAAATCATCATTTCCCGTCATGTATCTTTTGACGAGAACGTTTTTCCCTTCACTAATCCTCCAACACCGTCTGAAAATGAATCTTCTTCCTCTCCCCTTCATTCCCCCTACATTTCCTACAATCTGCCTCCTACCAATCCTACTCCACAGCCCTACACACCACCTCACAGACGCCTTAATCCTCTCCACACCTGCCCCACTACAGACCACCCAACTACCGCCCTTTCTCCTTCCCCACTGTCCCCTAATCTGCCCACATCTCTGCACGGTAAATCATTGCAGCCCCCTGCAACATCTGTCCCTGTCCTTACTCCCACTCCTTCCCAACACTTCACTCTGCCACCTCCTGCTTCCAATCCACGTCCTGCTTTAACCTTCCAACACTCTGTACATGTCCCCACTACAACAAACCGTCTTCCTAGCCCACTCCACAGCGCCCTGCCCACTCCCTCTTCTTTTCCCACTCTGACAATTCCCCTTCGTCTTCTTCTTTCCCCACTACCGGCGACTCAACTTCGTCTCCTTTTTCCACTCTTCCACAAACCGTACTGCCACCTCCTACTTCTACTGCAAATCCAAATCCCACTCCTTCTCCTCACTCCACTCTACAACACACCATACTGCCACCTCCTGCTTGTACTACAGATCCAACTCCCACTATAGTATCACCCTCATCCACGGCTCCTTCGGCTCCTCCCATACCTACAGCTCCTTCTAAACCTATCACTCGTGCCTCTCGTGGCATTTTCCGCCCTATAAATCGTCTTAATCTTCATGTCCAAACCTTACGTCATATCTCTCCTATTCCCCGTTCTCACTTATATGCTCTTAGGGACATAAACTAGAATGCTGCCATGAAAGACGAGTACAATGCTATGTTGAAAACTAATACTTGGGAACTTGTACCATGACCTCGTGATGCTCATGTTATTCGTTCTATGTGGCTGTTTCGTCATAAATATAATGCCGATGGATCCCTACGACGTTACAAGGCTCGTCTTGTTGCCAATGGCAAATCTCAACAAGTTGGAGTTGACTGTTTTGAAACATTTAGTCCGGTTGTTAAACCCTGCTACTATTAAATCTTGTTCTCACTATTGCTACATCACGATCTTGGCCCATACATCAACTAGATGTCAAGAACGCTTTTCTTCATGGTGATCTAACCGAGACAGTCTATATGCATCAGCCTCCCGGGATTTGTTGACCCTACTAACCCTGATTACGTAGATCTCTCTATGGCCTCAAGCAGGCTCCCAGGGCGTGGTTTCAGAGATTTGCCAAGTTTATCACAGGTTGTGGTTTCCGTGGTAGTGTATGTGATCCCTCACTTTTTGTTTATCAATCGGGATCCGAAACGGCATACTTACTTTTATATGTTGATGACATTATTTTGACTGCCTCTACTGATGCTCTCATATGCCGCTTCATTGATTTGATGAGGAGAGAGTTTGCTATGTCGACCTTGGTCCACTACATCATTTTACGGGCATCAACATTACTCGTCATCCTCAGGATTATTTTTGTCTCAGTCATTATATGCACAGGACATCATCGCGCGTGCCTCCATGACAAAATGTAATCCAGTGACTACTCCGGTCGACACAGATTCCAAGCTCAGTGCTACTTCTGGCCCGGCAATTTCGGATCCCACTCTATACAAAAGCCTAGCGGGTGCTCTTCAGTACCTCACTTTTACTCGGCCAGATATTGCATACGCGATTCAGCGAGTATGTCTATTTATGCATGATCCCCGTGAGCCTCACATGCATGCCCTCAAGCGAATCCTTCGCTATCTTCATGGCACCATCAACCACGCAATTTGTTTCTCTCGGTCTCCTCTATCTCTGGCTTAACAACATACTCTGATGCTGACTGGGCGGGTTGTCCTGATTCTCGACGATCGACATCTGGTTTTTGTGTCTTTCTTGGTGACAATCTCATCTCCTGGTCCTCCAAGCGTCAAGCCACGGTCTCTCGATCCGAGTCTTGCAAGCCGAATCTGGGAGTAGCAAATGCGGTTCTTTGAAACAACATGAAACAACATGGCTCGCAATCTTCTTCTAGAGCTCCGACTACCTCTACGACGTGCTACTATTGTTTGGTTGAGAAAATTGAAAGAAGACTTGTGACAATGTAAGTGCGATATATATGTCATGACTCAATAGGGAGATCTGTTCAACATCAACGCACCAAACATGTGGAGATTGATATACATTTTGTTCGTGAACGAGTTCGTATTGGTGCCATTCAAGTCTTACATGTTCCCTCTGAGAACCAATATGCTTTGACATCTTTACCAAGGGGCTTCCTCGACACTATTTGTTCGTTTCGTTCTAGTCTTAGCGTTTGTTCCTCTCCCGCTCGGACTAAGGGGTGTAATAGACTTTATATTATCCTCTTACCTTATTAAGCTTTAGGAGATTATCTCCATTGATTTGGGTTGTAAACACAAAAGATATTATTATGGTTTTATATATATTCTAGCCAAGAGGAACATTTCTCCTCAAGGAAATTATCATCAAATCCAAGACCTTGTTGTGAGGATTGAGATAAAATCCACATACTGTGAAGTCCCAACCTTTCGTCGTAATAGTTACCTGTTCTTTTGTTGTAGGATTCCATATGACAAAAATGGATGTTGGTGAGTATTCTTTGTTCTTAAACAAAAGAAACCCGTCATAAGATTCATAAAGCATGACCGGATAATTTTTGTTCGTGTAGCAGATATCAAAGTTTTGGTTTTGTAACTTTTTCGTCTGCTCATCAATGAAACAAAATTTCAACTCTCGGTCACTAGATTGTGAAAAAGAATGCAGAGCGATTATAGAAGTGGTGTGACGAGCAAGGTGTTTGCGAATAAAGAAAGGAGTTGTGGCTAAGATCTCAAGGAGTTTAGACGCATTATGGCACTGGAAAACACATTCTGCTGGGAGTCTAAGAAGTATGTCTATGATGATATGATGAGGGAGATCAGGAAGCGGATGATCACCATCAACTCTGACATCAGGTAGAGGGTTGTAAACTGCTTTACGTTTTCTACACATTGTCTGCATTCTGAAAATACAACATATATAAGCTACGAAACTAAAGACTCAGAAAAATATTTTACAACACTAACCTCTCAAAGGATGATGGAAATACTATACGTAGGCGGCCTGTGCATGCAGTGAGTTTCTAATCGTTGACTAATATTATTATACTGAAAAATTCAAAACTTGCTAAGAAAAAAGATTCAATTAAACTCATAATGCTCATATATAACTCGAACTTTCCAACTATAACTCAAACTTTCTTTAAGAGAAGATTTCGTAAAGGAATATATAGTTGCACCCGTCGCGAATTGCAAAAATATCTTAAGTTTCCTCGCTAGTACTGCGGAAATAACATAAGTAGGAAATACCAATTGGTCCTAGAAACATTATATTAGGATGAGTCTAGTCCTTTTGACCTAGTCATGTGTCTGTTTGGTCCTTTTTGGACAATTAAATTATAGTTTGGTCTAGAAATTATGATTTGGTCCTAGGGTATTGTCCACCCACACGAATATTATTTTTCTGTTACCAAAATACCCCTACCCGTGCTCGGTTTATCGTTTGGTCCTAAATTTTTATTATTTGGTCCTTTTACCGACATATATAATCGAGAAAAACCTTTCGAGTTTCGGTTTTATTTTCTCTCTCTGGAAGTTCTTCTCTCGCTTGCAGATTTTTTCTCTAGGGAGGTTGATTTTAATAGCTTAATTTGATTACGGAGGTTGATTTCGAGTTACGGAGGTTGATTTTAATAAGCTTAATTTGATTACGGAGGTTGATTTGTTTTTCAAGATTCGGTTGATTATTGATTACGTTGGAGTTGATTTTTTTGGAATCACGGATTCGGAGATTGGTGTTTGGAATCACGGATTCGAGAGATTCTTCTTCTTTGGTAAGTTTTCATGCAATCCTTTTCCTTGATTTGAAGTAATTAGTTTTTCTTCTTATTCTTGATTCTTTTTGTTCGAAATCAAAAAGTAATTAGTTTTCTTCTTATTCTTATTCTTATTCTATAGATCGGCTAATTTTTTTCTTTGATTAGCAATGAAGTCGTTACGTTAAGTCATTACATTTGTTACGGCTTCATTCCAAGAATGAAGTCCATTCTATTTGATGGACTATAGAGTTTTAATAGACTTCATTCCTGGAGTGAAGTCCATTTTCTATGGCGTGGACTATAGAGGTTTTAATAGACTTCACTCACGGGAATGAAGTCCATTTCTATGGCATGGAATGAAGAGGTTTTAATACACTTCATTCACGGGTGAAGTCCATTTCTAAGGCATGGAATGGAGAGAGTTTTGATAGACTTCATTCCCGGAGTGAAGTCCATTTTTTCTATGGCATGGGTGGAGAGGTTTTCTAGACTTCACTCGGGAATGAAGTCCATTCTATTGCATGGACTATAGAGAGTTTTAATGGACTTCACTCCAGGAATGAAGTCCATTCTATTGCATGGACTATAGAGAGTTTTATGTTAGTTTTGTCAAGGAAGAAGTACTTTGCTGCTTTGTTTATAGTTAGTTATTATGTTAGTATGTTAACGAATGAACTCTTTTTAAGGAATAAGTAGTCTTTTTAGTTTATTTGTTTATCTGTTAGAATGTTATTGAATGAAGTTATTTTCTTTCATTTTTCAGGTTCAGAATGGCGCTCTCAAGTTGTTATGCAGTTGTGTACTACAAAGGGAATAGTATTCCCTTTGAAGTTTCTTTAGATACGATGATGCGTGACCTCAAAATACATGTTTGTGATTATTGGAGAAACTTGACTCCTCGTAGCATAAGATTTAGGGATGGCGAAGGTTGTTATAATGCTGTCATCAATTGTGATTATTCTCTTCAAGGACTAATTCTTTGTTACTTGTTCAAAGGAATTTCCTAGTTTTAATTTGTATGTTGAGGAGGCTTTAATGGTGGTGCTTCTACCTCTTCTACCTCTTCATCCGGTATTTCCACGCATCTCTCGGTGATGATGAATTATGTAGTGGGTTCACCGAGACTTCAAAGATTAAATACGACGGAAGGTCATGAGGAATTAAAACCTCTTTTATCTGCGGGGTGGGAAGATATTTTTAAAGGTGTTGGTCAAGTTTTTCATGGTGGTGTTGATGAGGTTCGCTTAAGTCAGTCGGCAAATATTCTTTTTTCAAGTCCAGTTATAAAGTTGAAAAGATTAAGAATGATAGACTTAGGTACACAAACAAGTGTGGTAGGGATGCGGAAAAGTGTCCTTGGTATTCTTTGTATTCCAATTGATACACGAAAAAATATCTTTGCTATCAAGGAATTCAATGGGGAGCACAAATGTGGTGGTGCTTATGAGTCAAGGAACCACTGTGAAGAAGAAATTGATAAAACATTTATTCAAGGATCAAATACGATCTAATCCATCTTTAAAGCCCAAGGATATGGTTGCTCGGGTGAAAGAGTTGTTACGGTATTAACATAAAATACCACCATGCTTATAAAGGGAAGGAAGCATCTAAGGCGAGAGATATATGGCGATGATGTAAAAAGTTATACGGATCTTGTTTGGTATGTTGAAGCAATAAATGCTACCAATCTCGCAGCTATATCAAGTTTGAATATGATAAAGTGACTAAACGTTTTCGAGGCTTTTCATATGTTTCTTTGCACATATGGAAGGATACCGTTCATTCGTCCTATGCTTTCTTGTGATGCAACATTTCTCACCTGAGATTCAAGGGAACATTGATGGGCACCCTTTGGTGTGAATGGGAACCAAGGTACTTTTGATTAGTTTCTACTTTGATTAGTTTTCTACAGTCCATTTTATACAGAATGGACTTCATTCCAAAAATGAAGTCTAGGAAAGATATATATTGATTCTACAGTCCATCTTATACAGAATGGACTTCATTCCTGGAGTGAAGCCTAGAAAAGTTATAGATATTGATTTCTATTTGTTATCTGGTGTTATATTTTTGATATCTATTTGTTTTCTGGTGTTATAGTTATAGGCTTCATTCCAGGAATGAAGTTATAGAAAAGTTATAGATATAGACTCTGTTTTCTTTCATTTACGTAGGTTTCTTCCCTTTTTGCGTTTGCTTTAGTTCCTTCAAGACATTCAAGGTTGGGAGTGGTTCATGGAAAACTTGCGGCATTGTGTCGACTCTCGTCTATTACATTTATCAACATCGTCATGAAGGGTCAAGCAAAGTATTCCCAAGTATTTTCCCAACTCTTATCATAGTTCTTTGTTTTTATCATCTCGAAGAATAACCTTCCTATCAAAAAAGGACATGAGAAGTATAAACAAGTTCGGGATTTGTTCCATAAAGTCGCACATCTTCTACGGCGTTGCCAAATATGAGTCACTTTGAATGAGATGTGCACCATAGGATGTGAGAGTGGGTTGCCAAGTACATCGAAATATCGATCCCAAGCACTGGGCAAATGCTTTCTTCGTAGGATGTAGGTATGGTGCACACTCATCAAGTATTGCGAGTCTTTCAATAACTCGGATTCATCGTGAAAGGGATCCGCCTCCGGCTGCTCTTGTTGATGAGGTGAGGATAAAGATTATGAGGATGAGTTCGAGAAGGCGTGAGCTTGGTAGAACTTATCGGGATAGTTTGACTCCCATATACAAAGCTTTACTCAAGTCACATGTCGATATAGGTCGTCCATGGAATGTTAATGAGTCGAGTAATGGTATATATGAGGTTCACTCACCCGGCTCGCATCTTTGTTGATCGATGAAGATGACGTGCACTTGCCGGAGATGGAAAGTGTTTGGTTTCCCCGTGCTCACGCCCATCTTTCTTTTCTATTACTATGAGTGGTATTGATATTTTGAAGTTTATTCAGCCTTACTTTGGTTCAAACCACTTCCGCAACTCTTATGCTCCTGCAGTTCGACCAATTCCCAACTACGATAGGCCGAGGCGTATGAACTTTGAAGAGAGAGTCCTTCTGGTATTCCAAGGCCACCTCCGGGAGACCGCCAAGAAGCGTATTCGCGGTGCTTATGAGAAGGAAAGGAGGCCTATGAAGTGCTCGATTGCAAAAGATTGGGAACCACAACAAAGCTACAATCGTGTATTAATCTTTGGAGTAGTATGCCTGAACTTTTATTAGTTTTACGGTGTTAGTTTTCCTTTGTGAACTCCTTTTTTTTGTTCTGTTTTACAGGATATGCACTTATTTTTGTTTGTTGGCTTTAAGGATATGAATTGGTGGTTTTTTAGTTTGTTGTTTCTAGGATATATGCACTTATTTTTCAAGTCCAAGTTTTCCTAGACTTCACTCCTGGGAATGAAGTCCATTCTATGGACCGAGAGAAGTTTTCTCTAGACTTCATTCCAAAAATGAAGTCCATTCTATGGATCATAAGTTTTACTAGACTTCACTCCGGGAATGAAGTCCATTCTATGTCTTGTATAAGTTTTACTAGAAGTCCATTCAAAAATGAAGTCCATTCTATGGACCGAGAGAAGTTTTCTCTAGACTTCACTCCCAAAATGAAGTCCATTATATGGACCAGGAAAGTTTCCTGGACTTCATTCCAAAAATGAAGTCCATTCTATGGACCGGAAAAGTTTTCCTAGACTTCATTCCATAAATGAAGTCCATTCTATGGACTTGTATAAGTTTTTACTAGAATTCATTCCCAGAATGAAGTCCATTCTATGGACCCGAGCTTTCTCTAGACTTCATTCCAAAAAATGAAGTCCATTCTATGGATTTGTAGAAGTTTCTACAAAAATCATTAGAAAATAAGACAAGAAGACAACATATATTATCTACTATCCAAAATATTATCCAAAATATTATAGATGAAACTATAAAACATATTAGAGTATTAATTACATTAGAAGCTAATCTAATAGACAAAGTACCATTTTTTCGATGTCTAAGCTAATCTATAGTTAAAAGAATAATTAGATCGATTATATATGACATTGGAGAAGCTAATCATTTCAGTCTTTGCAACCATCTTTAATCGAGTTGATTGTTGAGAAATTCTTCATTAGTTGTTTCACTCCAACTTAATCCATCTTTCTCATCATTTAGAAGCTTGCACGCCATTTGCAGATCTCCACCATCATCTTTTTATCATTTCATCTCTCGAATCGATGCTTTGAGATTTGGGAGCAATGGCTTGCAACTTCGCTTTATCCAAGAACATGTATTGAGAAGGCAATCCGGATGTGCTCCACGATCGAGCACTGCATTTGCTCAATTTTTAAGTCGGAGCCTCTTTTCTAGATCATTTTTCACCAGCCATTTATCAATGTGTGGTTTGCGGTAGGCGACCATTTTCCTTGCATTATTTGCACATCTTTCTCCTATTTCTCCTCTTTTGAGTGAGTTGTAATGCTCCCAACGATAGTCTCCGATGTCGTAAACAAGCGGGTGCCGGTGTAAACCGACAGCCCTTTTGATTTGCCTTCACCAGGCGGGTTCATTGGAATGATTAACCACGAGTCTTGCTAGGCATAGTCGCTATGAAGTCGTCAATCTCACCTTTCCTATCATCCACTTTCTTCTCAAGGAAATATGTCTCGCAAAGATATATATATATATAAATTTTCAAATTCACAATACTATCAATCACTCATAAAAATGAATTATGTGGACTTCCTCCTAAAATGAAGTCCATTATGTGGACTTCACTCCAGGAATGAAGTCCATTATGTGGACTTTCACTCTGGAATGAATTCCATTATGTGGACTTCATTCCGAGGAATGAACTCAAACCGTTATGTGGACTTCATTCTTTGCTAAATAGTTATAATGAATAGTTGCCACTAAAATTTCTTAAAGTAAGGACTTACAAATGCAGTAGGTGCCATAATCTCAAAGTGTATGTATTTCGTGGATTTTGGTTTGTCTTCGCTATCCATTTTTGCTCTCTCTCTTTGTCTTTGCCATCTTCCTCTTGTAGCGGTAGTAGAAAAGAATTAAGACATCAAGGTCTCTATTGAACATTAGATCATTAATGTGTTCTCCTTGGACACCAAGCGAGCTTTATTAATTGCATCATCTATAACCCAAGTGCTTGACCAGGGAGGATAAACAAAAACTTCAACATTAATGATATAAACAAAAACCTCTACATATATGAATGGAAGTTCAATTTTACGTATGTTTCCTACCTTTGCATAGCGTGTTTGTAGAAGGTACCCAACAATTTCTTTTGATCTCTGTCCAATGTGGAGAAGTATGGAGACTTTTTCAGGTCCCCCATATTTGGAACAATGGGCATGTACGCTCTCAGCTGCTTTTCTTGCTCTCTCTTCTCTGCAGGATGATGATCTGGTTCATTTCCTCTTCTCTTCTTGCTTGCTGCAGCTTTTTGATTTTCTTTCTCGATAGCGGCGGTACATTCTTTCTCTTCTTACACTCAGCATTCTTCTCTGGTCGTGCGGGTTTAGGAGGAGTCTTGAAACAACTTTCTTGCTGGCTCGATTCTTCACTTGTTGTTCGTTACTGCTCAACGTTCTTCTCCTCATTTAGTGGTTCTTTCCTTTGCGGTCTCAATCCCGAACTTCGGTTTCGATTCATTGTAGTCCGATCCACTTATGAACTCTTTTCAAGCACATTTGTTGCCTTTTTGCCCCTTGTAGTCATCCGTGTCTTTCAACAACTTTAATTGGGGTTTTATCACTTTATCTGAAGAACCAAGACCATGTTTATTCAAATCGGCAACTATTTGTGATATTGTCTCAATGTTGTTTCTGACTCAACAACTTCTTCATCTTGTCTTTCAACAACTTCACGTGATCTTGGCTCAATGTTGTTTGCTTGCTCAACAACTATCTCTGTCATCCCAATCGAGAAACTAGGAGGACTACGATTGATTTGATTCAAGTCTTCATTCTTCTCATCCTTGTCAACAATAATCTGAGACTCACATGCTCTTCATTGTGAACATATTATCTCAGTCTCTTTTTGCTATAAATAATTCAAAAAACACAAATATAAAAAATTCAATAATGGTATTGTGCATCAAAATCGAGTTCACCCCTCAGAATGAACCCATAACATCTATATGTGAACTTCATAATGGTATTTTGTATCCAGAGTTCATCCATGAGAATGAAGTCCCTCATAGAACTTCTATGTGGACTTCTATGTGGACTTCACTCCAAAAATGAAGTCTGTTTTTTTCATAGAACAATACTATACCACTGTTTTTTCTAAGGCACCTAACTTCATTATGTGGACTTCACTCCAAAAATGAAGTCCAACCTTTTATATGGACTTCATTAAAAATAATATACCCTAACTTTTCTATTCCATTATGTGAACAATACTATACCCTAAGTTTTCTAGACTTTATCACGGGAATGAAGTCCAACTGTAAAGCATAAATTTTTTTTTAAAAGGAGAAGAATAGTTGGAATTTTTACCTAGGTTCAAACATTGATCCATATTTAAAGGAACTCATTGTCTGTTGGAAATGAAGGTAGCTCTTCTTCGGCCATCGTATCAAGTAGCTTTTCCATAGCATCAACTTGAGTATAAGGATTCACAACGATTAAGACGGGAAAGATAGGAGAGCGGGTCTTGGCGGCTTCCATATCGGCATACGATGCTAGAACAACATTTTCATTCCCTCCACCCGACTTACGTGCCTTCATCCACTTGTTGATTCGGTATATTGTTTATTTCATCACTCAACAATGAACTCTTGTACTCATCGGGGAAAATTGTACGCATGTATTCACAAGCCTGTTACGCCATGAATTTCGCGACATTCCCACCATCGGCTAGCAATGCATCAACCTCGGGTTGCTTAGAAGACAAGTGTTCTACAAGGGACTCCATCTTCTGTCAAAAGTGTCTTTGAAGTTGTTGCTTCTGCAAGTGAGTGCTCAGTTCTTGCTTTGCTTTAACAAAGATGCCCCGTCTCCTCGAATGCTTTCTTGTCAACTTTTTAATCTCTCGAGTATGTTTAACTCTCGGGTTCTCCATCTCACAAACATGTGTAGCTTTAAGACTTTCTATCGACCCGACATAAGGTTGAATTCTTCCTCGAGCAACTCGGCCTTTGTCTTGGCCTTTTGTTGTTGAAGTAGCTTTTTTCAAATACTTTGTATATTCTTCCGAAAATTTCTCTGATAGCTTTGCACACACAAAATGAAACTCCAATTACTTCCTCATTCATAATTTGAATTCATTAAAAAGGAATGAACTACGAGGTTCGAGCAATTGACATTAACAATCGGAGTTCATAACGGGTTTTAATAGACTTCACTCCGGGAATGAAGTCCATTTCTATGGAATGGAATGGAGAGGTTTTAATAGACTTCACTCCTGGGAATGAAGTCCATTCCTATGGCATGGAATGGAGAGGTTTTAATAGACTTCATTCCAGAGTGAAGTCCAATCTATTGCATGATCTATAGAGAGTTTTAACAGACTTCACTCCCCAGGAATGAAGTCCATTCCTATGGTATAACAATATCATATTAATCTACTTTGTTACCTCTCATAGGAATATCATATTAATCTACTTTGTTAACAATGTCATAGGAATGAAGTCCATTCCTATGGTATAACAATATCATATTAATCTACTTTATTTCATAACGAGGTTTGAATGCAATATAACAATATCATATTAATCTACTTTGTTACCTCTCCAAAATCGTCAACATTCATTTCTATGTGACTACAAAGGCTCTCAATGTTCCACCTTGCAAACCTTGGACAAGTAGGCTTCTCTATTCTGCACCTTCCACTTGGGTCCTATTTTCTTTGAATGCTCAAACAAACCAAGGTCGCAAAAAAAAAAAAAAACTACACTAGTCGATTTTTCAAATATACAAAATGAAGAAATATACAAATGAACTGCCAAAAAAAATAATGAAACATATAAGTATCTAACGGTTTCATCTCACCAACAAGTAAAGGTAACATCCTTCAGAGAACCTCTTTTCAAGCTTTCCATCAAATGCTTGTGTATGAGATGCAGAAAGACATCGTACCTAGTGACTCTAGGCAAGCTAGGTACTTGGAGTGTATGGAACCTCCATCACCGTAGTAACAAAAATGGTAGACAAGAGAAAAAGTTCAAACATTGTTACAAGATCTTCAATAGATCCTTTATTCTTAATCAACTCAATAATTTTATCTTTCGATTACGTATTTTTAATATCAAAAGGTTTCCTTTTCGGTGGATCAAATTTGTAGGTTTTCCGAACCTTCCACATGTGTAGTCTGTCTGGTTTCTTGAGTCCAAGAAAGTTTCTTCTATTCCATAGCTTCGAGGGATGCATGGTATTCCAAATATTAATGCCGACTCTTCGGGTGAGGATCGAGCACAAATGTTTGTCCCCCTACTTTGAAAACAAACACATGATCAATTGATTCGGGAATGAACTGATGTGTGTTGCATATAATTTGACCAGTGTTTGGTAGTGACTTATTCCATGCGGTAGCAACAATGGTCTCTTCCCGAAAACTTTTGCTACATTACCCAATGGACTCTATCTGATGCACGTTTACTGCTCGTCATTCAAAGCCTCTTCATCCTCTAGTGCTTTAATCTTTTGGACCAGTCCAATTACTCCAGATAGCTACACTTTATCTTCTTATCTACATTTTTTAAAAGAAAAACAAAAACATTAACGCTCAAGGGTTTTCATAAAATATTAGGTGATATAAAGAAGATAAAGTTCATTCTATCTATGTTATGGACCGTAGAATATATATCTAAAACTTTCTAGACTTCATAACTTCATTCTATCTATGGGATGGATGGAGAGGTTTTTCTAGACTTCATTCTGAGTGGAAGTCCATTTTATAATGCATGGATCTGAGAGTGTTTAATAGACTTCACTCTGGAATGAAGTTCATTTCTATGGCATGGACGAGAGAGGTTATTCTAGACTTCATTCCAGAGTGAAGTCCATTTCTATCAAGCATGGACTATAGAGAGTTTTAATGGACTTCACTCCACGGAATGAAGTCATTTCTATGGCATGGAATGGAGAGGTTATTATAGACTTCATTCTGGGTGAAGTCCATTCTATTGCTTGGACTATAGAGTTTTGATAGACTTCACTCCGGGAGTGAAGTCCATTCTAAATCTTGGGGTATAGAGAGTTTTGATAGACTTCACTCCGGAGTGAAGTCCATTCTAAATCTTGGGCTATAGAGAGTTTTGATAGACTTCACTCACGGAATGAAGTCCATTTCTATGGCATGGAATGGAGAGGTTTTAACGGACTTCATTCCCGTGAGGAAGTCCATTCTATCATAGGACTATAGAGAGTTTTAATGGACTTCACTCCAGGAGTGAAGTCAATTTCTATGGCATGGATTGAAGCGGTTTTTCTAGACTTCACTCCTGGGAATGAAGTCAATTTCTAGTAGTGAAGTCTAGAAATGGAACAAGACGAATTGAAAATCTACATGCAAGCAAGGCAATCGAAAACCAAAATAAAAATGAAGAAGAACAATAAACATCAAAAATGAAGAATAAAACTTCTACTACTTGAATTAGGGTTTTTTGGTACCTTTCGGCGCTTTCTTTGATTTGGATTTCTTTAAAACTAGTTCTTCTTCAACTTCATTTACTCCTACAAACTCAACTAATCGATCAAGTTTTTTCTTCAACTTCATCGTCGAGAAGATGATTCCACTACTTTTTGCCCTTCGATCTTCTCATTTTTAGGGTTTTGATTTCTCTTTTTTCTCTGCTTTTGATTTTTTGGGTGTTTTGTTCTAGTGATTTGTGAGGATTGAAATGATTTTAACGTTTTGATTTTACGGACCTAATGATTTTCTTCGGATCTTGAAGAAAAAAAGAAGCATTTGCGATTTTAATGGCGGACATTAATCGGTTCTACGAGATAAAACGGTTCGATAAAATGAAAATGAAAGATGGAAAGAGAGAGATATCGTGGAAAAGAGAGAGATATCGTGGGTGGTTATATGGGACCAACGCACGTGTGATTATGATGACGTGTGTAAAAGAGGTATTTAAAGTCTTTTCATATTTTTTTTTAATTGTGGACCAAATGCTAATTTTTTTTTCTAACAGGACTAAACTGATGTGGGCCCAGGCATAAAAGGACCAAAAGATATTTTTCCCATAACATAATGGGTCCAGGCTCCAGCTGCATTCCGCTGTATAAGTGAGCATAGCCTTTGTTGGGAGGGATTTCAAGAGCATAGCCCAAATGATGAAGAAACATTGGCTGGGATCGATGTTCTTCCTACGCATGAGTTTTTGCTGAATTGTTGGATTTTCTACCTTTGCAATCTGTATGTAGCAGTGTTTGGAGCTGAAGGTTTGTGCTTGAGCCAGAAAATAGACCTTATGTTGTTTTGGTTGAGACGAGTCCTGGCTGAAGTGGCCAAGAAATTCCATTTTTTTTTTATTTTTTTTTTCTGATCGAGGATTCCATTGTTATGCAAGTAGCATATAAGACTCTCACGCCTCAATGGAACCAAAAACTAGAGCTTCCCAATGATGTAGTCCTTTAGAATTACATGTGAAGGATTATAATGCTCTGCTACGAATAATGTCCTGCGCTGCAGTATAGTTATTTTGTAGAATATCAGTGGTTACCACCAAGTGAGATGGCTGACAAGTGAAATACCTCTCCAAAAGAGACCCAGTACAGATTCCAATAGTTTGCGTTTGAGTAAAGCCAATCAAATTTCTGAGTAAGTATGATGACGAAATAACAAAATTATCATTTGTGAAATATTTCCTGCATGTTACCTACTGTGAATTTGCTTTTTTTTTTTTTTTCTTTTTCTTTATAGTTTGATGGTGATTCACAGATGAGACAAATTTTGAAAAGACTTAGGAGGCTAGTTGGCATTGTGGATGTGGAATTCAAGAGGTAGAGGAAGACTACATGGCACAGCTTGAGTTTGAACAGTCGCTGCTTATAAATAAGGGGATTGGTGAGCTTGGTCAAGAAATGTACAAATGCCCACCTTCCCGAAGCAGGAAAAATTTCGGTAGTAAAAACTCGAATTAATATTTTCTTCTTCTTACAAATACTGATTTTTACTCGAAATGTTCGATAGTTGTATTCGGTTTCCACCGTAATGTAAATTAACAGGCATTACTGTTTAGTGATAAAGAAAGGTGAGAATAAGATGTTTCTCAGAAAAAACATAGCTGCATTGAAATTTTGTGAGACCCCTTGCTTGCATGCCGAAATTCCAGTAATTCAAGTATTGAGATATTTCTAAATAAAATAAAACAAAATAATCTGAACTCTTAATGAACACAATTTAACCTCTTTCTACTAAGTTAAAGGTATGATTTTTTGAGTATTTAAAGAGACTAAACTATGAGTATGAATTACTGGTCGAAAACTATCACCCTTGAATCCTTTCGTCTGAACTATCTTGGGAGAATCCAAATCCAAATCCAAATCCCAAAGCAACAGTCTGTTCATCTGTCTAACTAGCAATTTGCCATCCTTCATCTTCACAACTTCCTCATTTAACCTATTCGGCCAGCTTGAGAAATGGTCCGGCTTAGAGTATTTGGGAAGGGTCACAATGTGTGTATTGGCCCAGCTATTTGTTGCGGGGTCAATTAGAACCCACAGCACAAGTTTAGTATTTTGCATAAAAGCATCTTTTGTCAGACATAAACCCAAACGCCCTTGCATCTCTATTAACTGCATATAATGATGCTGATTACTAGCATTACCACAGGAAGCTCCACCGTGTTGCATCGTGCTAAGCTTATGTGTTTCAATTTCGAATGTCATAATGGAATTTGAACAAGTAAACTCTCCGTCAATGGAAATGTCGTCAACCATCCAATACAATGTCCCGTTTATAATCCTGGGGGGTCTTTCACGACTTGGCATATACGAGTGTCTGCCAATATTTCTCTGTAATTTTATTTTTCTCTGTGATGATTTAGATCCAAAACTTAGTATGTGAAAGGCATACTTTCCTCTGTTTCCACCTCTAAAATCCCGATGCAGAAGAAGCATCTCATATTCCTTGTTGTGTGGATTGAAATAAAATCCGCATACCGAGAAGTGAAGACGAGCTTTCATCGTAATAGCTACTTGTTCTTTTGTTGTTGGATTCCATATGACAAAAATGGATCCCGATGAGAAACTATCTTTGTTCTTTAATAAAAGAAACCCGTCATAAGAATCATAAAGCACGACCGGAGAATCTTTCTGCGCATAGCAGAAATCAAGTTTCAGTGTTGCTTTCGTAACTTTTTTAGTCTGCTCATCAATGAAACAAAACTTCAACTCTTGGTCACTAGATTTAGAAAACGACTGCAGAGCTATGATTGAAGTGGATTGACGAGCAAGGTGTTTGCGAACAAAGAAAGGAGTTGTGGCTAAGATTTTGTTAGGGTTCTAGACCAAAACACAAGGACTAAGTAACTGAAATAGGTATAGAACCCGAATAAGATGAAGAATTAAGAGAATAAGAAGATTGAGAAGAACAAAAGGACACTAGAAGAGATTGAAGAAGAGTTTCTCGTATTAATTCTTAAGTCTTTTACAAGGCTCAGGTGTAGTATTTATAACTACGAATACTTGTGAAACAAGTAATGCTAACTATAGAGTTCAAACTAAACAAGGAAACTAAACAAGCTAAATATAGAGAAACTAAATAAGTAAACTAATATGAATAGGTGTTGGTATCGCAACATCCCACCCTTCTCGAAAAATGGCTTGTCCTCAAGCCTGAAATTCTGGAAATACATCACGACACAACGAATGCCCGGTTTGTATTCTCCATATAATTCTCTTAGGCTAGCTACACAAGTGCGGCTTACCACGATCAAACACAAAAGTCATAGCCCTGGATAGCCACAAAATGTTGTTCCATGCGTCATAAGATGGGCATTTAAATTTTCCGCGATCAAACACCAGAGTCACCTCATCAGTGATTGTAATGGAGTTGACCATCCGAGCAGCGATCACATGTATAGAAAATGTATCTCCCAATTCTTGAAGTACACTTTTGAATTCAAATCTAATTGATTCGTTCCTCTGTTGGTTTAAGACATGGATTAGCTTCTCAAATTTCAAAATCAACTGCACAGGGCTAAGAGTATCAAACTCAGTGTATTCCCAACAAAGCCAGAAAAATACAACACCCCGATATGGAGTTCTGGAAATAATTAACCCCATCTCCTCATGAGAATAGTAATCAGGAAAACCAATGTGAACATTATTGCTTGGACAGTACCAGATTGGTGCATCTTTATTAACCATGTCGCTTAGAGTCACAAAATTGGCCAGGAGCATGAATCGCCACCTTTACGTATGTAACGGACCCTTTACCTGGTAAATTGTCGCCGAGTTTCGCACCCATTCTACACTGACTGAACTCATCCTTGAGAAATTTTTTTAATTCCAAATGATTATGCAGATTTGCTCCAACTATCGTGCCCAAGTTTAGTGTTTTCACGTCTACCTCCTTGTAAATGCTTATGAGAGCGAAAATCATGAGTCCGTACTTGCCAAAAATGTCAAAATCAGCAAAGTTGCAACCTTTGAACATACTCTTAATCAGCAAAGTTGCTACCCACATTAACACATTTAGATGAATGTTAATCTTTAGCAGCTGAAAACCGTCATCAACCTTCATAAAACTTCTGGGAAAAAATGAATCCACATATGATAGCTGCGACAACACGTGACGAAGAAAGCTAAGATTCTCGGTGAACCATGTTACAGCGCCTGGTTTCTGAAATTCATGGCTAGCCAGAGTACAAAACTCCAGAATTGGACGACCTTTACCAACTTCTTCATTGCAGTCCACTTCAAGTTTAACCTTTTCGTGGACGTGAAAATATATCATTTGTATAGTAAAGATCAAGAAGTCGGACCAGTGAACTCGAAACCTTTCGTCATCACGTTTTCGGTGTGTAGCATACGTTCGATAGAGACTACGAGCATCGTATTCCAAGACTGAAATATAGTTTTTCTTTGTCTTAGCTAGAATATTGAATTCCAAAGAAACAAATCCACTTGAAATATTGAAGTCGTTAATAGGATCGTCCCATCCAGTTAAATTTATAAGTTTGCAATATGAAAAATACTTCCATCCGTGCACACCCTAGGCCTTTGATCTCGACGAACTAAAGTGATGGTAAAGTTTGAAATCCATTGCGAAGAAGTTCCATCATTCAAAACCGATTCCTCCTCCTTCAGCCCAAGATGATATTTCCACTTAGTTGAGGATAGTCCTTGAAATACTTCATTTTTCAATTCTTTAAACATGACTGGATCATTTTTATCCAGGCTTATTGTCACTATGCTACAGCTTCCCGTTACAATACTTGCAGGCTTCTTTGATGAAATTATTAAGGGAATAACAAAGTGATTTGTGATGAAGAACAGTTGATTATCTCCTTGAAAAGCGAATACCGAAGCAATCAGATTTCACATTTATTTGTTCTATCAAGCTTGGTTTTGCGAAAGCAACAACCTTTGGTGAAATTACAGTTCAACAAAGCAACTCTCTCGACCAACACTCTTTTCTCAGGGGTAGCTTAGCTCTGAAGGTAGCTTAGTTAATGCTAAATATTCTCCGTTCAAAAAACCAAATTTACTTGGCAGCAAACGGTCTAGTTCCGTAACAGATGATAAGATGGCAACACCATTACTAGTCGAACCAACAGAACAAAGTGCAGTAGGAGTAGAGTATAATTCATAGTTTCTTATAGAATTAATTCCACCAAAGCATAATGGACTAACTTCTGAAACTTGAACAAGTAAGCATTCACCGTCACACTTGTTGAAAACATCATCTGTACTACACTGAAATTTGTAAAACAAAATCTGTAGAGGAAAAGGGATACTGTCTCCTGAAAGAAAAACATTGTCAGTTTTCTTCATGTTATCTCTTAGCTTAACTACAAACTCTTGTGCCAATGATACTCTTTTGGCGTTTGAGAAAATTCGACCACGAATTAAATCCGGTATAATTTTCCACAGTTATATCCTCGAGAGATTGAAAATAAAACACATCAACAGGCATATAATTCTCCTGGGCTAACTCTACATGTCGTGAACAGACTTGACCAAGAAATACTTCATCATCTGTCCTTACACATAGTAATACATGGTGATATCCATTGACACCGATTCCAGGATCAAAGAGAGCAAAGTAACTCACGTCCCATGAAAGAAACCTTTTGAACAAAAACAACTTATTTAGACGAGAGAAATTGATGAGATCAAGAGTGAAGTATTCTGTATTGTCACGAGACATGTTCCCTGTCACCTAAGATATGCTCTCTGTCTTCTTAAACAAAGTTATAAGTGAACATTAACTCCGGGAAGACGTATATTTTCACTCTTACCAAAAGATCAATAATCTCGTAGAGATAGCTTGTCGAACCCAACTTGGAGCACAACCATATCCCAATAGTTCCGACTTGGACAAAGATGATTGAATTTCATAAGCAACATCCGATTAATACGTGCGCAATTGTCCCTCTTATTCCTCTTGGTGTAGAGAATTGCACAAGAGGTTTCTTCTTGCGAGTAAACTTGTCTACAAGATCTTCTGTTAAAATTATCTTCTCGGTATTAGAGAGAACTCGACCACGGATTCTCCCGTTGTAATTCTCTATACTTATGTCTTCTTGAGATAGGTAAGCAAGCTCATAAACAGGATTATGAAACAATGGTTTAGAGATTATTGCTTTAGTCGGATAGAAAGGAATATCGGGAGTTAACTCAACAAGCTGATCCTTGTTAGGGTTAACATAAGAGACGATTTGTGTTTCTTCATGAATGACAACTTGATTATTCTCAACGGCAAATAACAAATAAATCAAAATCATGAACTAATAAATCATTAGGTTTATGATTTAATAACTCACCATTAAATCTTTTGAACCTCTTTAGGAATATGATCTTCCTCGGCCCGGTTCTGTACGGATGACTTATCTTGTGATTTCTAAATGTTGCGGAACTTTAGCAATCCCCTCCGATTCACGAAACCAATATCGCATCATCCTTGTTTGTGGTAGCTATTATATATTCATCATTAACTAATGCAGTAATATCCCGTGAATCATACGGAACCTCCAGATGAGTTTCTTCGCTCTTTTGAGAAGTAACTGCACACAATTTTCTATCAACTGATGCATTAAACACTTGCGAAACATATGGAACCTCGTCGGTCTGTTTTTTTACTTCTTCCTTTTGAGAAGTAGTTTTAGTTTCTTCTGCACTAGATTTTGTTGCGGAAATCATATCAACAAGTCTCTCAGGACCAAAAACGAGCACGAACTAAGGAACAAAATTCTTCCCATGTAGGATTTAGGATTGTAGTTCTCTTCCAACGAAAACCATGCTTTAGCATCTCCTTTAAGGTCTTGTGAAGCTTAATAGTGATTTTTTCATTGTCGGCCACCGTGTATAAACTAAAATATTGATCGGCACTAAAAATCCAATCATCAAGGTCATCTCCGTCAAAAGTAGAGAAACGCAAACTAATAGCTTCGGCAAGAATAGGGGTTTCAAAAATTCCATCACCAATATTAGGGTTAGTAGAACACGGATGGGTTTGCTGATGACCCAAGAACACGGCAATAAGTTGAGGAAGAAATTCACGAAATACGACAAACGAGAGATTTTGTGAGTTCTGTTTCTAGAGTGTTTGTCGATCTTGTGTGAGTCATCGTAAAAAAAAAAATTGGTGTAAAAATAGGTACGGGATAAACACCTGCTCTGGAACCGGATGTTAGGGTTCTAGACCAAAACACAAGGACTAAGTAAGCTCGAAATAGGTATAGAACCCGGAATAAGATGAAGAATTAAGAGAATAAGAAGATTGAGAAGAACAAAAGGACACTAAGAGATTGAAGAAGAGTTTCTCGTATTAATTCTTAAGTCTTTTACAAGGCTCGAGTGTAGTATTTATAACTACGAATACTTGTGAAACAAGTAATGCTAACTATAGAGTTCAAACTAAACAAGGAAACTAAACAAGCTAAATATAGAGAAACTAAATAAGTAAACTAATATGAATAGGTGTTGGTATCGCAACAGATTTCAATGAGCTTAGACGCACGTTGGCACCGGAAAACACATTCTGCTGGAAGTCTAAGAAGTATGTCTATGATGATATGATGAGGGAGGTCAAGGAGAGTTTTTTCAACTGTTTGTAGACGATAAATTGAGTTATTAACAACGGGTAGTGGTAGTAAACATCGAAGGACAGGATTTACTATAGATGGCTGATAAACGAGAGGATTTTCAACGAATGTGCCATCCGCAGGGAGGTAGTCATTAACTGATGAGCAATCAACAGGAGGAATGGGATTGTAAACTAAATTGAGATCAGGAACTGCTTTACGTTTTTTAGTCCTTGTCTGCATCCTGAAAATACAACATAAGACACGAAACCGAAGACCCAGAAACAGAACTTACAAACCTCGGAAATCTTAGCGGTCTATGCGTGCAGTGAGTTTCTACTCGTTGTTGATTAGCAATTGAGTTTATCGATCGCCTCCGACTTATTAAGCTTCATTAATTAACCAGATATATATAGTGGGCATAAAGATATTTTGTAGAACATGGCAATAAACCTTAACAGCTCATATATAACTCAAACTTCCACCTATAACTCAAACTTACCCTAAATTCTTAACTTAAACTTCCACCTATAACTCAGTAACCTATTATAGTTCATATTTCCTTTACAGTCTCGCTTAGACTTGTTTTTGAGTTTCGCAGTAGATGTTGGTGCGAGAAGTCTTTTACCCCCAGTTCAAGTATACGTTGTAGAACGCCGTAGTTTGTAGTATCGTCATCGACCAAATTAGTATCTCTAGAACTTGCTCTGAAACTGGTGCAAGCTTCCATGGTGACTCCACTATTTTGTGTAGTTAATTTTTTTTCTGCATCGGCTGTGTAAAATAGATAGCCATTAACAAAATATGAGTTGTACGAAACTGTAGTTATTAGGAGATACGCATAGTTGTAAATATATTGTATTTATGGTTAGGAAATATGTTAGTCAGGAAAGATATTATTTTTGGCGTAAATCTGTTTTTGGTTTTCTCCCCTTATTAAGACTTGGAGAAACTGATTGTAATCCCAAGCTTTTCATAATAAGAAAACCTTCGTATTTCTTACCTTGTCGTTTCATGGCATCTGAGCCAGATTCGAAATAAACTTAAAATTAATTCAATTTCAGAATATACGGGTACGATGATTTCTCCGGTGAAATTTAATAGAGATAATTATGAACAAGATGGAAAAATTGTTGTTAATATGGCACTTATGAATATTGATGTGAATTCAACTAGAAGCTATCTTTCATCACAAGACTTGATCATACTCTCACTGATGCACAATGGGAAGCTATTGTGAATATGTTTAATTCTTCGAATACGGAGGGTTCGAAGGAAAAGCTTTCTAGCAAATGGATACTTTATACAGGGGCTTCAAGGCATATGACAGGAATTAAAGAGTTTTTGTGTAAAACATATCAAATAAGTTTTTCTTCCGTAAAACTTCCGAACGGCACATACACAATTGCTCCATGTGTAGGCACTGCGTTGTTTGGAGACAATATGAGATTATATCGTGTTTTATACGTTCCTGATCTTCACTGTAACTTGATTTCGTTAGCATGTTTAATTAAAGATCTGAAATGTATTGTGACTTTGACTGATAAGTTATGTGTGATACAGGACCGCACTACGAGGACGCTGATTGGTGTGGGAGAGGAACGAGATGGGTTTTATATCTTCCACAATGGAGCGCAGATTATGGCACATCGAGTTACTACTGGTGAAGATTATTACTTATGGCATAAGCGTTTATGTCATCCTTCTAATAAGATTATTTCTTTACTTCCTGGTATGAATAAAGCTGATTGTCAGAAGTTTCTCAATGAACCATGTGATACTTGTTTTAAGGCTAAACAAACTCGTGCTAGTTTTCCTATTAGTGAGAATAAAGCAAATGATATCTTCAGTTTAGTTCATTGTGATGTGTGGGTTGTGTATCGTACTTCATCTTCGTGTGGTGCACACTATTTTCTTACTATTGTTGATGATCATTCTCGTTGTGTTTGGGTTTATTTGATGGCACATAAAACTGAGGTGGTGAAAATTTTTCAGAGTTTTTGTGTTATGGCTAAGACATAATTTGATAAACATGTTAAGAAGGTTCGCAGTGATAATGGTACCGAATTTTGTCTATTGATTCCATTTTTCTCTCAACAAGGAATAGAATTTCAAACTTCATGTGTGGATACACCACAGCAAAATGGGCGAGTGGAACGCAAACATTGTCATATATTGAATGTGGCGCGTGCTTTGCGATTTCAAGCAAATTTACCTCTTCGGTTTTGGGGTGAGTGCATTCTAACCGCTGGTTATATTATTAATCGCACACCTACTACCTTGCTCAATGGGAAAACTCTTTATGAAATGTTACATACAAAGCCACCTATTTATACTCATATTCGAGTATTTGGATGTTTGTGCTATGCAAGTATTATTCCTCGTGATCGCAACAAGTTTAATCCACGAAGTCGACGTTGCATTTTTGTTGGTTATCCTTTTGGGAAAAATGGTTGGCAGTTGTTTGATTTGGAAACGAAACAATTTTTTGTGTCTCGTGATGTTGTTTTCTTTGAAGACAAATTTCCTTACACAGTTGCTTCTTTAGATAATAATACCGAATCTAATAATAATGAAGAATATCATGTTGGGTTGGATGGCCGGTCGGAAATCTATGCAGACCAATCAATTTTTTCGTCGTATGGCAGCACTCAGAAATCACCTGCTTCAGGTTCAGGTGATGGTACTCATTCAAGGCAGTCTGGTGATATGTCAGAAACTGTTCAGCCAATTTCGTCTGGTGGACCAAGCGTGACAAGTGACAATGTTCCAACAGTAACGGATGTAGAAGAAGTCACAGGTAGAGACAATACTCTATCAGAAGGTGGAGGCGTGTCAGGTGGTGACACAACAGATGCGGAGAAAGTGTCAGGTGGTGACAAAATACCAACTGACGCAGGGAAACACCACATTAACAGACAATATTTTTCTTGTAGCGATACATTTACTCCTCCAGGAAGTCATCTTCAGAAGCTGTCGGGTGGTAATGGAAGTCGAATAATCACAGGAAGTGACAGAACTCGACATGATTTGTCCGGTAGTGACAAAATTACTTCTCCAGGCAGACTTGTTCAGCAAAATAGTGACAGAAGCGGAATAGTCACAGGAAGTGACAATACACAAGTCACACGAATATCAACTTCTTTGAGAAATGACTCATCTTGGGTCCTACGGAATTTTGTCTCTACAGAATATGATGTTGATTTATCTTCCGCTATAGCAAGTGATGCAGATTTATGTGATTCATCCGATAAGGCAGTGTGACGAAGTGTCCGCTCTCGGGTACCTAATACTCGGTTAAAAGATTATATATGTAATACTGTCAAAGAAATAGACCCCAGCTCCTCCATTCCTCACTCGTCAACATCCTCAGGTATGCCTTATCCCATAACTAATTATGTCTCTTGTGCTAATTTTTCAGCTAATCATACTCGGTTTTTGGCATCTATTACCACTCTTAGAGAACCTACTAGCTATGCTGAAGCTGTGCACCTTCCGTGTTGGCGTGTAGTTATGTCTAAGGAAATAGGTGCTCTTGATAAAAATGGCACGTTATCTATCACTGATCTGCCGCCAGGGAAGAAGGCTATTGGTTGTAAATGGGTTTACAAAATTAAATATAATTCTGATGGTAGTGTCGAGAGGTATAAGGATCGCTTGGTTGTTCTTGGTAATAGACAAGTTGAAGGGGTGGATTATCATGAAACCTTTGCTCCCGTAGCTAAAATTTCTTCAGTTAGAACATTTTTAGAAGTCGCAGTTGCTCGTGATTGGGAGTTACATCAAATGGATGTTCACAATGCCTTTCTACATGGGGATCTTGATGAGGAAGTACATATGCAACTTCCTCCCGGACATTCGACTAATTCTCCTGGTAAAGTGTGTCGACTCCATAAATCTCTGTATGGCCTTCATTAAGCTCCTCGTAATTGGTTTGCTAAGCTTGCAGGTGCTCTTAAGGCACTCGGGTTTGTACAGTCTTATGCTGATTATTCTCTATTTACCCTATGACGTGGTGAGAATTCTATTAATGTGCTTGTATATGTGGATGATTTAATTATTGCTGGGAACAATTCCGCTGCTATTACTGCTTTTAAAGCATATTTAAGACGTTGTTTTCATATGAAAGATTTGGGAAATCTCAAGTATTTTCTTGGTATTGAAATGTCTCGAGGAGCTGATGGACTGTTTTTATCTCAACGAAAATACACCTTGGACATTCTGTCTGAGACTGGACTTCTTGGGGCCAAACCAGCTTCTTCGCCTATTTATCAACATCATCGGTTCGCTCTAGATGATGGACCTTTGTATTCTGATCCATCCCAGTATCGTCGACTTATTGGACGTTTGATTTATTTGACCATTACGCGTCCTGAATTGTGCTACTCGGTGCATATATTGTCTCAATTTATGCAGTCTCCTCGGGTGTCTCATTGGGAAGCTGCTCTTCGAGTTCTTCGTTATCTAAAGGGCCATCCTGGTCAAGGGATTGTTTTACGAAAGGATAGTGCTCTCCAACTTACTGCTTATTGTGACTCTGATTGGGCCTCCTGCCCTCTTAGTCGTAGTTTGCTTACTGGTTACTTTATCTTTTTGGGAGGCTCACCTATATCTTGGAAGACAAAGAAGCAACACACAATATCTCGTTCTTCTGCTGAGGCCGAGTACCGTTCCATGGCTCATACTTGTAGTGAGCTCACGTGGCTGAAGGCATTATTGAAATCTCTAGGTGTGTTTCACTCTCGGCATATGCGTCTCTACTGTGATAGTCAATCTGCACTTCATATTGCTGCTAATCCTGTTTTTCATGAACTCACCAAACATATTGAGATTGATTGTCATTATGTACGCGATCAAGTTCAGTCCGGCACTATTATTACTTCTCATGTTCGCACAACCACTCAGTTTGCAGACATTTTCACTAAAGCTCTTGGACGTCCTCAGTTTGAGCTGCTTCTTCCCAAGTTGGGCATTCGTGATCTCCATGCTCCAACTGGGGGGGGGGGTGGCGGTATTAGGAGATATGCATAGTTGTAAATATATTGTATTTATGGTTAGGAAATATGTTAGTTAGGAAATATATTATTTTTGGTGTAAATCTGTTTTTGGTTTCCTCCCTATTAAGACTTGGAGAAACTGATTGTAATCCCAAGATTTTCATAATAAGAAAACCTTCGTATTTCTTACCTTGTCGTTTCAGTAGTGAAGGTATGACCAATTTCCAACCTACGAAAATCTGTCATGGGAGTGCTTTCAAGTTGTTTCTGTAGCCATTCAATATAGTCTGTAGGTTTTATCCTCCCCGTACGAGTTTGGTTAAAATTACAGACGTATATCTTGTACTTCCTGTCAAACAACAAAGTGACAATTGATATAAGCATTAACTAATAAACCAAGAAACATAATCAAGTAGTACTACTACTCCTATATTACCTCGCTTCGAGCGAGCACACATAGATTTTTGAAGATGCCATTATAACAATCCCAAATGTTTAACAATTAATGGAAATAAACTGAACCATAAATCAAACATAGCGACAAAGCAATATAAAAGATAATAAGAAACTTTCAGTTTTAGCATGTGGTAGTTAACTTCCGGTTTAAGTTCATTAGATGTAATAAAGTAATAAACTAAGATCTATCACTGATCAATACTATATTCATGTCTTTGAACTTAAAATCCAGTGCATAGTGTGATGAAATGATCTAAATAGAAATCAACTTGGGATTTACTTACTCTTCCCATTCAGTATTTTCATCTGAATGTCTCAATATCCACAAACGAACTTGTTCATATTCTACGGTGGACAAAAAATGTGGTTTTCCTTGTGAATTAGCTGGGTATGCATGGACCTTCATAAACATCACTGGGCATTGATATCTTTCCACGACACTTAAAAGATTTTCGCCTCACTGCAGGAAGTATCTCCACGCAATGGTGCGCTCCTTCATTGACCTCATACTGTTTTGTAATAGAGCCTTCTACATAATTTTTGTTGCGACCTAGAACCTTGTAGTATCTCATCATCCTGCACATGTAGTCAGTAAACAAAGATATGTAAGTTTTGCTTAGTTCCAAAAACAATTAACTGGATATTATTAAACTAAAGAATCGTATATACCTCTCGTAAGGGTACATCCACCTAAACTGAACATGCCCCAATTGATGTGCCTCTTCTGCCAAGTGTACGACAACATAAGTCATACTAACAAAAAAAGCAGGCGGGAAATACATTTCTAACACACATATTGACTCCACCACTTGTTCGTGCATTATAAGAATCTCAGCACGATCAATAACCTTGGAAGTTAGTACTTTGAAAAACAATGATAAGTGTCGAACTGCCTCACGCAAAGGCTTATGATCTTTGAAACAATGCATTATAAAAATAGGCATTAACCCCTGCATCAGAATGATAATCGTGAGACTTCAAACCCTTCAATTGGAACTCTTTTAGGCATACTTTCTTTTTCCAATTTCCACTGCAACCAATTGGAACTTTAATTGTGCTAAGAGTTTTACCGATGACTTCCCTTTCTGACTTATACATACAATAAGGTGCACGAGGCATCTCCACTTTTCCATTCTCTTCCTTCAACCACAAGCTAGGCTTCAAGTTCAGTAGTTTCAAATCTTGGCGCGCCAGCTGCCCATCCTTGTTCTTGTCCTTATTTCCAAACAAATTCTCTGCAAAATTCTTTTGTACATGCATGACATCCACATTGTGCCGGATTTGCAGAAACTGATAAGATTAATTAAGTTAGAAAGGAATTTTAAACAACATAAACATATTGATGTAAGGTAACTGCAAAGTATAATTGGTCAATACCCTCAATTTACCTTCCAATATGGGAGACAAAAAAGTATCGATCTCTTCGACCACGGAGACTCACGTACGGACGGCCGCTTGACCAACTTCCTAAATTCTTTATCTGCGGTTGCTGTCTTGTTGAATAATTCGACGCCACTCAAACGTCTTGGTGCACCCCTTGTCTCCTCAAATCCGTTGAACTCAGATGTTTTCCGTCTATAAGGGTGAAACCTATCTTTTAGAAACCTTCTATGACCCATATAAGCATACTTAGAACCCCATTTTAGCCTGATCGCCTCTGTATTTTCACCATACACAGGGCAACCAAATCTTCCAGAAGTCCTCACACCAGAAATATGAGCATATGCAGGAAAGTCATGTATGCACCACAATAACATTGCTTTCATTGTAAAGGAAGTCTTTGTATGTGCATCATACGTTACTGCACCGACTGTCCACAAATCAATTAACTAGTCGATCAAAGGCTGCAAATAAACATCTGTGTTATGATTGGGACCAAGTGGACCAGGAATCAACAATGTTAACATCGTAAATCTTTTTTACGTGCATTCAGATGGCGGCAGGTTATAACAAGTAAACATAACAGGCCAAGTACTATGCACGCTCATCATTCCAAAAGGGTTAAAACCATCAATAGCTAGTCCCAGACGTACATTTCGCGTCTCTTCAGCAAACTCGAGGCCACTTCATGTCTATTGACTTCCATTGTGAATCCAATCCAGGGATGTCTCATGTGTGTAGCACTTTCTTCAACCTTAGCATACCATGTCATCAACTCAGCTATCCATGTTTGTACCATACATACGTTGCAACCTTTACAAGATCGGAAAATACCTAAGTCTCTTCACTGGAACCTTTTTAGTTGATGTACTTCCTTCTGGTGGTTTCTGCCATTTACTTTCACCACATTTAGGACACTTATCTTCATTAACATACTCATTGTGATAAAGAATACAGTCATTGATGCAAGCATGGATGATATGGACCTAAGAATCGAAATGGCTTAATCATGTCCTTTGCTTTACGACAATTAGATGGTAATGTGTTCCCTTAGGTAAAATAATTTTCAAATATCCAAATAATTCGATCATGAAAATATCGAACATTGATACCTCGCTTGCATACTAAACAACTCTCTCTTCATTGCTTTGAAAGTTTTGTATGTGCGGTATCACAACACGGAAATAAGGGTTGCACCGCATCCTTCAACCTCTTCCCCGCGATTGACGGAGCTCGATCTTCAACAACGGTACCATCTTCAACAAATGGTACCATCTTCAACAAGTACCATCTTCAACAATCTTCAACTTCAACAATTACCATCTTCGGGATTATCAAGACCATCTACACGTCCTAGTGTCTCATTGAATAAGTCAAATATCCTCGGAAAAGATGCGGCTCCCGATTCAGAACATTATTGGCAGGTAAAGTACGTGCTTGAATATTATTCACACGAGGTCGCTCTCCATGATGGATCCATGTTCGATATTGGTTGTCGAACCCATAATCAAGAATATCCCCATGTACATCATCTATACATTTTGGTAAACTGTTGTAATTCTTACACTTAATGCAAGGACAGCGGAATTCTTTGATACCTTCACCAAGATTCTTTGTTGCAAATTGGATGAAAGATTGAACACCTGCAATCCATTGAGGTGAACCCTTGCGTGCAGTCATCCATTCTTTATTTGGAGTAGTTATAAGATTTTGAGACATCTGCAAAATAAAGGAATTGCATATATATATATATATATATCAGAACCAACTTAATGGACTAACGCTTAACAACTTAACAGTCCAAAGCGATGTAAACAAATATGTCCTGTATACTTCACATAAAGACTCAAGACACCAAATCAAAGCTGATTTTTCAATCTCGATGCAACCAAGTTTACCACCAGTTCAAGCACGTAATTCTTAAGTGCACCTAATATACAGTTGTTCACATATACATACACAGTACTCTACTTAAGAAAGGATGGGCTCAAGAGATGAACACTTAAAGTCAAATCCACATAGAAAAGTATGAAAACAGATTAATGAATTTGTACATCACTCATTGATTACAAATACACTTACTTATTTTGACCTAAGTAAACAAAACCCCAAAATTCAATATACATTATTCATGTAATAACCAACCTTCCAACTGAAAATGAAATCAATTGGGCTAAACCTTAATAAATTCTAATTCAGAAAGAGGTACTTACCCTAATAAATTGGTGAGCTAGAGATCTGAGTTCTGAAATAAAATCAGAGTTGTTGAGCCTTCTTCGTACATCCTACAACAGTTTAACTAATTAGGTCAGCCAGGTACATATCGAGAATCAAAATCTTAACCAGAAACTTCGAGAATTAAAAGCCTCATCAATTTTACCTAGTACAATGTCGATTATATTTGCCTGCGATGAGAGTGTTTTTCAGAAGTAGATATCGAGAGAGAATAAGTTTATTACGAGAGGAGAGAGCTTATTTCCTTTTTCTCTTTCTTTTTTGTTCTCGGATGGATAAGAAACTCATGGTGTCAAAAGAGTCAGATTGATAACTGACTTAGCTGAGTGGGCTGAATCGCCTCTAAAACGAGTCAAATATCTTTTTTGATTTTTTTCCCAGTTGATTTTTTCCCAGAGAAGTTCTTAATATGGGAAGATTTTTTCCCCAGAGGAATTTAAATGAGACAGATTGATAAGATAAGTTCTTATGTGCTTATGAATGATGTAATCTTCTCTTGAATGTAAAAGATTATGGTAAACTGTAGTGTTCATCTCTTGCTAATGGTTTTTGATGAAGTTAAAATTTGAATGTAAATGATTATGGTGATGAAAAGTACCAATTTCTAGCTTTATTTCCTGATTCTCAATTAGTAATGAATTGAAGTTTCTATGCAACATGATAATTATCAAAAGACTAGATAAACATATGCAAAATAGGTCTTGCAGAGATTGAAATTTGAAGTTCCTATAAAATACAAGTTACAAGTTACTAACAATATTGAAACTGAAATGCTTGAAAAAACCGAAAGCTAATAAATATATTTCATTAGATAAAAACATGGCTCCAAAACATGCTGAAGCTACATATCCATATAGTAGTTGCAAGACACTTCTTTACATGTTTTGAGCCTCTTCTTCTTTACAAAAAAAGAGATGAGACCAAAACCATTCAAACTTGCAAGTTCGACTATACCCCAAAATAATAACATCTGAAAGTTAAGCTTCCCAACCACTACACCATTTCCGGGATTGTCACGGGCTATACACATACTTATTGAATTTGTAACAGTTATAATCGTACTAAATAGGTAGTTATTAATAATTGTGATGGTATTCTCAGTAATCGGTTTTATCTCAGACAAAAGCGCGAAACAAATCACATATAAAAAGCGTTACAATAATTAATAGCCACAATTGACCTAATTTTATGATAGCGACACGTGTCATATTTGTCACATTTATCTTAACGGTTTTAACTGTTACTCTCTATTAACCACAATTCAGATTATGACACGTGTCTTAAAGAGTCACATTTACTGAGAACGCTTTATAATCAATTCTTGAATCCTTACAACGATTGCTTGACGACACGTGTCATTTTTTGTCACGGTTAAAGTAACACATATTTGTGTTGCCATTAATTTGTAACAGCTTACTCATAGGACACGTGTCGTCCTTCTCGTCACTGCCTATGATGACGTGTGTTATATTTTCTTCACTTATTTGTGTCACGCTTATAACCGTGACAATTTTTTTTTACAATTAAAAAAAATGGGTAGCCCAGATCATTTTCATGGACCCGGACTTCCGGTTTACGGACTGTAATAATATTAAAACTGAACTTGGAACCCAGGCCTGCAATTTCTTATTTTTCAATATGCGTTCATGCATTCTCAAAGAAGATTCATACATTCATTACGAACACAAGTACAACATGAATTGTTCCATTCGTTATGAAATTTAACCAAAACCAATTAAAAGCTAACACTGCGAGCTTCCATAAAGCTTCTCAAAGTAATTCAACCCTTTAATGAGGCGTAATCTGTCCGGATGTGCCTCGCCATCAAGCCTTTAGTATGTAAACCCAAGTCAAGAAAAAAATGGTATTCAACAATCAATGATCGACGGGATGTCCGATTCAATCATTCAAGAAAGTGAAAACAGTTGTTCCGTAAATTTTTATTAAGAGCGAATTGTACGCTATCCTAGTGTTGGCTTGAGCCTTGGGAGCAAGCAATTTTGGGCAACTGAAGTGACTTGGTACAGTTTGGCCACTCGTCATTACTGGAGAATAAGAGCAATGCTAGTTACCAACTAGCCAAAGACACCTAATCTAGGCTCCGCGTAATTTTCATCTAAATGTCAATTTCTGACATATCAAAGTCTTTTTGTTCGGAAGGCTTACTACTCTTCTCAAACACTCCCAACAATAGAAGGTTCACATCATATTAGTATCACACCGCACCGAAGTTATCTATCAAATGAAGTAATCTATTACCACATTACGAAAAAAATGGCCTGACCATCTTGTACCATCTAAAGCATGATCAAAGTTATGATACAAAGATTCTTACTTGAGCCAAGTAGTTCACTGGTTGCTCACGGCGGTGGAGGGCATCCATATTTCCAAATGATCTACCTTATCTTTGTTTAAAAGAATGCATTCCATTAGTGAGAAATCATAACCATGCCCCGAGGCACTCATCATCCATGATATATATTTGTAAAATGCTCATCCCATTGAAATTCCAAATAAATTAGACAAAGGCACATACACCATATGGCATTGCTCGAATGATGAAGAATAAAATAAACAGGATGCTCAGAATCAATTATATAAACCGAAATAAAAAATAAATCTACACTAGTTTTTAAACTTCTTTACGAAGATGGTTGCGAAATAGCTAGCGAAGAAAATTATTAACATACTCATCTCTTCCTTGTTACTATATTATGCATATCTAATATAATCCTTAATTTCTCGTAAACAATCATTCATAGAGATCCTAAGCGGCCCGGAAAATTGTTAGAACCATCGAAGGAGGCAACTCTTGTGGATATTCTTGCCGCCATGGAGCATGACTTTGTCTTAAGGTATGCGAGCCATACACCGAATAATACTATCACCTAAAGGTTATAATTAGAAACAAGTTCATCAGGGAAATGGTGAAGTTCATAACCATACTAAGAATTATCAAAGCCTCCTCCTTAATCACCAACTTGTAATCCAAAGTAGAATAAGAAACCGGACTAACAAACATAATCTTGTAATGCAAAAGTATGAATGAGTAGCGATAAAACTTACATCGTGTCGCCTTATCCTTAACCAAGTCCGCAGAGACAGAGACAATTCTCGCTTATCTCGCAATGCTTTTGATTATTATTTCTTTGAAATAACCTGCAGTGCCTACAAAAAGAAAGTTCGGTAATACAATGGTGGATCAAATAAAACCAAATGGTGTTGTTTCTCGGTTAAAGGTAATCGGCAAGTTTTAATTAATTACTTGATATATTACAATTTTGACATTTTTTTTTGTGCTTTTCTTCACTTTTGGAGGTTAAGAGCTGGAGTTAGTGTTTTTTGGATGTTATACTTGAGAAACTTAATGATTAAAAACAACCAATTTATGTTCCTTTATTGCATGCTACGGTCGCAACTTTTTTATGGAACGAGTTCTAAAGTAGACATGGATAAATCTATTACGCAGGTTAAAAACATACTAACACGTACCACACTAAAGGCAAATAACAATAACAATGAAACAGTACAGAATCTTAGTTAAAGTACATAGTCAAGCGTTATCCTCGTTGAAATACTAACCACATAAATCGAGTTCAAGAGAAGTACAATGTATTTAGATTAGCACTACACTAATCCAACAAAAGTGATACACTTGGTAACAAACTATTGACATGACTTTTCTGAAACCATTCTTTGTTAGATTATGACTTCAACTTGTAAAAATCTACGAGGTTTTGGTATAATACCGACACGTTAGTTTAATGAAGCTAACAACGGGGAGTTGTAAATCCTCCTATGCCGCCGAGCAAGGGAAGGAAAATTCGTCAATGTAGTATAATCACCTTCCAAGCAAAATAAAAGAAAAATACATCTCCTGGCCATTGATAGACAGACACAAATAGCATACATGATTGCACGGGAGCTAGGCAAAGATATAACCATAAATGTAAGTAGAGAAAAATTCTTACTTCTTTGCCAGAGTATAGTTAACTGATCCATTTGGACCATCTACTTCACAACCCAAAATTTTTTAGATGTCTTAATGATACCAAAGAACCACAAGAGAAACAATGAAGTGTTGATTTCCTGCAAAAGATAATAGACCAATTTACTCTCAATAGTAGATGTACTACAAAGAAGTCTATTCTTAGATCTAAAGATTAACATTCTTTACTATAGTATTTACACTGAGAATGAGTAACTAAATGCATTCTATCAACTATCTCCCAATCGGGGGCAAGCAATCAACTTCGAAGGGGAGAGATTTTGCATGCCCTACCTTCAGGCAATGACACCGATGCCTCCAAAGAACAACTGCAGTTGTATTTGCCACTAAATTACCATATATATTTGATGTTATCTCGCAAACCTAAACAATTATTAGTCGATGAAATTAAAACTAGCAATGCAAGAAGTTGAAGGAACAAAGTAGCATTTCTATCGGGCACCTGCTTGTCGACACTTGCAAGGGTGTCGACACAATATCTTCAAACAATACCGGAGGCAAGAAACATGAGGTTCTTATTGTGCATGGTACGGAAAGAAGATACATAATCATATATTGACATTCATATGAACTTAATTGCATACACAAATTGGTGTATAGGAGTAGTAAATTAATAAGCCATCACCGTCCCGTTGTAGCCCTCTATGACACACTACGAAACAATTTAAGCATCGTAAAACTTCGGAAGATATTTATCATTTTACCAAAGCTACCTTACACTCGTTTAACTAGTTTTATTTAATTTGCAAGACACGGTACTTCCGAAAGAGGATCTTCATCGATCGCGTAACTGATGAAATGAGCTAACCAACATTTTAAATTGCATTACATGATTAAAGCAATACGGAAGAGGGTAACAAATATATTAGAAAATTCCATAAACTCAGAAATCCAATGAAAACATACGATTTATATAATTTATTCAGCAATAATTCATGAGTAAATCAAGAATGTTTGTACTGAACAAGGAGATTTATTGTTACTACTATTTGACCAAAATGTTGAGCACCTTACATAGTACACAAACAACACAACTTCTTTCGTAAAACAAATTAAGCAAACAAACGTAAGAAAGTTAAAACCAACAAGTTCCAAGACTAAAGAACCATAGCCTGCAAGATTATCATGCAACCCCAACATATCAGCCCTACATTTACTGAAGTACAAGTAAAGAATACAATATGAATTTTTACCCCTTTTCCCCGTTCTTTCAGATTTTTCTCTAACACTCAAGTGCACTCGCTGGTCTTTTGCTCAAGATAGTCTCTTGTTTCCACACCTTAAATGCCTTAACGAACGAGTCCAGGCTGCAAAAATTGACCAATAACCTTCCTACAATCAACAGAAAAACCAAATTTTCAATTGAAAACTAAAACCCATAAAGATAAAACAAAAGAAACCAAAATTGAAGTAACTTCCTCAAATCTTACATTTGAAATTAGTTCATCACCACTACCACACCATCATTACAAGAACCCTGAATGGATTTCAATCGTAGTTATTTAAACTTGATCTCGTAGCATAGATTTTGAGAATAACTAAAAGGATAATCTAATAAATCATATCACCTCAAATTCCTATACCCATTACTTGATTTTGATGAAAAATGAGGGAAAAAATAATAAGAGTAAGAAATTGAGGTTTCTTAGAGACTCTTCAAATCTCTTCGGATCTCAACAAGTTGGCTTCAAACTTCGAAATCACTCTTTACATACATGCCCACCGAAGCTTCAAGGCTATCCTTTCTTCAACTTCCTGTTTCAATCAACCAAAATAAATAATCAGATTATTACATCAAGATCCATTGAAACCCAAAAGACTATCCTCATTCTGAACTTCTCAGATCTGAAAAATAAAAAGAAGTATGAGAAAAATAGCTACAAACCCATTTATTAAATCTGGTAGTTCTTTGTACCACTAGGTCCACGAACAGGATAACCATCACCGGCTACAAATAATAAAACTCAAAGGACCATCTACAAGAAAATTTAAACACAAAAATAAGGGTTTTTAAAACAAAGCTACCAAGGAAAACAGAACCCACTTCTTATTATTTGAATTTGTTAATAGCTTTTCTTCCCATCTCTCTTGTTCTTATTCTTCAAGAGTAAAGCGAAATCGAGGAAATAAAAACAAGAAAACGTAGATTGGATTTGTTGTTGATTTTGTGTAGTCAAGATTAGGTTATAATTAAATCTGTTTCCAAATCGTTATGAGGTTTTCAAGAAATAACTCATAAGAACTCTTACCGAATCGTGATAAGGTGTGGTGATTATGATGAGCAAGAGATTGAATAATCTGGATTTGAGTTAGGGTTAGGGGAAAGAAGAGCACTAAGAACCTAAAGAGGCGAAGAGAAAGAAAACTAGGTTTAGATTTTGCGTTTCTTTTTCAAAAGCACTTTTAAAACTATATACGCTTAAATTTTGGTTGGTGTTTGGTATATCCCACACCCACCCTTCAAAATGTTACTACAAAAGTATAGGTAAGATTTATCTTTTTTTATCCCTACTTTATTTTATAAATGACAAAGTTACCCTTAAATTTATATACACTATTTTTACCTTATTGCATTCTTTAAATGAATCTAAAACTTGATTTACCCAAATATTAAACAATCTTAATTTTTAGTTTCATTTTTGGAATAATTACTTTCTTGCCATGTAAAAAAATAAAATTCATTGAACAGATTATCCATGTTTTAAATAATGGTGGTTCTTTTTACAACAACAATGGTTGATAATTAACGCTTTAAATAATTTGACACCATAAAAAGAAAAAAAAAATACTCCTCTGTCCCTAAAATTTTTATCCTCTATGTTATTCTATTTTCCTTAGACGTGAATCTAAATTCCCCAAAGATCTGGATGGTTACTTTCTTGCCATTTATAGTCATATTTTTTAGCTAAATTTTCAAATATACCTTCAATTTTGTACAATTATAATAATATACCTTCAATTTTTCAATTTTGTACAATTATAATAATATACCTAATTATAAAATTATTTTAAATATAATCAATCTAAAATCTAAAATATTATCTTTCTCAATAGAAACAAATGTATTAAATATAATATGAAACAAATCTACTAAATCAATTCCATAAAGATTTTTATTTTTATTTTCTATTTAAACATTTATATATGAATAATTAAATTAATAAATATGTATTTTTCTTACATACTCCATAATCGATATAGAAAATCTTAATTTCGATAATAGCATAAAATTTAATCGGGGTAATTTTGTATACTCCTCCGGTCTCCTTAATATCTTGACTTAGTCAAAGCAGACTAATAATTTAGGACGGAGGAAGTACAAAATTTACAAACTCGGATGGAGTGAAGACGGAATATATCAGAATGAAACATCACAGGTTCAAAGATTCCTAGAGTTGGACTCTGAGTTTCGTTCGGATGAATCGAAGATGAAATATATCAGAATTAAACATCACAGGTTCAGAGATTACTAGAGTTAGACCGAAGTTTCTCGTTCGGATGAACTGAAGACGAAATATATCAGAATTCAACATCACAGGTTCAAAGATTACTAGAGTTAGACCCAAATTTCTCGTTCGGATGAATTGGAGACTAAATATATCAGAATTTTACATCACAAGTTCAAAAATTACTAGAGTTAGACCTGAGTTTCTCGTTCGGATGAACTGGAGACGAAATATATCAGAATTAACCATCACAGGTTCAAAGATTCCTAGAGTTAGACATGAGTTTCTCGTTCGGATGAACTGAAGACGGAATATATCAGAATTAAACATCACAGGTTCAAAGATTCCTAGAGTTAGACATGAGTTTCTCATTCGGATGAACTGAAGACGGAATATATCAGAATTAAACATCACAGGTTCAAAGATTACTAGAGTTAGACCGGAGTTCCTCGTTCGGATGAACTGAAGACGAAATATATCAGAATGAAACATCACAGGTTCAAAGATTCCTAGAGTTAGACCTGAGTTTCTCGTTCGGATGAACTGTAGATGAAATATATCAGAATTAAACATCACAGGTTCAGAGATTACTAGAGTTAGACCGAAGTTTCTCGTTCGGATGAACTGAAGACGAAATATATCAGAATTCAACATCACGGGTTCAAAGATTACTAGAGTTAGACCCGAGTTTCTCGTTCGGATAAATTGGAGACGAAATATATCATAATTGAACATCACAAGTTCAAAGATTACTGGAGTTAGACCTGAGTTTCTCGTTTGGTTGAACTGAAAACAAAATATATTAGAATTGAACATTACAGCTTCAAAGATTACTGGAGTTAGACCTGAGTTTCTCGATCGGATGAACTGAAGACGAAATATATCAGAATATAACATCACAAGTTCAAAAATTACTAGAGTTAGACCAGAGTTTCTCGTTTGTATGCGTACCAGGATCCGAGATCGAAACCTGGCCGCGAGTTGACTACTCTAAGTCAGAAACTTGGTAAGAATGACGAATCCATCCATTTACAGGTAAGATTCCTTCGAGATATTCTACGAAACCTTAAATAAAACCCTATTTCTGCATATTGTATGCGTACAAGGATCCGAGATCGAAACACGGGCGCGAGTTGACTACTATAAGTCGAAATTCGGTAAGAACGACCAATTCATCCATTTACGGTAAGATTTCTTCGAGATATTATACGAAACCTTAAACAAACCTTATTTTATGCATATATGTATGCATACCAGCTCGAGATAGAAACTCGCCGCGAGTTGACTACTCTAAGTCAGAAACTTCGTAAGAACGACGAATCCATCCATTTACAGGTAAGATTCCTTCGGAATATTCTACGAAACCTTAAAGAAACCCTATTTCTGCATAATGTATGCAAACCAGGCTCCGTGATCAAAACCCGACCGCGAGTTGACTACTCTAAGTTAGAAACTTGGTAAGAAAGACGAATCCATCCATTTTCAGGTATGAAACCTTAAACAAACCCTATTTTTGCATATTGCATGCAAACCAGGCTCCGAGATCGAAACCTGGCTGCGAGTTGACTACTCTAAGTCAGAAACTTGGTAAGAACGACGAATCCATCCATTTACAGGTAAGATTTCTTCGAGATATTCTACGAAACCTTAAAAAACCCTATTTCGCATATTGTATGCGTACAGATCCGAGATCGAAACCTAGCCGCGAGTTGACTACTCTAAGTCGAAACTTGGTAAGAATGACGAATCCATCCATTTACGAGTAAGATTCCTTCAAGATATTCTACGAAACCTTAAACAAACCCTATTTTTGCATATTGCATGCGTACCAAGATCCGAGATCGAAACCTGGCCGCGAGTTGACTACTCTAAGTCAGAAATTCGGTAAGAACGACGAATTCATCCATTCACATGTAAGATTCCTTCGAGATATTCTACGAAACCTTAAAAAAAACCATATTTATGCATATTGTATGCGTACCGAGATCCGAGATCGAAACCCGGCCGCGAGTTGACTACTCTCTAAGTCGGAAACTTGGTAAGAATGACGAATCCATCCATTTACGGGTAAGATTCCTTCGAGATATTCTACTCTAAACCTTAAAAAAACCCTATTTCGCATATTATTACGTGCCCGGGATCCGAGATCGAAACCTGGCCGCGAGTTGACTACTATAACTCAGAAATTCGGTAAGAACGACGAATTCATCCATTTACAGGTAAGATTTCTTCTAGATATTCTACGAAACCTTAAAGAAACCCTATTTATGCATATATGTATGCATACCAGGCTCTGAGATCGAAACCTGGCCGCGAGTTGACTACTCTAATTCAGAAATTCGGTAAGAACGACGAATCCATCCATTTACGTTGTAAGATTTCTTCTAGATATTCTACTGAACCTTAAACAAACCCTATTTCAAGATAAATGTATGCATACCAGGCTCTTAAATCGAAACCTGGCCGCGAGTTGACTACTCTAAGTCAGAAACTTGGTAAGAACGAAGAAACCATCTAGGTTCGAAGATTACTAAAGTTAAACCTGAGTTTCTCATTCGGGTGAACTGAAGAAGAAATATATCGATTGAAAACATCCCAGTTAAGATTACTAAAGTTAGACTGAGTTTCTAATTCGGAACTGGAGAAGAAATATATCGTTCGAAAACATCACGGGTTAAGAATACTAAAGTTAGACTGAGTTTCTCATTCGGGTGAATCAAAATGAAATTTATCGATTTGAACATCCCGAGTTCAAAGATTACCGAGTTAGAACCGAGTTTCGATTCGGATGAACATCGCCACTAGAGTTAGACTTTGAGTTTCTAACTCTAGTAACCTGTAATATCAGAATTGAACATCACGGGTATTACTAGAGTGAAAATGACAAGACTACCCTTATTGGAAATAAGTAAAGTAATATTACAAATTAATAAAATGACCATATTACCCTTATCGGATATAAGTAAAATAAATAGTACAAACAATGAAAATGACCATATTACCCTTACTAGAAATTAGTGCAATAAATATCATGGATATAGTGAAAATGACCAGACTACCCTTATCGGAAATAAGTGAAATAAATATTACAGATTGTGAAAATGACCATATTACTCTTACTAGAAATAAGTGCACTAAATATCACACAGACAGTGAAAATGACCATATTACCCTTACTAGGAATTAGTGCAATAAATATCATGGGGATAGTGAAAATGACCATACTACCCTTATCGGAAATAAGTGAAATAAATATTACAAATTGTGAAAATGACCATATTACCCTTAATAGAAATAAGTGCAATAAATATCACACAGACAGTGAAAATGACCATATTACCTTACTAGGAATTAGTGCAATAAATATCATGGAGACAGTTAAAATGACCATACTAACCTTATCGGAAATAAGTAAAAGAAATATTATAAACTGTGAAAATGACTATTTTACCCTTACTGGAAGTAAATGCAATAAATATTTTGGAGACTGTAAAAAATGACCAAACCACCGTTATCGGATATGAGTAAAGTAATTATTACAGTCTGCTAAAATGGCCATTTTACCCTTAGGGAAATAAGTGCAATAAATGTTATGGAGACTGTCAAAATGACCAAATTACCCTTATTCGAAATAAGTGCAATAAATATCACACTGACGGTGAAAATTACCATACTACCCTTACTGGAAATAAGTGCAATAAATATTATGGAAATCGAAAATGACCGGACCACCTTTTCGGACATGAGTAAAGAAAGTAGTACGATCAGTGAAAATGACCATTTTACCCTTAGGGGAAATAAATGCAATAAATGTTATGGATATTGTGAAAATGACCATACTACAGTTATCGGAAATAAGTAAAGTAAATATCACTGACGGTGAAAATGACTAAATTACCTTACTAAAAATTAGTGCAATAAATACATGGTGACAAAGAAAATGACCAGACTACCATTATCGGAAATAAGTTAAGTAAATATTATATACTGTGAAAATGACCATTTTACCCTTATCGCAGTCTCCATTACATTTATTAACCTTATTTCCTGTAAGGGTAAAATGGTCATTTTCACAGACTATAATATTTACTTGACTTATTTCCTATAAGGATAGTCTAGTCATTTTGACAGTCTCCATAATGTTTAATGCACTAATTTCCAGTAAGGGTAATATGGTCATTTTCACAGTCTGAAATATTTACGTTACTTATTTCCGATAAGGGTAGTTTGGTCATTTGCACAGTCTCTATTACATTTATTAACCTTATTTTCAGTAAGGGTAAAATGGTCATTTTCACATACTATAATATTTACTCGACTTATTTTTGATAAGGGCAGTTTGGTCATTTTATAGTCTCCCGATGTTTATTGCATTAATTTCTAGTAAGGGTAATATGGTCATTTTCACAAATCAAATATTAACTTTACTTATTTTTAATAAGGGTAGTCCGGTCATTTTCACACTCTAAATAATATTTATTGCACTAATTTCCGATGAAGGGTAATATGGTCATTTTCACGATATAATATTACTTTACTAATTTCCAATAAGGGTAGTCCGGTCATTTTCCTGTCTCCATAATATTTATTGCATATGTTTCCAATAAGGGTAAAGTGGTCATTTTCATAGTCTGTAATATTATTTTACTTATTTTTTTATAAGGGTAGTTTGGTAATTTTCATAGTCTCCATGATATTTATTGCACTTATTTCCAGTAAGGGTAGTATGGTCATTTTCAGTCTGTAATATTTACTTTACTTATTTTTGACAAGGGTAGTTTGGTCATTTCCATTGTCTCCATGATATTTATTGCATTTATTTCCAGTAAGGGTAATATGGTCATTTTCACAAATCTATAATATTTTACTTTACTTATTTATGATAAGGGTAGTCTGGTCATTTTCATAGTCTCCGAATATTTATTACACTTATTTCCCATTAAGGGTAAAATAGTCATTTCCATAGTATGTAATATTTACCTTACTTATTTCGATAAGGGTAGTTTGGTCATTTTCATAGTCTCATGATATTTATTGCACTTATTTCTTGTAAGTGTAATATAGTCATTTTCATAGTCTCCATGATATTTATTGCACTTATTTAGTAAGGGTAATATGGTCTTTTTCACAGTAAGGGTAATATGGTCGTTTTCAAAATGTGTAATATTTCCTTTACTTATTTCTGATAAGGGTAGTTTGGTCATTTCCACAGTCTCCATTATTTCTAGTAAGGGTAAGATGGTCATTTTCACTGGGCTCTAATATTTCCTTTATTTATTTGTTATAAGGGTTGTATGGTTATTTTCATAGTCTGTTATATTTACTTTACTTATTTCCGATAAGAGTAGTCTGGTCATTTTCACAGTTTCCACAATATTTATTGCACTAATTTCATTAAGGGTAATATGGTCATTTTCACAGTATGTAATATTTACTTCACTTATTTAAATAAGGGTAGTCTGGTCATTTTCACGATGCATAATATTTTGTTGCACTTTTTTTCCATTAAGGGTAATATGGTCATTTTAACGATCTGTAATATTTACTTTACTTATTTCCGATAAGGGGTAGTCTCGGTCATTTTCACAATCTTCGAATTTTTATCATTATTAGATAAGGGTGTCTCGGTAATTTTCACCGTCTTCGGAAGAAGCAGATATGTTAAAGTCAAATTTCTATAAAGTCATGACTTGTTGACTTGATCTTGATCATGTTTTCTAATATTAAGAAAATTAAAAAGAAAAAGAAAAATATATTTTGATTTATAGAAATGAAATATAATTGTTAGTTTGTACAAATGTGGGAAAATTAGTGACAAGTAAAATTCAAAGTGTTATAATTTTGGGGTTGTTTTAGATGTTGTGAAATATTTGGGTGGAATCATCACTTTGATTTATAATTGTGATTGTCTGTAAAATTGTCAACAAATATTATTGTGACTAATAAAAAAATTTAATATTCCTAATTATTATCACGAATATAAAATTTAATAACAGTTATAATCATTGGTGACTTATCACAGGTGTATCTGTGACTGAAAAATAAACTGTGACAGGTTGCACTGTTACAAAATCCTGGTTTTGGTGTAGTGTAATTGCAAATTTAACACCAAATAGAATTGGAAATAGATGCTTTCGTCTAAAATAATTTAAGATTCCAAAACTTAGATCTGCACCAGAATTGGATTAATTCGTGGTGATAGAGGTATTTGATAAGCAAATGATACAAAGTGAAAAGTTGGGCACCTAGTATCTGTTGGGTTATGTTCACAGATGATCTCCTACTATTAGGGAACTTGAACTGAAGTACTCTTAACTTGCTTCAACCGATACTTACTACTTATTTCGAGATGGTCAAGTCAGGCAGTGGATCTTTCCAAATCATCTACTATTGCATTCACCAAAACCGTCATACGTGTAATGGAAGCAAATGAGAAGTATCGCGTCATTACCTTACTTCAGTGGCTCAGTCAGCAGACAGATGTTCCACTTATAATTTCTTAAGAAGGGCACACATTATCTCATGCCGGTAGGACTCGATTGATAAAGTTTGTCCTAGCAGAGTAGCTCTAATACGATATGGCAACGATTATCATGCCTAATCAAGTAATCAAAATTTGGTGGGGGCATAGCAAGAATCAAGGCAACTATGGTTTATAAACTGGGTTTGGGTCCTGAAGAGAAAACACAGTGGTGAAATTGCGTTGCGCTCACTAGAACAACTCAACTAAGCAATGATTGCAAAATTGGGGTGACGACTACTTACCGAAACTGATGCAATTAGGGTATTGCTTCTCAATGCAAAATACTTGCGGAAAGGATGCTTTTGGGATATCAACAAAGTGGTTGATGCATCGGGTACATGAAAAGCACTGTTGACTGTAAGGAACGACCCAGCTACGGTTTATGTGATCCTTGGAATCTACCTATCAGCTCCTTTCAGCCCGAACAAGATAATTTTCTTCAGAGACTCGGCTACAATCTAAACAACAGGGCCAATAAAATTCAGCTATACCGACAGATAATCATTGCAAAACATAATTTCCATCTACCAATACCAAACACTTTCCAACCAACTATGAATTTCAAGGCAAAACCTAAGTACGTTGCATATATTATAGATATTGCGACTTGAAATCATTAATATAAAAAATGTACATGAGCTCATAGTTGTAACAACCCAGGGGTGTTTCCACAACGAAATAACTACTTGGCGGTTGATTGCATACTACAAATATAATCACGGCAAGTTTTATTCCCAGGATTTTTCGAACTCCTGAAAACCATTTCAAACGGAACCAAATCATCCCCTGAAAAATGAAAAAATAAAATAAAATTGAACACCAAATAAAAATGAACGCGAATGACCTGAAACTGCAGAATAGTTTTTAAATATTTTTACCCATTAGTTGAATCTAATAGTAGATCTTATCCATCCTCTTAATAGAAACAAGGAAATCCGGTCTACCTAAATAGCTATCATGAACGCCAGTAGCGAGAAGGCATCGTCGTTTTTCTATAGTGCTTGCTTCGAAGTTCACTTCCCTATGAGCAAAGTAGTACATATTTTCTTTCATACGGTCAATCAAATTACATTGGGTACCTTAGTAACATGGTCGAATAAATTACATTAGGTACCTTAGTAATACGGCCGTATAAATTAAAATAGGTGTCGTATTTCCAGGGTACTATAAATTATAATGGGCAACATACTTTGGTGGTAATATAAGTTAAAATAAGTACTTGAGGCAGAGAGTAACGTTAAAGAAAATGGGTAAACTGTTTTAAGTTCCAATGGAAGAGTATATTATTGTTTGGTATATATGTATAGAATTAAGAGGCGATTTGAAGCTAGAATTGAGCTTGTCGTACCCATGCCTAAATCAATGATCTCCATGTACATAAGTATCTTTATTCCAAGTTGCAATGAAAAGAAAATATGAATTACATCCATCGCATTCCTTGTATTTTAGGTACCCAATGTCGTAATTCCAATTCTTTGCGTTAAAGTAGATGGCGGCTATTTTTTACTTCTTATAACTAACAACAAACACTTTGCAAACATTTATGTAACCCATATGGATATGGTAGACTAAACGGAGAATCCTGGTGGACTAAACTGATAAAAAAATAGATTAGACAAGGGTAAACTACTACCTGAGTAGCCAGGTTTAGTCAACCTGTGCTTCCGCCCCTGTTAACAGATGAAACAATGAAATTTCTAAATTATCTTAATTTCAAAATGTTAGAAAAGCAAGAAGAACAACAATCAAAGAATTTTGGAATGTAATTTGTTCAATTAAGTTAACAGATGGATTGTTCAATTAGTTATTATAATTTAAATCAAACGAAAAAAAATCAGTAAATTGTATATAGAAACGAGATAGCAATGTATGTAAGAATTACTCACGGATAACAGGTATAAGGGACTGGTCATCTTGATCACCATCTCCAGTACATGTCTTGTTCTTCATTTTCTTCTTATAATAATTTGCATTAGAAATGTAATGTTTTTCACCGAATTTGATCTTATTGTTCATCCTAACATTCTTACATCTCCATACCCCATGTTTTCCGGTTCTGAGTACAACACTGTTCATCTTGAGACAGCAGGAGAAGTTTCTTCCTCTTCATCTCCAAATCTTTGTGATGTTTTTCACAGTAACGCAATTTATTATCAGCACTAGCATTCTTGCATCTTCATATCCCAATCCCATTATTTCTTCTGCAAATCTCTTCTTCTTCTTCAACCCATTTTTTATCGAAGTAGATGCTGGGTTACAAAAACTACCCGTATTAAGAACAGGATTGAAACGTAACCACAGTTGGTTCATATAACTATGGTTGAGGGGTAAATTTGGTATAAAAACAGAAAACTTAAAATACACAGAAGGACATACGATTTTGTCCGTCGAGTTGACAAAACTCAAACCTTGGCTTTCTGCAACGGAAAATAGAAACCTATGGATTTCTATGAGGATTCCTCATTTTGGAAGCTCATTCGTGCAGATTGTATTACAAGAAATTTCAATCTAGCAATCATCAGACAGAGAGGAGAAAGTAATCTTTATCTTTTGACTCCAAATGAACACCATACTCAAAAATCCATGAATAGATGACAAACAAGATTTTATTTGGATGATCCATTTGTGCTCTGCAAGCCAGGGCAATGTGAAAAAGGAAAATCAAAAAGATACAACAGTAAAAGTTATCTCTGAACAAGGACACACAGAAAATTCAGAATCGCTAAAAAAGGAAGAAGTTCTAGGAATGAGTTATGTGGTCTACTCAAGAGACACCGAGAGTAAATTCATGGAAGAGGGGAGGGCCTCTTTTCAGTGGTGTAAGCAGCATACTCCTTCCCATTATCAATTCTTGTTGTTTGACCACCAGCATCCAAAAGTGCAGAAGTTACGGCCAAAGCAGCTCCTGCAGATAGGGCTGTTGGGATGCTCCTCGCTGGAAAGTTCCCAAAAATAAAATTAATGAAAAAACAATTTCTTGATAAAGATGAACAACAATGATAACAATTCAGATTAAATAATACAAATTTATTGATAGGTTTCATTTCACTAAATAAGTTGGTGATTCACACAAAGATCACAACTTGAGGGTTCAACCTTCAGCTACTGAAGATAAACCATGATAGTATTAATCACTAATAATAAACAAGTCATGTGTACTGGAGAAAGAAAGAGAAAAACAGCATAATGCATAAAGACAGAAACATGATTCATCAATCACAAATATCAATCTAAATGATAGCTAGTATCCTCTGAACTTCAATTGTTGTGTACAGGGAACTGTTTGTTATTTTCTAGTTCCCTTCCTCTAGAACTGAAAGTACTTGATGAACAGAAAATATGTAATAGAGGTGGCTTTTATCTTTCCAGAAACTGGAGGGTAAAAAAATGAGGACACAAGATTCATACCTTTAAACCCTAAAACAGCAGCTCCAGCAGCAAAACCTCCAATTGAACCATTTACAAAGTCCCTCTTCCCTCTGTAATTCAGAACCAATTGTTCTACACCTATATAAACTCCTCCAATTGCAGCAAAAGTCAGGCCATGGTTTCCCATCATTTTCAAGGTCCTTATCAAACCTGGAAGAGCAACACCTCTTTCAACACGAGGCACATCAGCCCAAGTAGCACAAATGGTTCCCCAAATAGTCCCTGATACTAATCCCATAGTTGCACCCTTGACTGTTTTCATCATAGGAGTAGTATCATCCTCCAAATACCTTTGTTCTGAAGGATCCATAGATCTTGTTTAACTGCAAAAACAACCATATCCAAATCAATAAAACCAGAAGTTCACACAGCTTACTAGTGTCAACACCCACAACATGAAACATATGCTGCACAGAGGCACAAACTACATCAAAAGGAATTTGAACTAGCATGGTTACAAGGGTTTGAACTTTTTGATCAGTGCGACAAAGAGATAATTCAGTCTCAAATCTTAAAAGTTTATTGACTATTTTACAAGCTACAACAATTTCAGCTGACAACCAAAATGGCAGTTCCAAGAGGGATTTACATTGTTCCACATCGGCATGTTCTCATTTAGCAGGCTTCAGATATTAAAGATCTACCTTGTGCCAGTGTAAAATAACTTGGCTAACCTCATATACCTAAAACCATTTATTGAACTAGAATGCTCACAACCAAAAATGAAAACCTTAAATCAGCAGCTAATCTCTGAGAAATGAACTTAAAGAACATCCCATAAAAATAATGACAAACACGAGAAGATAACTATTTAGAATCCATAAACTATGGAACTTCTTGTATTCACACTTCTGCAGGCAGTGAAAATAGTATGAAGTTCTGCACCACCCAAATTCATAAAATCCAGTGATTTTTCAAGGTACCCACATTCACTAAATTGAAACCCTAGAACTTAAAGAGCTCACAGAGGTAAATCAAATGGAAGTTGAAACCCGTGGAACAAATCTATAAATCACACATCAACAAAAACCTATCACAACAAATCAACTTCCACAAATCCATATTCCCAATGATAGCTAAACTCAAACCCAACAATGCATATTCTTATACAAAATGATAAACCAAAACCCTTGTTTCACATATCTTAACATCTTTAAAATTTGGGCAAATTCAATCCAATTGATCAGAATAAATAGAAGATTTAAAGAATCTAAGCAAAGCAAAGCAATACACGAATCACATAGAAAAAAAAATAAAAATGAATCAAGAACTTACGGGAGAAATTAAATTAGGGCGAGTACGATCAACCGCTTGCACGAGTCTAGCTGAAATTGTTGTTCTAGTAACCCTTCTTCTCCCCCTTTCTCTTAAGTCATCAAATACATCTATAGACCAAATAGAGATCTGTATTACCATTTTACCCTAAAGATTCCACTTGCACAGGATTATAGGGTCTGGGCCATAAGGTTAGAAAGAATCAGTGCCACATGACCATAACCAAAGAAAGAAAGAAAGAAAAAAAAACTAAAATTTGGGTTTAGTCCGTGTTGTAACGCAGTGGAGGGAGACTAAAATTTGGTCAGGCGCAACTTTGAGTTACGCCCCAATCAGGCGCAACTCCAAATCTCGTCCCATTTTTTTTTTTTTTTTTTTTTTTTTAATTATTGCGGGCGCAACTCAAAGTTGCGCCCAATTTTTTTTTTTTTTTTGGGCGCAACTCAAAGTTGCGCCCCATTTTTTTTTTTTTAAATTGTTGCAACTTTGAGTTACGCCCCATCAGGCGCAACTCCAATTTACGCCCGACTAAAGACCAGACTAAAGACTAAATATGGTCTGGGTTTTGGTTATAGTCCGGTCTTTGGTCTTTACTCCGTCTCCACTGCGTTTGTTTTTTACCAAAAAATTTGGTTATACTCCACGACTGTGGATGCTCTTAGGGGTTAGATTTGGTTGCACAAGCCCCCCGCGGTTGGACTGAGCTAGAACCCAGTAAATGGAGTTTCGATTTATTTTAAGTTTCTTAAGGCCTATTCCTATGCACATTGCACATGTCAAGCTCCTCATTTTCCCACTTTAGCACCCATTATAGATATGGCAAAGTGGCAAATAAATGTGTCTAAGGCATATTCCTATGCACATGCCAAAAAAACCTCGTTTGGCATATCAGATGGCATGGCAAACGAGTTGCGCCACCATGGGAAAACCATGGAGCGACAGAGTTTCTAGCGAACGATATTGACAATATCGCTAGCGATAAAGTCTTTATCGCTAGCGCTACCACTAATATCGCTCGTTATTGAGTCTAGCGCCAACGACTAGTTTTTTATCGCCTATAAATAGATAATTTTCAAACCCAAAACTTACCCCAAATTTTTTGTGTAATTTTTTTTCTCTATTTCTCTCTTTCTCAGTCTAATTTTTTTCTTCAAATTTTCCCAAATGACACAATTTTAAACCCAACTTGATTCGGCAACACAACTTGATTTTTCTGGAGTAGTGCTTGAAGGTGCCGTGAAGAAGATATGTTTTAGTTATAAAGAAATAGGTAAGAAGCAAAGAAATCTTCAAGTTTTGGATTTTAACCAAGTCAAAACCGCAACTAAGAAAAGGCAAAGAAAAGTTCAAGGCAAGGAAAATCAAGGCAAAACAAATTTGAAGCCAAAGAAGAAGAAAAACAAAGGAAACTCCGTTCATGAGCGCATTGATTGAAAGTTTGGTGAAATGAAGAAGATTAACAAGATGAAGAACGTTGTCCCAAATTTTTATTTTTAAAGTTCATATTTCAGATTATTATTGTCTAGTTTTATTTGTCTTGTAAAATGACTATTAATGATTAATTTGAAGTTTAAGGAATTTGAAAATTTGACTCGTATTGTTGAAAATTAAGCTTAATTCTATTTTTAATCCAATCTTGCATCTTATACTATAATAAAGAAAAGAGTGACTTTTCAAATGCGGCAAAAAAAAATATCGATACTAGCCCTCCGTGTTTTAACTTCATGCATGTGCTTTCGTTAATTTCAAATAGCCTAGGGGTAAATATATAAATAAACTACCAAAAATCTAAGAATTTGTTTCATCGTCCCCATACGATTCAGACACAATCACATTCCATTATTTCATCTTCCCCAAATCTATTCAGAGACAATCCGACCATGAATTACCCAACCCCAAAATAGATTGTATCTGAGACATCATTCTTCAAACCCCAATCGATTCACACAATTTTCTATCAAAATTTTTGAACTTGAGTTCAATTTTCTAGACCAAGATTATTTTCACTTGACTTAATTTTAAAACCACTTCCATGGTCGAGTTGATTTATTTTCCCACTCCAGTGCACAAAATTGTCGACAAGTTTTTTTTTTTTTTCATTGATTTCAATTATTTCAGATTCTGATTCTTCTGTCGTCCCCAAATCGACACAATCTAAACCCCAAGGAAAGAACAGAAGCGGAAGTACAAGTTAGTAAATTTACTTTTAATGGATTGTCATGGAATGAATTTCGAATGGGTTTTCATAAAATTTAACCTTTAATTTTTGAATAGGTTAGTGTCAATTTTTCAGCTACATGAATCTAACAACCCAATCCTAAAATAGATTATGGTTGACCATTCCCGATCTTTCTTCGAACCCCAATCTACTGCACACAATTTTCTATCAGAAAAAGTTGAACTCGATTTCAAGTTTCATAGCACGAGATTTCAATTTTTTTCAGTTCGGAGGAAATTTTCTCAAGTTGCTCAAAGTCATTAGGTTGAGGTTGTGTTGTTGTGCCGTGATGGTGTTGGTTTAGCAGATAATTTGAATGTTAATGTGAAGTACTAATAAGTTGTTTTGAAATGTAGTTGTCCTTAAAAACATTAACATGGGTTTTGTGCTTCAAATTAGAGGTTCCCATAGTTGCTTGATCTAGCTTTGTATTTCCATGGAGTTGCATGTCCAAGTTTGATTTTTTTGTGTGTTTTTTTTTCGTGCTTGGACCATCTAAATACTACAATTTTCAAACGTGTGAAACAATTGTATATGGCTCTAGAGTCTGTAGATCAATTTTAATGATACTGAATTTGGGACCGATTGCAAGCAGTGCTGAGTATTTTATTTCTTATGTTACTTCATTGATTAGTATGACGTCAACTTGGTAGTACTTTTACTTAGTCGGACAATGTTAGTTGAGGGTTGTCCTTTAGTTTTTCCGCTTCATAGTTCACACAGATCATCAGTTCCCATTTAAGCTATTTTTTTTTTTTTTACAAACATTGGTTTCATTGTAATCTCTGGCATTAAAATAATCCATGTATGTTTTCAGATTTATTTTACGTCATTGTTTGGAATGTTTGTTCCTTGGTTTCTGTTAACTATACATATATTAAAAATATACTTGAAGTATTATCTCCCAAAGTATTTTGCATTGCAAAATGAGTAGCATAGGACAATTTTGGCGATAATTTGGTCTTTAACATTCTAAGCTCTCTTTGGTCTCCAGTTATGTGCTTCTATGATAAGTAAGCTATTAACCTTGGATTTATTCAACTTGGCAGTCAATTTTTAGCGTGAACTGACTGCCATCTTAACTGGGTTGAGGGTTTTAGAAAATTAAACTTTCAACCAAGCAATCAATGTGTTGAGGGTTGCAGTTGATCTCCAGACATATTAATGTTTCAAGGAAAAGTATTTTAATATTATTTTGTATGAAATGTCAAAAAATTTGTAGAGTTTGAGAATATCATTCTTCCAAAATACTTCACTATCTAGACAGTTACCAAACAATGAAGTGTACGGAACATTTCATGTTCTTTCTTAGGAAATATTTCATGCCTTGCGAGTATGTGGTTGGGTCCATTAACTATCTTGGGGTAGGATCTGCATTTGGAATAGGGAACATTATTTAAATACCCCTCAAAATTCGCCCCTTAAAATGTACCCTTATTCAATTTTTAAAAATACCCCTACCTTCTGAAAAGTGGAAGCAACTAGCACAAGTTGCTTTCAGAAGTGGACGCAACTAGCACAAGTTGCTTCCAGTATTGGACGCAACTTTATATAAGTTGCTTCCACTTTTTGGAAGCAACTTTCTTAAGTTAACTCCAAAAATATTATTTTTTACCCCTCGGGGGTATTTGTGTAAGGTCAACAAAAATGAAGGGTATTTATAACATTCCCACTTTGGGAAAAACCCCAATCTGGAGGTGGCAAGTACAACTATTTGAATCTTATAGAAACATGGCTTCCTTCAAGATAATTATTTGATTTCTTATTGCAACTATTTTAGAAATTGTTTGTGTCACACTAACTAGGTTTTTCTTTTTCTGTTTTGTCTTAGTAACATTGGTGTGTATTTATCGAAGAAAACCCAATGCTTCAGACATGCCACAATAAAGGGTGGGGGTTACCTCTATAACAGTTGAGTGCTTCAGACATGCCTCAAGTTTTGTACCAGATTGCAGATTAATCTTATCGCTTCATTGTTCATGATGGAGATTTTTCTCAGTGCTGAAATCAAATATATTGTACAGTTAGATAACTTAGCTTGGCTGTTCTTATGTCTTTAATGGCCTCATGTAAAAAATCTATTTATTGGGATTTGTCATTTGTATATGGGCAGTCTCTTATTTTGACCTCCATTCACCAGTTGTTAGCTTCTTCTATTTATTTAGGAGAATTGTAGCAATTGAGGATAATAAGGTTCCCAGTCTTCATGTATTCTTAGATATATTGACTAGCCCACCCAATCTTTGTTGCATAAATTTGTTGCTATTTGTGTCGTATGTTAATAGCAATCTCCATTAGGAGTCGGAGAATCGATGGGTATGGAATATACGAGGGTGTTGATGTCAAAACGCTCCCATCAGAGAGAACTTCATCGTGTGACTCTTTGTGAGTAAGTTTAGAATGTGTGATCGTCGTTTCAAGCGGGCAGGCGCATCGAGCGTGCGGTTTCATTAGTTTTAATTAGAGATACATTTTTGTTTAAACTAAAATAACACAAGTTGTAAAACTTAATACTTTCAAACTTAATGACTTAAGTGTACAATTAAGAAATTAAAACATAAATATTGGATTATATTTTGGCAACACTCTTAAAATCTACAAACAACTTCCAAATTGGAAGTCTTTTCCGTAGATGCGACAATATTCCACACGACACCTTTGTTCAAGTTCGATCATGGTTTCACCATCCCTCAAGTTTTGACCTTCTTGTTGAAGTAGAACAAGATACTTACTAATTTACGTATTCATTATAGTGAAGCGATGAGACAACACTGAAACAACACGATTGTTGGGGGTTCATTGTTTGTTCATGAAATTTTCTAAATATCCTTTCCCACAAAATTTGGTGACGGGATTCTTCTCCGAATATAGTCTCAATACAAAAAACATAATTCCTGCAAATACATTCATCTTCCTCAGTAGTAAATTTTGGTAATCGCCTCCTAATTCGACTTGGCACATTGGCACGATTAACGACTCTTTGATTTTCGGCAGCATGTTGGTTTGCTACGAACTCATCCATGTTCATATTATTAGCCATGCTCTCTGAGGAATTGGAAGAGTGATGAAAAGAATTGGAGATTGAGAAACTCTAGAGAGATTTAGAAATTCTGGTGTGAGTTGAAATAAGTTTGAAATTTGGTATTTATAGAGGGGGAAAATGATAGTTGTTGGATGAGGAACTGATAAGCGATGTTCAAGTCAGCGAGCGAAAACTTGACTAACGCTGGCGCTGGAATGACGAACGAGCGATATTTAGAAAATGTAGCGATGGACACTCTATCGCTCGCTGGAAAGTCTGTCGTGTATGCATATATGTTATATTTGACATATAGGTACATATGTTTAGCACTTTGGCATACCCATAATGGGTACATATATGGAAAAATCTGATGTTTGCCATGTGCATAGGAATATGCATAAGTGTCAAATATACCAATTAGGCATACACGACAGAGTGTCTACCTAACGATAGAATATCCATCGCTATATGGTCAAATGATCGATCGTTGGTCTGTCTAGCGCCAATGATAGTCATGATGTTGCTCGCTGAGTAGATCATCGCTCAACAGCTCCTCATCCAACGACTACAATTTCCCCCTCTATTTTTTTCCAGGACTATGACCTCTAATATTTAGTGAATCAAACTGATAGTTAAATTGAGGTTCTACTCGACAAAGCCCATCAATAATCTTTTTCACCAGGTGCCGAGGCATGAGGAATCGACGTTGGAAATCTTGATCAGAGTACACACAACTGGGAAGAAAATAATCGTGCATCAGCTTCTGGTGGTAAAAATCCCTCCCTAAATACGTATATATTCTTGAGAATACTTCTTGTGTCTCTGGAACTCTAGGTATTTGGCCCGAATGTACAAGCATCAAAGTGTTAATTAGTTGTTTATCTTCAGCTTCCTCATCATCAAGTTGTTGCAACCTTCGTTGATGCATTTCTTGTTGTAATCTAAACCGATTCACAATAATATTCTTTTCTTCATTGGATCTCGCCATTAATGATTATAAAATTTAAAATTGAGAATACAGATAGATAAATTAGTGAAATATATGTAGAAGTAGGTGTGAGTAATTTGAAAAAGTACAAGGGCGTATATATAAGAACCATCAGAGGGGAAACAACCGTTACAAAATAGTTGTTGATCGATATTCATAATATCCCCAGCGATATTAAGTAAATCGCGTGATGGGGTCTATGATGCCAACGATATTTGCTTAAATTAAGATCATGAACCCCAATTCAGCTGACCCAATCAAGATAATAGTTATTTAATTTTTGGGGTTACCAGGGTTTGCAATTCATAATATGACTTTGGAATGTGCTTTTAATGTAATAGATATTTTAGAAGATGACCTTAGATGCAACTAGGACACAAAAGTACTAGGATTGAGATTTTAGTATGCAGAGAGTCCTCTATTTATAATGATAAACAAGGCTTTGGTAGCTTACAATCAAAGATGAGTTCGTGAACCCGTTTCCATGTTTACGAAGTACTTTGATACAAAGTAAGCTCAACTTCTCAATATATATTGATCATGCAAGCATGTGAGAAGTTTGCTTTGAATAACAAAGAAGAATGTACAACCACATATTTATCAACATAAGCTCTATGCACCAAATGGTTAAGTTGTATATGAACCATTAAGAAATCATGGAGTTCAATAACTCTCAAAAACTAAATCATGGATTGTACAAGACAGTTTGTGAGCAAATTGTCTTCTTGGAGTTAAGTAACTTATTATATTTATAAGTTCGCGAGTTTTCCAAATCATTTCGTGTACTCAGGTTATAAAAAATATTTGGAAAACTCTTAAAATCATCAAGTTCGCGTACTTGAGGATTCAAAAGTGTCCAAGAACATCTCAAAATCAACCAGTTCGTGAACTGACCAAATCAGTTTGTGTACGCGAGTGTTGATGGGAGAAAACGATTTGCTGTTTTTTTAGGAAAGTGAAGAGACGACCGTGCGGACGAGACTCCTCAACCGAGCAAACTGCTTAACCTCAAACAGATGCACTGTACGGGAGTGCTTTGAGTTCGAGAGATCAATCTGTAGGACTCCGGCCTAAACCAAGTCAATAGCCGTTCCAGAGTCAATTCGGTCACAAAGAGGGAGATGGGTTGATCTGTAGGAGGGAAGCTGAGAACTGTATGTGATCAATGATGATCAAGGATTGTGGATGTGTTGTGGGTTTTTGCAAATTGATGAACTGTTGAGTTCTGGAAATAAGTTTCAATCGAGAATTATCCTTCTTCAGTCATCGATTTTTGAACTTATTTATATTGTCAGAATAGTAAACACATTGATCCCAGTAAGTGTGACGGTTTCTTGAGTGAAAGAGTGGGAAAGTGGGAGATCGTGGTAAAATCAGTTCCATGTCGTGTGGAGATTTGGTTGATCGTACACCCACTATTTTTCTAACTCCCTCAACCGCTTGCACAACTTACTCACATTTCTTATCGTGGATGAACACACGTGCCGTAGGCCGCCAGACCAAAACCCTAATTAATATCCCCCATGTGACGTGATTGATGTCTCACGAACGTGGAGTCTGCAAGGCAGACGTGTATTTAATTAGTCAGTTATTGACTTGATTAGACAATGAGTTTTAAGTTTTGTTGAACCGAGTATGATTGACGAATGCTCAGTGATTCATGGATTGAACATGTCTGTTGAGACGTATAGTTCTTGAATAAATGTTGATAACTGGATCAACATGATAAATATTGATGAACTGAGCAAATATTGCTTGTCTGAGCAAATATTACTTGTATGATGGATTGTTGGATATTGATAGTTGAATCAATATTGATGGATTGAGCAAATATTACTCGTCTGAGTAAAATTACTGAATATTGATAGTTAGATCAATATTCCTCGTTTGGGCAAATATCGCTCGTCTTAGCGAATACTGCTCGTTTGATGAATTATTGGTAGCATGACCAAATAAAATATTAATTAAAATATTGTTGGCTGTACCGAATATTATGTAATTAATTAAGATGTTGATCGCTGGATCAACATAAAATTATTAGTGTTTAAACCTGCTCAAAATTATGATTTGCAGAGCATTCAGTTTGAAACCCTAATTTTGATCGATTGATCAGTTGATGATTTATTGAAAATCAATCACTGAGTGAAGGAGGGACCGGCTACATGGGATGATGGACGACCATGTAGTGCCCAGGAGCTCATGTGAGCATGCACCAAAGTCCTTTGTTGACCAGTTGGTGAAAGGATGATTAAATGCTGGTTTAATCATTTGTTAGAATAGTGCTCGTCTGAGCATTAGGTGATGAAACCTAATTATGGAGAAGTGAGGGACCAACCAAGGGGTCATGGGACCAGCTGATGGTCGATTGAGCAAATTCCAAGTTGGTTGGAAAGAGTTTGGACCCAATATGAGCAATTGAGCAAATTAGGTCAAAATTATAAAGATGTGTGGGACCGGCTCCTTGAAAGCCTTAGGGGCGGCCTTGGTCGGTCAAGGTAGCATGCCCGTGTCACCATAATGTCTGTGTCTCAGTCCTGAGAGTTTTGATATTTTTTGTTGTGCGTTTGAGCAATATTTTGGATTTTCAGAAGAGTTTGATCTTTGACTGAAATTCTTGATTTTGCTCGAATGAGCAAGTAGGACTTTGCTTGTTTGATCAAAATTTTGAAAATATTAAAATAATAATATTTTAATATTTTTCGTGAATAGCCTAGCCGGTCATGTGACCATTTGACTTTTTGGCTTTTTCATCGTTTGAGGAATATTTGAGAAAATATGGAGAAACCAGGGTTTTTGCTCAAACGGAGGAGTTTCATGAGATGAGGGAAATAATAATTAAAACAAGGGATTGTAAGGTGTGGGACCGGACATAGATAGGGTATGGCCGGCCGGCTAGGTGGCCCGGTCCCGTGACACCTCCCCTATTTTTATTATTTATCATCATTTGAAAGAAAATATGGAGAAACCGTGAGTTTTGCTCAAACAAGGAAAGTTGCTTGAATGAAGGAGTTTTCATGAGATCATGAAAATAAGAAAAATAAAGGAAGAGGCGTGGGGGACCGGCCGGCCGGTGGGCCCGGTCCCTAAGGCGCCTCTTTTTATTTTTATTATTATTTTCTCTCTCCTATTTTGCGTAGGTTTCCTCGTTTGTCCATATTTTTGAATGCTCGTTCGTGCATTTGGGTGCTCGTTCGTGCATCATCGTTGAGTACACTTGCACCATTTTTTTGGGGTTTACTCGGTGATAGTCCAGACGCCCGATTGTTGAGTAATTATTACTAATTCATGAAATTCAGCGGAGAATGGTTCATGAAACGGAGTAATAAAAATGAATTGAGTATCTATTACTAATCCATGAAATCCAGTCGGGGAATTCAAGGAAAGGAGTAATAAGATAAAATGGTTATCTATTACTAATCCATGAATCCAGCCGGGGAATTCAGGGAACGGAGTAATGAGATATAATAGATTATTTTCTAGGAATTCAGTGGATGAATGTCACGATAGAACTAATCTATTTGCAGAATCGATATATGAGATAGTTGAAGCATCATACTCGTTCTGAAGGGTGCATAGTCAAGGAACAACGTGCATCGTCGACGTCGTGAAGGCGTTAAACCCTCTAACAAACAATTATGTCTAGAGAGCCGCCTGAATCTATGCACGATCTCTCTACATAGTCAGGGAACAACATGCATCGTCGACGTCCTGAAGGCGTTAAGACCTCTAACAAACAATTATGTCTAGAGAACCGCCCAATCATTACTCTATGTAGAGGTGGGTCTCTATGTAGTCAGGGAACAACGAGCAACGTGACGTCCTGAAGGCGTTAAGCCCTCTAACAAACAATTATATCTAGAGAACCGCCCAATCATTTGATTCTACATAGAGGTGATGATGAAATGTGTGAAGCATTGAACGCTCAGCCGGGGAGGCCTTTCGAGAAACATATTCATCATAGCTCTGAGAGGAACGCTCACTCAGTCAGAGATCGTGAAAAGGTTCACGGATCTTAAAATATGAATCGTCACATCCGTTCCTGAAGCCGGGTCAGAAACATGCAGTATCATGATTTTACGATTTTGACCTTTGTCGAAAATCCACCATCAACAACGAGTTAATAAGAGATTTATTCCTTAAGTATTGTAGATGGGGCAAAACGAGTTGTGGTTTTTAAGGAATTGAGGATACGACCGTACGGAGGAAACTCCTTGAACCGAGTGAACTATCTAACCTCACACAGATGCACTGCAAAAAGGGAGTGCTTTGATTCGAGAGATCAATCTGTAGGACTCTGGCCTAAACCAAGACAATGGCCATTCCGGAGTCAATTCGGTCACAAGAGAGGATGGGTCGATCTGTAGGAGGGAAGCTGAGAAATGTGTGAGATCAATGGTGATCGAAATTGTAGGTGTGTTGTGTATTCTACGTGAAGAAATAAGATAAGTTCTGATTGATTGAATTTGCTCGGTTGAGAGTAATTACTCAGACGTCGAGTTCTTAATATCTTATTGTCTGTTGTTTCAATCATGATTCAAAGACTTATTTATATTGCAAGAATTGTAAACACCTTGATCCCATGAAGTGTGACAGTTGGTGGAGTCAAAGAGTGGGGAAGTGGAAATCGTGTTAAAACCAGTTGCTCATCGTGCGGAGACTTGGTTGATTGTCCACCCACTAATTTGCTAACTCCTTTAACTGTTTGCACGAATTGCTCACATTCTCATCGTATGTATGAACATATGTGCCGTAGACCGCCAGACCAAAACCCTAGTTGATATCCCCCATGTGACACAATTGATGTCTCGTGATTATGGAGTCTGCAAGGCAGACGTGTATTTAGTTAGTCAGTTGTTGACTTTATGAGACAATGAGTCTTTGTATTGCTAAGTTGAACGTGATTTTCTAATGTTCTAGAACTCGTGAATTGAATGTGCCTGCTGAGACAGAGGTATAATTGTCGAATAAATGTTGATAGTTAAGATGAGCAAATATTGCTCATTTGATGAATTGTTGAATATTAATAGTTGAACCAATATTCCTTAGTCTGAGCAAATATTGCTCATCTGAGCAAATGTTGCTCGTTTGATGAATTTATTGGTAGCAGGACCAAATAAAAATATTAATTTAAAATACTGGCAACTGAACCGAGTATAATAGTTAAAGTGTTGATTACGGGATCAACATAAAATTATTAGTGCTTGAATCTGGAATTATGAACCTTGGATTCGAAACCCTAATTTCGATCAATTGCTGATCAACTGATGATTTATTGAAAATCAACCACGGAGTGAAGGAGGGACCGACTACATGGGATGATGGGTCGACCATGTAGCGCCAGATGCTCGAGTGAGCAAATACCAAAGTCTCTTGAAGACCAGTTGGTGAAAGGATGATTGAATGCTGGTTTAATTATTTATTAAAATAATGCTCGTCTGAGCCTTAGGTGACAAAACCTAATTATGACGGAGTGAGGGATCGACCAAGAAGTCATGGAACCGGCCCTGGTTGGTCATGGGATCGATTGACGATCATTTGATGAAATTCCAAGTTGTTTGGAAGAGTTTGAACCTAATATGAACAAATTAGGTCAAATTATGAAAATATGTGGGACCGGCTTCTTGCAAGCCAAAGATCCAACCTTGGTCGGTCAAGGTAATATACTCATGTCACCAAAGTGTTCGTGTCTCAGTCCTGAGAATTTTGATATTTTCTGATGCGCGTTTGAGCAACATTTTGAGAAAATATGAAGAAATCAAGGTTTTTGCTCAAACCGAGGAAATTTCATAAGATGAAGGAAATAATAATAATAAAATAAGGAACCATGAAGTGTGGGACCAGCTATGGCTAAGGCACGGCCGGCCGACCAATAAGTCCGGTCCCATGGCACTTTTCCTAATTTTATATTATTTTCATGATTTTAAGGAAATATCATGAAATCAAGGAGTTTGTTGAAACTAAGGAGTTTCCTTGAAGTGAAGGAGTTTACATGAGATGAAGGAAACAATAATAATAATAATGATAAAATAAGGGGCGTGTGGGACCGGCCATGGCTAGGGCATGGTCCGCTGGCTAGTGGCCCGGTCCCGTGAACCTTCCCTAATTTTATATCTTTTCCTTGGTGTGAAGGAAATATCATGAAATTGAGGAATTTCATGGGATGAAGGAAATAATAATAATAAAATAATAAGGAACACAAGGTGTGGGACCGGCCACAACTAGGGCATGACCGGTCGGCTAGTGAACCCGGTCCCGTGACACTTTTCCTAATTTTATATTATTTCCTTCATACAAAGGAAAGACCATGAAACTGAGGAGTTTCCTTAAAATGAAAGAGTTTTGTTCAAATGAAGGAATTTTCATGAGATCGAGGAAAAATAATAAAATATGATAAAATAAAGAACTAGGTGTGGGACTGGCCACGGCATGACTGGCCGGCCGGTGGGCCCAGTCCCCTAGCGCCTTAGCTAATATTTTATTATTATTATTTTTTTTCTTCCTATTTTGCATAGGTTCATCGTTCCTTCGTATTTTGGAATGCTCGTTAGTGCATTATTGCTGAATACACTTGCACCATTTTGGTCGGGGCTTACTCGATAGCGGTTTAGATGCCCGTACGTTGAATATTTATCACTAACCCATGGAATTCTGCTGGGAAGAACCACGAATTGAAGTAATGAAATATTATGAAGATCGTAGAATATTTCTGAATATTCAGTTAATGAATTTAACGATTAGAAATAATTAATTGATGCTCTATACTAGCGTGCATGTCAGTCCAGAGCATTAATTATTTGAGAATTGAGCATTATGAGCTTGTTGAAGCGTCATATTTCTCTTATATAGTCAGGGAAAACATTGTTACATCCTGAAGACGTTATTGCTCTATACTAGCAGGCAAGCTATTTAGGAGCCGTCCAATCGTTCGATTCTATATATAAGTAATTACTGAAATTGCTCAGTATTCATGAGATATGTCGTTGCCTCATTTGAGAGACTGCACATCCACATATGCTCTGAGAGACAGTATTCTCGGTCAGAGGTTCTTGTGGCATGAGCTTTCATGCTTCAATGAGAGACATGAGCCTCAATACTCATTTGATTGCTGGATCAGGAGTATGTACAATTATGGTTTTACGATTTTAGCCTTTGTCGAAAATCCACCATCTACAAGTATATTATCGATAAGCTCAAAGTTCGTGTATTGACCAAATCAGTTCGTGAACATGAATATAACTTAACGTCTCCTATGAAGTTCTTAAGCAATAAGATATGTTGAAAATTAAATTTTTCTCAACCTATAGTGTGATAAGTTCTTTAGAACTTCCGCTACTTGAAATATAGTCTGAGATTTATCAAGTACTACTTTGAACTCAAGTTCTTTTATCATAATAATAAAGTCATACAACATTGTCTCAAAAGAGATATGATAGAAAATACGAGTAAATATGATTGTTACTCGTCAACCTTCAAGGTCCTTGTAGATGTATTCCTTGTAGATGTATTGTCTCAGTAGACAGTATAATAAAGTCCTTGTAGATGTATTCGTTTGTTCTTCAACCTTCAAGGTCGATTGGTGAATTATGATACTCAACACCATGTTGTATTCTTAGTACGAGATTCACTTTAGTAGACTATAAATCAAGGTTTGATCAACTATATTTGACACAAGGTTGATATACCAAAACTTGTGATTTTGACCGAGCGACGCTCTAACTGATAAGCACGTAGGTGCTACATTTTATACCCATATTTTATATTAGATAGGACTCGATATTTTGACTAATATCACTATTTTAGTGCTTTCATAGAAAGTACAAGTGAATTCGATCATGAGACAAAATAAACAACTAAAGCGGGCGTTTGCTACGAGTATCACCAATGTTACGAGTCACGACACCATAAGAGACACGGCCTAGAATGCCTGCCTTGTTATGTTATAATGGTGGTCGCACCACTAAAGTCACATTAGTCACCAAAGTGCAAGAGAACTATAAAAGAATTGTTTTACTTTGTTTATGAACGTGTCTAGTGGTGAATAAATAAAGTGGAATTGAGGTTGTGAGCTCATACATGGCTGGGCGTTGGGAATAAATGCTCAAGGAAATTGTGGGACGGAGCCGTGCTTAGAAGATCAGGGTGATGGTTATGGTGATTGTTAAGAAGGCCGAGATATGAAGAACAAGGCAGCGAGTACTCCATCAAATAAATTTCTACAGCAGCAGCGATCACGGACTCCAGGTTTTTTGACTGAAATCAAATGGTGGCTATATGAAAAGATATGCAAGCGTGAATATGGGTTCAGCTGGTGATGATTTCGTTTGCATATCTCAATCGGATTTTGGTGGTGAACTGAATTCGGTGGATGTAGGGTGATTGGTTTAGTTGGTTGCAACAAGCTGTGGCCAAGATTTAAATGACCGAACTAATTATGGGAGTTCTCGAGACCAGAAGCATGAATGGTAATCGATGAGTCTTGGGACTGCGAAGACAGAACTGATGGTTGGTCTGCAGATTGGTAGTATGGCCGTGAATGGATTTCTGGGGTTTGTTTTGAATTCTCGAAGTGATGGCAGTGGTGGCTAATGACATCAATATAATTTAGAGACGTAGCCGAGATGGGGAAGAGAAGTGGACCAACATACTTATTTGGTTTGGAAACTAATTCACATTTGTTTGCCTTTTACACGGCTGAACCTTAACCCACTAACTTGTGGATTTATCTATGACGTATATGTGGAAATGGTAGTGGTCGACATTCAAGTATGGTGAGCACATGAATTAACATGGAAGGAAAGATTTTTGTTCTTTCGGTAGTCAACAAAATATCTTCTTATTATGGCAGTAATGCTCACATTATTACTTGCGTATTTTGTATGATCTGGACCAATTAATTTTGGCAACAAAATGAGGAATTGTGGGGGATTGGTCCCTTTTTAGAGGGAGAAGGAACAGATGCAGAGAGGAGGCCGGACTGGGATTATTTATGGAGGCGGCTACAGAGCATGAACGGAGGGAGCCAAGGGTTTGCGATTTTGATTGTTCTCTTCTAATCATGTCTTGCTAGTTTTCCATGTTAGGGCGACGGATGAACTTGTAGATGTTATTTCATTATGTGTTCTAAAACAAAGTCATTTTTTAGTGCTTAATAATGTTTGAGTGTTTCATTGATGGATTTTGGTTTATAACTCTTTCATGATTTATGCCATGTATAATTCATAATTGGATACTAAACAAATCCATTCTACAAACCCGATTAATTATTTGCTATGATAATTCTTTGACTATCTATGCCATGTATATTTAGTGCTTTGGATATCTACTTTTAGGGTGAGACCAGACATATCTTATGAGAATTATAGTTGAGTCTTTTACTGATAAATCTTCCGTATAGGATGCTATGTGTTGCTATGAGACTTTTGTGATATGACACATATGAATTCAACTCTACAATGGAATTCCCGAATCCCTAACATGTTCGCCACCTTTGATATTTCTTTTGCCTACAATAATTTGATTCGTTTAGCTTAGATTATCCTACATATCTATTTTATTTTATTAGTATCAGTTAGAGGTATTTTCACACTCCTCGTGGGAACGAACCGTACTTGCTATTGTCTACAATTTGGACACCGTGCACTTGCGGTAAAACAAAGTCGGTTTTCCGACCTACCAAGTTTTTGGCGCCGCTGCCGGGGAGTGGTTGCAAAATACTCTCTGATTGATATCTTTTTGTACATAATTTTATTTTGTTTTTCTTTTAGATTTCTTTTGGTCCTTTTTACGCATTTTATTTGATTTTTTTTTAGGTACCTTAGCCTGAATTGCTGCGGGCGAAAAGAAAGTATGCACTCGCAAGACTTTTGCAAGAGCCACTCGGAAGATCCATTAGAGGTTTGCTTAGCTCATTTTGGGTATGATTTTGATGATGATAGTGTTATTTGTGAAGTCAATGCTTTGTTAGACTCCACACCGCTGCTAGACACTAATAAATGGAAACCCAAACTAGAATCTCTAGTTTTGCCCGAGTCTCGACTAGTTACATCAGTCGAGAAAGCTCCGACCTTGACCCTTAAGACATTGTCTGACCTATCAAGCTCTGATTTTTCTCATCTTGATGATATTAATAATGAAACCGTTGTAGATGATAGTGGGTCTATGAGTCATCATATTATTGCTCCATTGAGTCCTTGTTCAAATGAGTAAATTTGAACCGATATCAGCTGCTGAAGTTATTTCCGCTGATTTAGAGCCTGATTTAGAGTGTGCTTCCCGAATAGAGACTAATATAAATTCTATGTTTGTTGTCCATGTGAGAGATTTATTTATCTCGACCTTGCATGACTTGATGACTAAGGATTGTTTTCTATTGGGAATGAATTTACACATCTTTTTGGAGGTTTATAATGTTTGCAGGTTCATATTTTCAGCTGATCGGATTGGTTGGGTTGATCCCCAACTTTTCAGATTCTATATATATGATTGCCAGCTTACTTTGAGGTACTAACCTCACCTCGTTTGAGAACATGCTACTGGTAAAAAGGGAGACAAATACCTTTCGCTTCATGGGAGTCAACCCATCAGATTTGTTCCCTTCACTCTATCTTTTATTTTTATTTATTTAGTTTTTTGCATATTTCATTTTAGGAATTTCCCATCTTAATCTCTACGTTGGATGACTCAATTACATTGAGGACAATGTAATGTTTAAGTGTGGGGGAGTGACATTTTCGTTAGGTTTAAAAAAAAAAAAATCATATCATGACCAGCTTTAGAGCGGGTCTTTAAAAAAAAAAAACATGACCAGCTGTTTAGCGGGTCTTTTTCATTTTATGACCAGCTGTTTAGCGGGTCTGCATTTAAAAAAAAAAAAGCATCAAAAAAAAATATAATAAAAAAAATTGCATGATGTGATCAGCTGTTTAGCGGGTCTTTCTGTCTAGCTGTTTAGCAGACATCTCTATCCACTGTTTAGTGGATCCGTCTTGCTGTTTAGCAGACATTTCTAAACCACTGTTTAGTGGTTCCGTCTTGCTGTTTAGCGGATATATTTCTTTGTTTTGCTCGGGACTAGAAAAGTATAAGTGTGGGGGTGTTGATAAGCACGTAGGTGCTACATTTTATACCCATATTTATATTAGATAGGACTCGATATTTTGACTAATATCACTATTTTAGTGTTTTCATAGAAAGTACAAGTGAATTCGATCGCGGACAAAATAAACAACTAAAGCGGGCGTTTGCTACGAGTATCACCAATGTTACGAGTCACGACACCATAAGAGACACGGCCTAGAATGCCTGCCTTGTTATGTTATAATGGTGGTCGCACCACTAAAGTCACAGTAGTCACCAAAGTGCAAGAGAACTATAAAAGAATTGTTTTACTTTGTTTATGAACGTGTCTAGTGGTGAATAAATAAAGTGGAAATGAGGTTGTGAGCTCATACTTAATTCATTCCTACACGTTTTTTAAGTAACCAAACACGAGCAAAACTCGTCCAAACACGCTGTAATCCGTGAATATCTCTCCCGTAGCCGTGCTCTCTGTTTTTCTTCTCGCGACAATTCCAGCCAAATTGAGACGACCAGTCGACCCACACCAGCCCTGTTAGGCCCAGAGGAAGATACCCAATCAATTCCAGCCATTGAGTCTCCTTCTAACTCGTCCAAAATCCGACCAAAATCTGCCGGGCGTGACATATTTTTTTCCCGCCAAAATCCAGTTTTGAAAGGTTGAAGAAGGTGCCCCTTATCCCATTGCAGGGTGCGAATAGCGAGTGCCTCCTTGGGGTGCCCCTTAGTAATTGGGTTACCCCTTATCCAAAGACGAGAGTCCGAATAATACTTGTCCTCCGGGGTGTTCCGCGCAACTTTTCGAGCCGATTTTTCCAAAAATATTTATTTCCAAAATACCTAAAAATACATAAAAACACAATATTAGTACAAAAATCGAGTTCCAACAATACCAACAGGTGAGGACAATTCAGACACAAAAAATGTGTCTATCGGTCGCACCACTAAAGTCACAGTAGTCACCAAAGTGCAAGAGAACTATAAAAGAATTGTTTTACTTTGTTTATGAACGTGTCTAGTGGTGAATAAATAAAGTGGAAATGAGGTTGTGAGCTCATACGTGGGCATTTGGGAGTTGTGAATAAATGCTCAAGGAAATTGTGGGACGGAGCCGTGCTTAGAAGATCATGGTGATGGTTATGGTGATTGTTAAGAAGGCCGAGATATGAAGAACAAGGCAACGAGTACTCCATCAAATAAATTTCTACGACAACGGCGATCACGGACTCCAGTGTTTTGACCGAAATCAAATGGTGGCTATATGAAAAGATATGCAGACGTGAATATGGGTTCAGCTGGTGATGATTTCTTTTGCATATCTCAATCGGATTTTGGTGGTGAATCAATTCGGTGGATGTAGGGTGATTGGTTTAGTTGGTTGCAACAAAAATTTGTGGCCAAGATTTAAATGACCGAACTAATTATGGGAGTTCTCGAGACCAGAAGCATGAATGGTAATCGATGAGTCTTGGGACTGCGAAGACAGAATCGATGGTTGGTCTGCAGATTGGTAGTATTGCCGTGAATGGATTTCTGGGGTTTGTTTTGAATTCTCGAAGTGATGGCAGTGGTGGCTAATGGCATCAATAGAATTTAGAGACGTGCTGAGATGGGAAGAGAAGTGGACCGGAATACTTATTTGGTTTGGAAACTAATTCACATTTGTTTGCCTTTTACACGGCCGAACCTTAACCCACTAACTTGTGGATTTATCTATGCCGTATATGTGGAAATGGTAATGGTCGACATTCAAGTATGGTGAGCACATGAATTAACATGGAAGGAAAGATTTTTGTTCTTTTGGTAATCAGCAAAATATCTTCTTATTATGGCAGTAATACTCACATTATTACTTGCGTATTTTGTATGATCTGGACCAATTAATTTTGGCAACAAAATGAGGAATTGTGGGGGATTGGTCCCTTTTTAGAGGGAGAAGGAACAGATGCAGAGAGGAGGCCGGATTTGGGATTATTTAGGGAGGCGGCTACTGAGCATGAACGGAGGGAGCCAAGGGTTTTCGATTTTGATTGTTCTCTTCTAATCATGTCTTGCTAGGTTTCCATGTTAGGGCGACGGATGAACTTGTAGATGTTATTTCATTATGTGTTCTAAAACAAAGTCATTTTTTAGTGCTTAATAATGTTTGAGTGTTTCATTGATGGATTTTGGTTTATAACTCTTTCATGATTTATGCCATGTATAATTCATAGTTGGATACTAAACAAATCCATTCTACAAACCCGATTAATTATTTGCTATGATAATTCTTTGACTATCTATGCATGTATACTTAGTGCTTCGGATATCTACTTTTAGGGTGAGACCAGACATATCTTATGAGAATTATAGTTGAGTCTTTTATTGATAAATCTTCCGTATAGGATGCTATGTGTTGCTATGAGACTTTTGTGATAGGACACATATGAATTCAACTCTACAATATTTTTTTTGTCTACAATAATTTGATTCGTTTAGCTTAGATTATCCTACATATCTATTTTATTTTATTAGTATCGGTAAGAGGTATTTTCACACTCCTCGTGCGAACGAACCGTACTTGCTATTGTCTACAATTTGGACACCGTGCACTTGCGGTAAAACAAAGTCGGTTTTCCGACCTATCACTAACACAATAACTTTTTTATTTGAACCTTAAAACTCAAGCACCATAAAAGACAGTTATCAGGCCGAGAAGGAGAATAACGAGGATGAAGACGGGAGTCTTTGGAATGGGAAGAAGAGGATGCAGAGGAGGGCTTTGAATCAGAAACATCTTCAGGTTGAGAAATCCAGGTAAATAATTTGATCCAATACCAATACTAGATTTATAAAAAATACAGATAAACATCTTCAGATTGGTCATCAGTAGTTAGAAAGAAGATAAATGTGATTCGGTAAATATAAATTTTTCCATAAAAATTTGCACCCATTGACAACATATATTTCAATTTTTACATAAACATTTGCACCCACAAGACAATATAATTATAAGAATCTCAGTCGTATTCTCAGTAAAATACATAATATAGTGGGGTCACTTACACCCCACCCCCTCCGTCCCCGTATATGAGGTGTTTGTACTTGAACATCTTCACATACAGGGTTGTTGTAAATGTTAATATTCCACTTAGGGGGTGTTATAAGTATTATCACTTGACGTAGGGGGTGTTGTAAGTGTTCATATTCTTCATATTCTTGGTGGTCAACGATTTTTTTCAACTGATTTTCTTATCCGAAAATTCAATTTAGACGTTTGATAAAATATCAAAAAATATCCATTGAACCGTCAAATGGTATTCAAACTTGTCCTTGGATAAAATCACGACTAAAAACAACATTCAAGTTAAGGCCAAGCACTATGGTGCAGGGAATCCCTTCCATATCCCTCAAATAAATAGAAGGGATATCACAAGGAAGGTGGCCTAACTATGATGCCCTGTTTTCCCTTCCCTACACGATACAGAAACTCAGTTTCCGTATGAATAGTTGTGGATGGGGAAAAACGGTTCGCTGTTTTTTTGGGAAAGTGAAGAGTCGAGCGTGTCGTCGAGACTCCTCGACCGAGCAAACTGCTTAACCTCACACAAATGCACTGCAAAGGGAATGCTTAGATTCGAGAGATCAATCTGTAGGATTCCGGCCTAAACCAAGTCAATGGCCGTTCCAGAGTCAATTCGGTCGCAAAGAGGGAGATGGGTTGATCTGTAGGAGGGAAGCTGAGAATTGTGTGGGATCAGTGATGATCAAGGATTGTGGATGTGTTGAAGGTTTCCGCAATAATTGAAGAACTGTTGAGTTCGAATAAGTTTTGATGGATTGATGAATTCTTGAGAGTAGTTACTCGAGAAATTATGTGTAGACGATTGCTGATAGCTAGTGATCATTCGTTGTCCTCAATCATGGATTCAGAGACTTATTTATATTGTCAGAGTTGTGAACACCTTGATCCCTGTAAGTGTGACAGTTTCATGAGTGGAAAAGTGGGCAAGTGGGGAAAAACGGTTCGCTGTTTTTTTGGGAAAGTGAAGAGTCGAGCGTGTCGTCGAGACTCCTCGACCGAGAAAACTGCTTAACCTCACACAAATGCACTGCAAATGGAATGCTTAGATTCGAGAGATCAATCTGCAGGATTTCGGCCTAAACCAAGTCAATGGCCGTTCCAGAGTCAATTCGGTCGCAAAGAGGGAGATAGGTTGATCTGTAGGAGGGAAGCTGAGAATTGTGTAGGATCAGTGATGATCAAGGATTGTGGATGTGTTGAAGGTTTCCGCAATAATTGAAGAACTGTTGAGTTCGAATAAGTTCTGATGGATTGATGAATTCTTGAGAGTAGTTACTCGAGAAATTATGTGTAGACGATTGCTGATAGCTAGTGATCATTCGTTGTCCTCAATCATGGATTCAGGGACTTATTTATATTGTCAGAGTTGTGAACACCTTGAACCCTGTAAGTGTGACAGTTTCATGAGTGGAAAAGTGGGCAAGTGGAAGATCGTGGTAAAGTCAGTTCCATATCGTGTGGAGACTTGACGGATTGTGCACCCACTACTTTGCTAACTCCTTCAACCGTTTACACAACTTACGCACATTTCTCGTCGTGGATGAAATCCACGTCTTGTAAACCGCCGAGACAAAACCCTAGTTGTTATCCCCCAATTTGACGTGATTGATGTCTCACGAATCGTGGAGTCTCGCATGATGGACGTGTATTTAGTTTGTCAGTTGTTGACTGATTAGACAATGAGTCTAGGTTTTGTTGAATCGAGCATGTTTGATGAATGCTCAGCGATTCATGGGCCGAACATGTAGTTCTCTGAAATGATGTCAATATTGTAGATTCAGTGATGAATTACTGACCAGTATTTGAGCGACTGAGCAAGTATTGCTCAATGCGGCGAATTACTGAATATTGAGAATTTACGAGCAAATCGAGCAAGTATTGCTCAATTCGACAAATTAATGATTTTTGATAATCGACGTGAAATCGAGCAAGTATTGCTCAATTCGACAAATTAATGATGAATTATCAATATTGATAGTTGGATCAATATTCGAGCAATTGAGCCGATGTTGCTCAATTCGGCGAATTATTTATTGGTGACGTGACCCAATAAAATATTAATTAAAATATTGGTAGATTACCGAATATTATATATAATTAATTCATATAAAAGTTGTTGAATTAATTATCAATTTATTAGTGTTTGAACCTGCTCAGAATGATGATTTCGTAGAGCGTTTATTCGAAACCCTAAGTTTTGATCAATCCTTCATCAATTGGCGAATTGCTGAAAATTGGTCATGAGTGAAGAGGGACCGACCACATGGGATAATGAGCGTCGATGTGGTGCCCAGTGCTTGATTGAGCACGCGCCAGGGTGAGAGTTGGTGAAAGAATGATGATTAAATGCCAGTTTCATCATTTACTGAAATATTGCTGGATTCAACATTAGGTGATAAAACCTAGAGATAAGAGATAGGGGCCGACCAAGAGAGCATGGGACCAGCTCTTGGTGGTCACGGGACCAGTTGTTGGTCATTTGAAGAATTCTCCAGTTGATTGGAGAGAGTTTGGGCCCAGTATGAGCAATTGAGCAAATTAGGTTAGAATTATGAAAACATGTGGGACCAGCTTTGTGCAAGCCCTAGGAATGACTCTGGTTGGTCATGAAGGCATGCACGCATTGCCGTGGTGCCCGTGTCTCCATACTGAGAGTTTCAGTATTTTTGATGTGCGTTCGAGCGACATTGTGAATTTTCAGAAGAGTTCCATCTTGACTGAAATTCTTGATTTTTGTTGGAATTAGCATGTATGCTAAATTCATCAATATTTTGAAAATATTTGAATAAAAGTGTTTTAATATTTAAAATTGCCGTGAGAGGCTAGCCAGTCGTGTAACTATGCTGGCTTTTGGTTTTTCGTGATTTGAGCAATATTTGAGAAAATATGAAGAAATCATTAATTTTTCTCAAACCCAGGAGATTCATGAATTGAGGGAAATAATTATAAAATACTAGGGATTGTAAGGTGTGGGACCGGCCACGGCTAGGGCATGGCCGGCCGGCTAGCTTGCCCGGTCCCGCACACCTTTCCCAATTTTATATTATTTTTCATGAATCCTTGAAGTTATGGAGAATCCATGAGTTTTGTTGAAAAAAAAGGAGTTTCGTGAGATTAGGAAATAATAATAATTATAAAAGCTAAGGATTATGAGGTGTGGGACCGACCACGGCTCGGGCGGCCGGCTAGGTTGCCCGGTCCCGCACACCTTTCCTTATTTTATAATATTATTTCATGAATCCATGAAGTTATGGAGGATCCATGAGTTTTTGTTGAAACGGAGGAGTTTCATGAGTTTAGGGAATTATAAAAAGCTAGGGATTGTGAGGTGAGGGACCGGCCATGGCTTAGGCATGGCCGGCCATAGGTTGCCCGGTCCCGCACACCTTTCCATATTTTATAATATTATTTCATGAATCCATGAAATTATGGGAAATTCATGAGTTTTGCACAAACAAGGAAAGTTTCTAAATTGAAGGAGTTTTTCATGAGTTCATGAAAATAACAAAATATAGCAAAATAATGGAAGAGGCATGGGACCGGCCACGGCTAGGGCATGGCCGGCTGGCCGGTGGGCCTGGCCCCTGGGCGCCTCTTATTATTTTATTATTATTTGTTGATTTCTCCTATTTTGCGTAGGATTCCTCGTCTGTCCATATTTTTGGATGATCGTTTGTGCATCTGGGTGCTCAGTCGTGCATCATTGTCGAGTACACTTACACCATTTTTGTGAGGCTTACTCAGTGATGATCCAGATGCCCGGTTGTTGAGTATTTATTGTTAATCCATGAAATTCAGTGTAGAATAATTCATGAAATTGAACAATAAAATGAGTAGTTATTTATTATCAATTCATAGGATCAGCTGTGGATTCGACCATGAATTCGGCATAATAAAACAGGCATTACCATTCCATGGGATCGTGGATTCGACCATAAAATCGGAGTAATAAAATTATCTATTACCATTCCATGAGATTCGTGAAATCGGAGTAATGAGATAATACAATCGTTTATTGCCATTCCTTGGGATCAGGCCATGGATTCGACCATGGAATCAGAGCCATTGTTATTGCCATTCCATGGGATCGGGTGAGTGGATTCGACCATGGAATCAGAGCAATTGTTATTGCCATTCCATGGGATCAGGCCGTGGATTCGACCATGGAATCAGAGCAATAATAGATTATTTTGGGAATTCAGTGGTGAATGTCACGGCATAATTAATCTATTGCAGAAAAGATATTAGCCAGTTAAAGCGTCATATCCATTCTGAATGGTGCATAGCCAGGGAGTCACGAGTGTTGCTTACGACCTGAAGGTGTTAGTGCTCTCAATCTACGGAGAACCGCCTGAATCTATACACGGTCTCTTCACATAGTCAGAAAACGGTTAGTGTCACCGACGTCCTGAAGGCGTTAAGCTCTCAATCTACGGAGAACCGCCCAATTATGTTATTCTGCATAGAGTGCATGATGAAATGCTAGGGATCGAACGCTCAGCTAGTGGAGGCTTTTCGAAAACATATTCATCATGGCTTCGTAAAATATGAATCGTTGCATGCTGATGCGTGTCGTAGGTGCAATCAAATTAATATCTTATTTCCACTCAATTAAAAATAATATAATGGAAGTCAAGTTCGTTCCCACGAGGAGCAAGAGATTCTAGTTGTAAAAATTGTCACAAAAGGGGGTGTAAAAAGCAAAAGAAAATAAACAAAGCAATTAAAAGATAAAGTTGAAATCAATAAGAGACAAGACCAAGGAATCATTCTTCGTTGCCAAACAATGATTAAAGTTATGTTCTTTTCTACTTGTTATTAGTCACAGATTATCACCAACCGTAGGATAGCAAGGTTCGCTTAGCTAGCCCCAAAATCCCTTATTTCACCGAGTAACAAGTCCGCTTAGTTATCGATTCTATTCAAAAGAACCACCTTGAGGTTCGCTTACAAGATGTAATTCCCCGAATGCATTAAGATCTATGAATTTAGGTTTAGTACTAGTAGTTAAACTCGGTTCGCTTGGTCCACTTTCTAGCGTTGTTTTTACACACAATCGCTCCACGGACTCCCTCCGCAAGGTCTCGTGTTTTCTACTTGTGTAAAGTGTCGAGAACGATTACTTATTCCCTAACTTATACTAGAATTAGGTTGAATTAACAAATCAATTTAGCGTGCACTCTAAATAACCTATCAAACAACCATGAATGTATAAACATTCCTATTAGTAAAAACAAACGATAATCATGTGAAAAACTTCAAGATAGAATTGAAACAAAACTCAAATCATGTATTAAGAACTAGGAATTCATCCTCAATCAATAAGAAAATTAGCTACTCATGTTTTTAAAATTCACACAAAATAATTAAAAGGAGAATTTTCAAGTTCACACAAATAATTAAGAAGAAGAATTGAAAGCAAAAACACAAGTGTTGTGTGTGTAGAGAGATGTGTAAAAGATATAGAAAACTTCTCTATTTATAGGCTTCAATATTCTCCAAATCTTCCAAGGAATAGAACCCCTTTCCTTTAGCAATTCAATTTCCAAGTCCAAGCCTTTCTCAAATCTTCCATCTTCTCTTTCCAAATTTGAACCCAATTCCACAAACTCATGAGTTTAGATGATTCTAGAGAATTCTCCACAAATTTTCATCCAATTTCCAAATTTAAGTCTTCACACCCATGAGAAGAATCCACACAAAATTCTGTAATTTTGGTCGCCGGAAAGCTGGTATTATGGTCGGAAGTTGACCGGAATCCGACAAGAATAGTCACCGCCGGTCACCTGAATTCTTCGCCGTCACAGGTATATTCGACGGAATATTCTGTCAGTCCACCGTTAGGACTAACGATCAAAAGGGTCAAACCGTCAGTCAACGGTCAAGGCAGAAGAGTGACTCAGCCACCGAGTCAGCATCTTACTCGGCTAACTGGTCTGACTGGGCTGGGTTGAATCGTTTCTGGATCGGTCATCTGAAAACGAGTTGAATCGCCAGGAGGAAAATTCGAGACGAGAGTTTCTCATTTTTCGGGCATTTCTCAGGCCAATTTCAGGCCGATCTGTCTTCAATTCCTGCACAACCTGTATCCTAACATACATCTAATTTAGTTCAACAGCTTCACTTCATACATCTGTTCATCATCAGCTTCTTTCTGTATCAATTTCTCATTCCCAATTCTTCTCGGCAAACCCATTCATTCTGGTGTAGCTTCCCTGTAAAATTCCATCTGTAACTCCCTATTCATTCACAGCCATGAATCAATCAAACCCAAATTCACCGAGCTTCAACAACACCATTTCCTTTCCATCGAACAACCACAAATCCCTTAACTCAATTTCAGTTATCTGAGATTCACAGAAAACCCAGATAAACCATAAATCCATCTCTTCTAAGCTGCTTTCTCTCGATCTTGAACTCATCTCCCTAACTGTTCTTGGTTTCAATTTCTTCACTGCTCTCGATTTCAACCAGCGGCCACCAACAACACCAGAAAATCGAACCCATTTGATAGGTGTAGAATACACCGTATTTACTATCTAGAGTTTATGCTTTCTTTGCTATTTTTCTTGTAAATTATGTATTTTACGCTTGTTTTGAGTTTTATAGCTACTATGGAGTCACACGGAGGAAAAGGAGAAGAAATCACCATATTTTAGCAAAAGGGCAAAAAGGTCATTTTACGGGCGAACACTATCCGGAGCCCAGTAGTGGTTAAGGGGCTCTCATATAGGGTACCCCTTATCATTATTAGAAGATGTAATTATCAATGGGTGGTCATTATCTTGGGCGCAAATAGCTGTCATATGTTAACCTAACCCTACAGACGAGAGGCGTTATTTTTCACTCAATCATTCGATTCAAATTGAGAAACCAAAAGTCATGGGACCCGAGTGAATCCATTAATGGAAGCTCGTGAAGGATTTCCACAAATCGAGAGATCGAGGAGAAGAACAATGGGTCACTTTGCTTCATAAGCCGAGAGACTAACATCGAAAAATTCAGAGAAGAAAGAGAAGGGGGTTTGATTGAAATCGAGAAGTTGAAATTAAGAAAGATTGAGAGATGAATTAACAGAGTGGGTGTGATTATGTGACAGATGCGGGTGTTGAATTGCTAACGATGAGTGTAAAAACAGATCGAAGAACCAGGAGAAAGAACTTAGGGTTCTGGTGGCTAATTGTTGTTGAATCTAGGATAAAGCTCGAGAAACTAAGCTGTTGACTGAAGAAGGAAGGCACTGGTTCAAGGGTTTGAGCTGAAATAAGAGGTTGATTGCATAATGGGTTTTGTGGCTGATAAATTCAAGTCAGGGTCGATTCAAAATTGAATCTGGCAGCAGCAGGAAGGAAGAGATGGAGCTGAGCGAAAGAAGAACCAGTGAGGATAGTGGTGAGCTGTTGTTGCTGTAATTGGAAAGAATTCTGGTGGGTCTGTGAATCGAGATTGCTGTTGCTGTGAAGCAGTTATGAAGACACAGGGAAGAATTTGATGTTGTTGAATGAAGAAATGGAAGAATGGGTTCGTTGATAGTGAGATTCAGAAGGAGATGGGTGTGTTTCGATGGTGCTGAGTTGAAGAAAATGGAGTAAGCTCTGAGATGGATGCAATCACAGAACTACAACAAGTGTGAATGAATGAATACAATAGATGAATGCTAGGAATTCTTAACAGGGAAGTGAAGCAGAAAGAGGCCTGAAATTGGCCGGAAAGTCCTGTAAATAGCCGAAACTCGGCCAAATCATCCTTCTGGCGAGTCGACTCGGACCGATCCGGACGATCCCGATGACCGATCCCAACCGAGTTCAGTGGTATTCCTGTTAGTCAATTAGATTAAGTCGGCCGAGTAAGCGGTGACTCGATTCCGACTCACCAAATGAGCCTGATTAGTCGAGTGAAGCTAACTCGAGTCTGACTCACTCCTTCTCCTTGACCTTTGACTAACAGTTGACTGACGGTTGACCCGTTTGACCGTTAGTCCTAACGGTGGACTGACGGAATATTCTCTCGACGGAGAAAATTTCCAGGTGGCCGGCGGCGACTTATTCCGGCCGGATCCCGGCCACAATCCCAGTTTTCCGGCGAGCAAAAATTCCAGAATTTTCTATGGACTTCTCTCATGGGTGTGAAGACTTGGGCTAGGAATTGGATGGAGAATTGGACTCAAATTTGGAAAGAGAAGATGGAAGAAAAGAGAAAGACTTGAATTTGGAAATTGAATTGCAAAAGGAAAAGGATTCTATTCCTTGGAAGATTTGGAGAATGTTGAAGCCTATAAATAGAGAAGTTTTCTACAACTTCTAGACATATCTCTACACACACAATTCTTTTCTTTTCTTATTCTTTGTGTGAACTCTTTAACATGAGTAGTTAATTTATTGATTGAGGATGAATTCCTAGTTCTTAATTTATGTTTTGAGTTTTTGTTTTCAATTCTATCTTGAAGTTTTTCACATGATTATCGTTTGTTTTTACTAATAGGAATGATCTTAAAGACATTCATGATTGATTGATAGATTGTTTAGAATGCATGCTAAATTGATTTGTTAGTTTAATCTAAATCTAGTATAAGTTAGGGAATAAGTAATCGTTCTCGACACTTTACACAAGTAGAAAACACGAGACCTTGCGAGGGATTCCGTGGAGCAATTGTGTGTAGAAACAACGCTAGAAAGTGAACCAAGCGAACCGAGTTTAACTACTAGTACTAAACCTAAATTCATAAATCTTAATGCATTCTGGGAATTACATCTTGTAAGCGGACCTCAAGGTGGTTCTTTTGAATAGAATCGATAACTAAAGCGGACTGTTACTCGGTGAAATTAGGGATTTTGGGGCTAGCTAAGCGTACTGCTTATCCTACGGTTGGTGATAATCATGACTAATAACAAGTAGAAAAGAACATAACTTGATCCATTATTTCGTAACGAAGAAGGATTCCTTGATCTTATCTCTCTTATTGCTTTCAACTTTATCTTTTAATTGCTTTGTTTATTTTCTTTTGCTTTTTACACCCCCTTTCGTGACTATTTTTACAACTAGAATCTCGTGCTCCTCGTGGGGATCGACCTTGACTACCCTATATTACTTATTAATTAGGTAGTAAAGTATTAATTAATTTGTTGTGGTTACGACACGCATCAGTTTTTGGCGCTGCTGCCGGGAGCAATGGATGATTTTAGTTGTTTTTTTCTTTTTGCTTTAATCTTGCTTTGTTGGATTCTATTAGTATCTAACTTGGTTTTTGAATCTTATTTCAGGTGCCAGTTTTCCATGTATGGTGGACAAGAGCAAGCATATTACAACAATCAATACGGTTTTCAACCTCAACATTATGGCAACTTCCAACCATCCTTAGGATACAATCAAAACCAATCTTTTGGCTATGATCAAATTCCTGAGAACCTTATGGATATTCTCATACATATCAACAACCTTATGACGGGTATGTAAGTGGACAATCACAAGGATGGGAGGATAGTTTTGTTTATGATCAGAAATTCTCTAGTTTTGCAGATAAGATGTTTGCCATGATTGGGGATCTTCAACAAAAGATGCAAGAATCACATCGAGAAATTCAAAGGAATTCGGAGAAAATATACGAACAAATTAACAAACCTTTGGAGACTTTTGATGACGCTAGTGTAGATTACTCGAGCCTTGATCTTAATAATGATCAATCACCTATTCAAAAGGAAGAGCTTGAGGAAGATGCATTTATTGCTTGGCAAAAATTTCTTAGGGAAAGATGGGAGTCCGCGGAAGTGTATGAGTGTTCCGACAATGAGGAAGTTATTCCAACTCCGGATCATAATAACGATCCTTCACCTATTCAAAAGGAGGAGTTTGGATATCACTTACCTATTGTTGTAAATGAAGTAACACCCTCACAAGAAGATTTTACAATTTATACCGAGGAAGATTATATGAGGGAAGAATGGCCCGATTCCGATGATGAGAATGTTGAAGAGATGATGCTAGAGGATGAAACCACATTCATTGATTTTGTGGAAGACCCAATTGAACTTGCGAATGATTTTAATGATGCCGAGACTTTGGTTAAGGTAGAAAACGACGAAGAATGGTTGCAAGGTTTAATAGAGGACCACGATATACATGAGGTAAGTAGTTCACTTGAATTTTTTAAGGATGAAGAGGATTCTATAATACAAGAGATTGTGCGAGGTTTGTCTAATCCTTTGCATATTGATTCGTCTCCTTTACCTCTTATTGGTTTGAATGTATGTGCTTCGAAAGTATTTTTGGATGATTTTGTTTCTAGATATCCACCATTGGAAACACTTGATACTAACACTATGCAGGTTTGCCAAGAGGAATACATGGAAGTTCCCAAATTCTATGTTCTTTATACACTTCCGAATGTGGACGAGAATAAGTGTGGGGGAAATTTCTATCGAGCGATAATTTCACTATTGTTTTCTTGTGCTAATATTTGTATGGAGTTATTGTTTGCAAAACAGGTATTATGGGTGGATCCTCAAATTTTCCGATTGTTAGTATATGGGGAGTGAATCTTACAAGAGCCAAGTCGGGCCGTCGACTTTAAAACAAGCGCTTAATGGGAGGCAACCCATTGGTTTTGTATTTCTTATCCTTTTTACTTTTGTTATTTCTTTTTCTTGTTTCTTATCATGTTAAAATTTCCCACCTTGACTTTACTAGGAGGATTCAATTACATTGAGGACAATGTAAGGTTTAAGTGTGGGGGAGTGGTTAAGCATGTTTATTAAAAAAATTACAAAAAAATTAAAAAAAAAAAAAAGTTTTATTTAAAAATTCCAACTTTTAAAGATTTTAGAGTCACTAGCATACTTCTAGGTATGTTTACATAGAGATTTTGACCGACATAATTGAACTTGGAAATGTTAGAGAACTACATTCGGATTTCTTGCTTGTTAGAGTGTTAAATAATGGATTTAATCATGCCGGTGATGCGAATTTGGTGCGAGGAGAAATGCGTTATTAGAGTTGCTGATCAATCATTAGTGGAGACTACCCGTATTCATATCATGTGAGGCACCGACCAGAAAATTTTCCATCTACTAAAGAGCTCTTTTGAGTGTGTGTCACCATACGTTAATTCCGGGTAGAATGGTGAGCTACCCAACCTCCCACCAATAGAAGCACTACTCTTTGATCTCTTGAGTGCTAATTTTGTCAATCATGAGGGTGACGTCTATAGATGAAAGCTTCCTTCTTGTAGTTCGATTTGCAGTTAGCACCATTTTCTCTCTCGACAACAACGGATCCATAGAAACACATTCATCATCAACAAGGAGCGACATCAAAATCTACAAGGAAAGTTGGAAAAGTTTAAGGTTTACAAGCAACGGAAACGAGAAAAAGAGCAAATTTCAAATACAAGTAAAACAACATACAAATGAGCGGATTTTTACACATATGTTGAGGACTTACAATACAATACAATGAGCATAATTACACATACAAGTATGAAGACTTATTCATGAAAGCGAAGAAAATTAAAAGGTGAGAATTTTTGAAAGTTTATGATTTCAAGACGATACAAGTTGTGAAGAATCAAGTGGTAAAATACTTCTCCCACGGCCATGGTTTATTTTTTGTATTTTATTTCTCTTGTTTCAAAAAAAAAAAAAAAAAAAAAAAAAGGAAAGAAAAGAAAAACACAAGAGAAATATTTGTTCTTATTTTTATTGAATGAGCCGTGGGGAAGGAAAACATATAAGGAAGTTTCAAGCGACAAGGATATTTAAGGTAAAAAGAGTTAAGAATTGTTAAGGATTTATGAAATTCAAGGGTTTATCATCAATAGTTGGAACCGAAGACGAGGAGCGGAAGACGCGTTCTATTGGATGCCGTGAGAGTGGTGTTATCATAATTGGCGATCGGATGTGAAGGTGAGTAAGTAATCTCATCCTCGGTAATATGATTGATTTCCTTTCTTAGAGATTGTCAGAAAAATGGTTTTTCAAAATATTAAAAGATGTGGGTTTTTCAAAATTTCGGAAGTTATCCTTCCCACCGTTCAACGTGTCGCAGGATTTCTTTCTTCATTCCTACCTGCACACATGTGAGAACCATAAAAAAGCTGTCTTTTTGAGTGCAATTATCATAAAATCCTATATGGTGAGGCAGAAGTCGAGGCGAAATGCTTATTGATCGTTTCTCAAACACGCATTCTCTCATTATGGTGTGGTTATTTCTCACTCGACATTTAAGAACGAGAATATGTTCTTTAGTATTTCTAACTTCTTATTACTAGCATGCAGAAACTCTAAGTCCTCATAGCTTTTTGGATGCTTGGGACGCTTGAACGCTTTGAAGTTGTAAGTTTTGATTTGATTTGCTCGAGGACTAGCAAAGTCTAAGTGTGGGGGAATTTGATAGGTGTAGAATACACCGTATTTACTATCTAGAGTTTATGCTTTCTTTGCTATTTTTCTTGTAAATTATGTATTTTACGCTTGTTTTGAGTTTTATAGCTACTATGGAGTCACACGGAGGAAAAGGAGAAGAAATCACCATATTTTAGCAAAAGGGCAAAAAGGTCATTTTACGGGCGAACACTATCCGGAGCCCAGTAGTGGTTAAGGGGCTCTCATATAGGGTACCCCTTATCATTATTAGAAGATGTAATTATCAATGGGTGGTCATTATCTTGGCGCAAATAGTCATCCTATGTTAACTTAACCCTACGCATTTAGAGGCGTTATTTTCACTCAATCATTCAGATTGAAATTGAGAAACCAAAAAGCTGTGGACCGAGTGAATCCATTAATGGAAGCTCGTGAAGGATTTCCGTCAAATCGAGAGATCGAGGGAGAAGAACAGCGGCTGCTGCTTCATAAGCCGAGAGACTAACATCGAAAAATTCAGAGAAGAAAGAGAAGGGGGTTTGATTGAAATCGAGAAGTTGAAATTAAGAAAGATTGAGAGATGAATTAACAGAGTGGGTGTGATTATGTGACGATGCGGGTGTTGAATTGCTAACGATGAGTGTAAAAACAGATCGAAGAACTGTGAGAAAAGAACTTAGGGTTACGTGGCTAATTGTCATTGAATCTAGGATAAAGCTCGAGAAACTAAGTCGTTGATCAAGAAGGAAGGCACCGGGTTCAAGGGTTTGAGCCAAATAAGAGGTTGATTGCATAATGGGTTTTGTGGCTGATAAATTCAAGTCAGGGTCGATTCAAAATTGAATCTGGCAGCAGCAGGAAGGAAGAGATGGAGCTGAGCGAAAGAAGAACCAGTGAGGATAGTGGTGAGCTGTTGTTGCTGTAATTGGAAAGAATTCTGGTGGGTCTGTGAATCGAGATTGCTGTTGCTGTGAAGCAGTTATGAAGACACAGGGAAGAATTTGATGTTGTTGAATGAAGAAATGGAAGAATGGGTTCGTTGATAGTGAGATCTCGAAGAGATGGGTGTGTTTCGACAGTGCCGAGTTGAAGAAATGGAGTAAGCTCGAGATGGATGCAATCGCAACTACAACAAGTGTGAATGAATGAATACAATAGATGAATGCTAGGAATTCTTAACAGAAGTGAGAAAAGAGGCCCGAAATTGGCCTAAAGTCCTCAGAATAGCCGAAACTCGGCCAAATCATCCTTCTCATGAGTCGACTCGGACCGATCCTGACGATCCCGATGACCGATCCCAACCGAGTTCAAGTGCCGATTCCCGCTAGTTGACCAGATTAAGTCACCGAGTAAGCAATGACTCGCCTTCGATCACCGAGTGAGCCTGATTAATGTAGTCGAAGCCAACTCGAGTCCGACTCACTCCTTCTCCTTGACCTTTGACTAACATTGACCGACTTGCTGACCTGTTTGACCGTTAGTCCTAATCTGCGGACTCGACGGAATATTCTCTCGACGGAGAAAATTTCCAGGTGGCTTTGGGGCTGATTTATTCCTGCCGGATCCCGGCCACAATCCCGATTTTCCTGGCGAGCAAAAATTCCAATTTTCTATGGACTTCTCTCATGGGTGTGAAGACTTGGGCTAGGAATCGGATGGAGAATTGGACTCAAATTTGGAAAGAGAAGATGGAAGAAAAGAGAAAGACTTGAATTTGGAAATTGAATTGCAAAAGGAAAAGGATTCTATTCCTGGAAGATTTGGAGAATGTTGAAGCCTATAAATAGAGAAGTTTTCTACAACTTCTAGACATATCTCTACACACACAATTCTTTTCTTTTCTTATTCTTTGTGTGAACTCTTTAACATGAGTAGTTAATTTATTGATTGAGGATGAATTCTAGTTCTTAATTTATGTTTTGAGTTTTTGTTTTCAATTCTATCTTGAAGTTTTTCACATGATTATCGATTGTTTTTACTAATAGGAATGATCTTAAAGACATTCATGATTGATTGATAGATTGTTTAGAATGCATGCTAAATTGATTTGTTAGTTTAATCTAAATCTAGTATAAGTTAGGGAATAAGTAATCGCTTCTCGACACTTTACACAAGTAGAAAACACGAGACCTTGCGAGGGATTCCGTGGAGCAATTGTGTGTAGAAACAACGCTAGAAAGTGAACCAAGCGAACCGAGTTTAACTACTAGTACTAAACCTAAATTCATAAATCTTAATGCATTCTGGGAATTACATCTTGTGCGGACCTCAAGGTGGTTCTTTTGAATAGAATCGATAACTAAAGCGGACTTCATTACTCGGTGAAATTAGGGATTTTGGGGCTAGCTAAGCTGCACTGCTATCCTACGGTTGGTGATAATCTGTGACTAATAACAAGTAGAAAAGAACATAACTTGATCCATTATTTCGTAACGAAGAAGGATTCCTTGATCTTATCTCTTATTGCTTTCAACTTTATCTTTTAATTGCTTTGTTTATTTTCTTTTGCTTTTACACCCCCTTTCGTGACTATTTTTACAACTAGAATCTCGTGCTCCTCGTGGGATCGACCTTGACTACCCTATATTACTTATTAATTAGGTAGTAAAGTATTAATTAATTTGTTGTGGTTACGACACGCATCACCATTCTTCCATCATCTCAAATTTGCAGCTTCAAAGAGCAGAATCATCTCACAATTTTACTTCATCTTCAACCTCCATCGAATCTCATCAGGAACCCTAACCCACTCTTCCAATTAGTTTCTCCATCTTTCTCTCAATTTCACGAACCCTAATTTCTATTTCATCTCTGTTTCCCCGAGTTCGATCTCTCTCAGATAATACGCAGCCTCTATTTTTCCTCCTCTGGATCGCACCAAATGTTGACTACAACAATCAGATCGAAACCCATTTCCCGTCTCGATCCTTGAATTTCTCGGAGTGGTTCGATCCCAAAAAACGGCAGCCATTGCTTTTAACTCTTCTCTCTCAGGTGCAAAAAATGATTGAGAAGATGAATATCTGAATTTAGGTTTAGGGTTATAAATTGGGTTTGTTATCCAACACCCGGTCACCTCGATAAGGGATAACTAAGCTGGCTGTCCCTTAACCTCAGCTAGTATATGTTTATTACTCCTCCAAAAGAGAGTTGCCCCATTAACCTTGGCTCAGCTCCAAATAGTGTTCGCCCATGAAATGACAATTTTGCCCTTTTTGCTCATATTGAGTAATTTCTTCTTCCTTTCCTCCGTGTAACTCCAAAGTAGCTACAAAACTTAAAACAGGCGTAAAATACATAATTTACAAGAAAAATAGCAAAGAAAGCATAAACAATAGATAGTAAATAGGATGTATTCTACACCCTATCAAATTCCCCCACACTTAGACTTTGCTAGTCCTCGAGCAAATCAAACTAAAAACTCACAACTTCAAAGCGTTCAAGCGTCCCAAGCATCCAAGGAGTTATGAGGACATAGAGTTTCTGCATTCTAGTAATAAGAAGTTAGAAATACTAAAGAACATATTCTCATTCTTAAATGTTGAGTGAGAAATAACCACACCATAATGAGAGAACGCGTGTTTGAGAAACGATCAATAAGCATTTCGCCTCGACTTCTTCCTCACCAAAAAGGATTTTATGATAATTGCACTAAAAAAAGACGGCTTTTTTATGGTTCTCACATGTGTGCAGGTAGGAATGAAGAGAGAATTCCTGCAACACTTTGAATGGTGGGAAGGACAACTTCCGAAATATTTTTAAAAACCCACATCTTTTAACATTTTGAAAAACCATTTTTCTGACGATCTCTAAGAAAGGAAATCAACCACTTTTATCGAGGATGAGAGTACTTACTCACCTTCACATCCGATCGCCAATTATGATAACACCACTCTCACGGCATCCAATAGAAACGTCTTCCGCTCCTCGTCTTGATCTTCTTGGTCTTCGTCTTCGGTTTCAACTATTGGTGATAAACTCTCGAATTTCATAAATCCTTGACACTTTGTAACTCTTTTCCCTTAAAAATCCTTGTCGCTTGAAACTTACTTATAGATTTTCCTTCCCCACGGCTTATTAAATAAATAAAACAAATATTTCTCTTGTTTTTTTTTTTTTTTTTTTTTTTTTTTGTAAACAAGAGAAATTAAATACAAAATAAACCATGGCCGTGGGAGAAGTATTTTACCGCTTGATTCTTCACAACTTGTATCGCCTCAAAATCATAAACTTCAACAATTCTCACCTTTTGATTTTCTTCGCTTTTATAAATAAGTATTCATACTTGGATATGAAATTACCTCATTGTAATGTAAGTCCTCAACATATATGTAAAATCCGCTCATTTGTATGTTGCTTTACTTGAATATGAAATTTGCTCTTTTCTCGTTCCGTTGCTTGTAAACCTTAAACTTTTTCCAACTTTCCTTGTAGATTTTGATGTCGCTCCTTGTTGATGATGATGATGTTTCTATGGATCCGTTGTTGTCGAGAGAGAATGGTGCTAACTGCAAATCGAACTACAAGAAGGAGGCTTTCATCTATAGACGTCACCCTTATGATTGACAAAATTAGCACTCAAGAGATCAAAGAGTAGTGCTTCTATTGGTGGGAGGTTGGGTAGCTCACAATTCTACCCGGAATTTACGTACGGTGACACACACTCAAGAAAGCTCTTTAGTAGATGGAAAAATTTCTGGTCGGTGCCTCACATGATATGAATACGGGTAGTCTCCACTAATGATTGATCAAAGAACTCTAATAATGCATTTCTCCCGCACCAAATTCGCATCACCGGCATGATTAAATCCATTATTTAACACTCTAACAAGCAAGAAATCCGAATGTAGTTCCCTAACACTTCCAAGTTCAATTATGTCGGTCAAAATCTCTATGTAAACATACCTAGAAGTATGCTAGGGACTCTAAAATCTCTAAAAGTTGAAGTTTTATGTAAAACTCTTTTTTTTTTTTTTTTTTTTAGTTTTTAATTTTTTATTTTTTAATTTTTTTTTTAAATACATGCTTAACCACTCCCCCACACTTAAACCTTACATTGTCCTCAATGTAATTGAATCCTCCTAGTAAAGTCAAGGTGGGAAATTTTAACATGATATGGAACAAGAAAAAGAAATAACAAAAAGCAAAAGGATAAGAAATACAAAACCTACGGGTTGCCTCCCATTAAGAGCTTGTTTTAAAGTCGACGGCCCGACTTAGCCCTTGCCGCACATTACTCCTCCAGAGGGAGTGAATCTTAAAGTCCAACTACGTCCACATGCTCCGTTGGAAAGTTTTCATAATATGGCTTTAACCTATGGCCGTTGACTTTCAAATGTTGTCCTGTTTTGTCACTAACAATTTCAAGCGCACCATGATCGTAAACATTAGTAACAACAAATGGTCCCACCCAACGGGACTTAAGCTTACCTTAAATAAACGTAAAACGAGTATTAAATAAAAGAACTTTTTGCCCCACAACAAAACTTTTCCGAGAAATCATCTTGTCATGAAAAAGCTTGGTCTTTTCCTTGTAAATCCGGGCACTCTCGTAAGCATCATTACGTATCTCCTCTAGCTCATTTAATTGTAACTTCCTTTGCTTCCCCGCTTCATCATACTTCATGTTGAATTTCTTTATCTCCCAATAAGCCTTATGTTCAAGTTCAACCGGAAGATGACAAGCCTTGCCATAAACCAACCGATATGTTGGCAATCTTGTGTATAAACTGCATTAAAACAAACAGAGAAGAAGAGATATGCAAACCCAATTAGAAGAAACCAAAGTCGAGGCAAGGATTATATCCTCTAGCCTTAAGATGTATTCACCCGCACTGTGCTTACGGATTATCGATGTCTGTCTCCCAGATACAACGACTTTCTTCTCGATGTAGTAGCACTCCAAACTTCGAGAAACTACAACCAAACTTAAAGTGATGAACTCTCTTTTAACACAAACTAAACAATGATTTTAGAAAGCAAAGAGAATGATAATTAGGTTTCTAATTGATGTTCTTTTCTAAGTGTGTGCGGGGGTATTTATAGGGATTACTAGTACCTCTTCAATGAAGAATCATGATGCTTCAAGTACCTCTTCAATGAAGAATCATGATGCTTCAAGGATTTCTTCAAGGGTTGTGTATTTAGAATTCCAATTTGAATTCTCAAAGGGTTGTGTCCCTTCACGTATTTAGGTTTCTCTTTGTTTCAAACTCAAACACTTAACCTAGCTAACGAGGCCAAATTAAGATTAATTAAGCCCACTAATACAACCCAAATCCAATAGTCTTGGTTAGATGATTTTCCATTCATTAAGGAAAATTGGATTCGATTTTCCAACAATCCCACATGAATGAAAATTCACTTACTCAAATGCAATTGACAATGCATGCCAGACACTAAAGAGAGTTCAAACGAAAATAAATTGCATGGGGATAGGTAGCTTTCGCCTTGAACCTTCCTTAGTGAATAGCTATCGGGCTTACTACTGGGTCAGTATGCCAGAGGCTTTGAACTGTCAGTTTTTGAGTGTAAACCAAGACAATAGCTATCACACAATTTAATTTCTCACCAAGTTGGTTCTCATGGTTGTGTTCATTTCTACCCGAACAATTCCCGGAATTCATGAAGCGCTTTTAGATGAACCTAGCCTATCAAAGGTTCTCACGGAAACGGCCACACTTCTCACTTCATATAGGTGATTTCCTATTAAGAGTATCCTGCCATACTCCATTTGGATTTTCCAAATCTTAGGAATCATTAAAAGCAATGCTTATCCTTAACTACGCGACAGGCTGCACTGTCTCATCATAGGAATGGGTAGAAACATATCTAGAGTTATGTTCCCCAGTGCTTCTTGTGAATCGTTCTTAATTTCGTTGTCCCATTGAACCTAGATCTTGGGATCTCCAAATAACTAGGTTGGGTTTCCCTTAATACGATTCGTACTGTAGGCTTTAAGCCCATTCCCTCGATGATGCAATTATAAGCTCTCTCTTGAATTTGTATCATTTGTCGACTTGATACTATTCTTAAACACTATTTCTTTTAGATGCGCGCATTTGAGAGCAATTGCTTTATGGTCCCATGTCGTCGATTTATTTATCGAGACATACCATATCTCAAACTATGTGTATTTCCCCAAATAATTATATTGTTTGATCGTAACAATATATTTATTTAATATGCATAAGGAAATTCCAAAATTACTCCCGGACTTTGCGTCCAAAGCTCCTGAGTCCGCCGTTGACCTTGCCATCAACATTAGATAATTTCCATGATGTTGCATTTCTCTAACAACGAGACACATAGTTTATGATGTTGCATTTCTCTAACAATGTACACATAGTTTCTATTGAAGAAAAGGTCCATCACACACATGCATATGGATGTACCTCCTTTCTAATTGCCAAAATCAAGTAGGTTCTTTGAACAACCATTCCAAAGATGCTCAAACAATCATTTTACCCACCGATCATACCGAGTATGGAATCTCTAATTACCCCCACATTTGTATGGTATTAATACCCACAACTCCGAGGTATATCATCATTTCTTTTGATGATCTTAATTCTTCCTTGGTTTTGACCAAATTAGGTTGTTCAAAATTACTTGTAAATTATATCAACTTACTTATGGCATTCATCCATGTCTAGTACATTTTTTTTTTATTTTTTTTTTCTGTACTATGTTTTCCTGAGTCTCACCCCCACATTTTTGACTAATTAACTAGATGAAAAATTCATCATTACTTAGTACCAATTGCTTTTCTTTGCCTGTACTCAAAAAATTGAAACCGCTTTGAGATTTCATCAATATATCTCATCACTATACGATGGGATATTTAAAAGCAATTTCTCGAAAGACTTTTATGTCAGTTTAAGTTCTGGAAGAGAATCAAAGTGTATCATCCATCCGATAATTGCACCCTTTCTAACAACATTAAACTACGTTGTACAAAACAAGTCATTGAAAGCCAAATTCAATTAATTGACTAAACCAACAAAATCTTTAACTAATTGATCTCGACCGTGATCTACACAAAAGAATAGACCATTCCACAAGGTCTCAACCCTTGGTAGTACTACATGTCTACATACTTTTTAGCCCTCGTAATAATACCGAGACTTTCCGTCCATGAGATCAATAATACAAACTCTACTGCATACTCAACGTAATCTGTTTGGAGCCGAGAGATCCAAAGCTACAGGTTGAAACTTCATAAATGAAACATAGTAATAATTATGCCCATGAATCAACATAAGTGATTTCTATCTTTCCATGTAGAATTCACACCCTTTTGGAATTCTATTTGAATTCTCAAATCAGAGTAACCAACACGTTGTGGATACACTTAACGTCCCAACTTGAATAAACCAAGCAATCGGATCAACAACCATCACAGAAGAATTATTCATACGAACTCTGCTTTTTGGTATGAGATGGTGTGACCCCAAATCATTTCTCTTTTGAAACTAATGACCAAGGGTGACGGACCATTAGTCCTTTGAAGAAGAGGGCATCTCTCGTTAATTCGCCATACGTACGTGGTCGACTTTTTACTGTCGGTTCCATTAAGATTTAATAGTGACTGTTCACTCCGGATTGAACCATCAGATTTGGTAACCCCAAAGAGATGTCACCATTCACGCCAATGGGCAGACGCAGAGATCCCAAATTCAGGTAGCAAGCCTTTCGGTTACTACCAAATTCTAACCAAATTAAATTTAATTTGCCAACGAAAGTAATCCATGTATTCTCAAATACCGACGCCAATTCAATGTACAAATGCTTAAAGATTCATTTATCCCATAAAAGAATCCAAAGCAATCAGCAATGAAGGATTAGTGCATCTAATAAGAAGCCACTTAGTCCGTGAATTGCTTTTTGTGAGCCAAACTAATATTTGACAGAAACAGTGTAGCCTCATGCCACAAGTCTAACCCATTACAACCCTAATTATACATCTCCAACAAGAATTTCAAGATGTATAGTGGTCGGTTTTGCATGGCTTAAGTTCCTTTTAAACCAAACAGTGATATTATTGGTTTGAACAAAACCAATCAGAGAACATGGCTCAAGAGGGGAAGGATCCTGACATTAAAATGCTTCCATCTCGGTTATGAGAACACCTCTAATGCACAACCAGAGATATGTTATTTTATCTCGTGTAGCACTTACGACACCACCGTAATCAATTGACAAACTGTCGTGAAACCGCCAGTTAACATATTATCTAATCTCCAAGGGTCATCGATGTCATATTCATGTCAACCTAGTCACGAATGTACACAAATTTAGGAATCCGTTCGGTGTGTTCACATGGCGCTTATCGTGATCAGCCATGAAAAATAATACCACTTAAATGAAATCCCTAAATGGTGCGCGAAATTCAATCTTAAGTTTAAACAGACCCGTGAGACTTAAACCTGGAATAGAGACCACCAAATGACTAAGATAGTCCAGTACTATTTAAACTGCACATTTAGAACGTTACTCAAAGTTAGTTCTTTTCCAGAATCATTTTGGTAATGACTTCCCTTACCGACAAGTTTCATCATCAACACTTTGATAAGAAGCAAACTTATCCTTATCGGCATAATTATGGCTCGTAGCTCCACCGTCGATCCATCATTCTCTAACATTTCCAACCAAACCGGCTTCCGATACCACAATGGATGTATTTATGCACGCCCGTGTTCCATTAAATTCCTTTCAGATCGTATTGTTTTCTCAGACCAACTTCCAAGATAATTCCGTTAGCAAACAGGAACCAAAACAAGAAACCAAAGAAAATTAGATTCTGAATAAGCAAGGAAGAAAACAAAAACAATGGAGATCAAAAGTTTTGTTGACGAAGGAGATATAAATGAAACCGCTTTGTAAAACGTCTTCCAAGTATGCTTTGAGTTAATGCAAGAAAGGCAAAACGTACAAAGTACTCTTGCATATAGTCTGACGTCTAACTATATAATTCATATACTAAAAGACGAAAAATAAAAGGATACAGTAACCAAAATTCAATTTGAATTCTGAAAACTAATATGTTTAGTTTATCAAACCACTGCACTATCAATCCAATAGGATTTTATTTTGCCTGGCAGTGTCAAATGTAACCTGTACCAAATTGAACCAAGTTTCTTCCGACCTGTAGTACCAAACTAAACAAACTGATTTTATTAGTATTAGGTCGGAAACGGAAAGAAATCAACAAAACTGTATAAAACTATACACAAGACAATAAAAGAGTCTCTGTCTTAAGATTGTCGGCAATCTTGTGTATAAACTGCATTAAAACAAACAGAGAAGAAGAGATATGCAAACCCAATTAGAAGAAACCAAAGTCGAGGCAAGGATTATATCCTCTAGCCTTAAGACAGATTCACCCCGCACTGGTGCTTACGGATTATCGATGTCTGTCTCCCAGGATACAACGACTTTCTTCTCGATGTAGTAGCACTCCAAACTTCGAGAAACGGCGAACCAAACTTAAAGTGATGAACTCTCTTTTAACACAAAATAAACAATGATTTTAGAAAGCAGTAGAATGATAATTAGGTTTCTAATTGATGTTCTTTTCTAAGTGTGTGCAGGGTATTTATAGGGATTACTAGTACCTCTTCAATGAAGAATCATGATGCTTCAAGTACCTCTTCAATGAAGAATCATGATGCTTCAAGGATTTCTTCAAGGGTTGTGTATTTAGAATTCCAATTTGAATTCTCAAAGGGTTGTGTCCCTTCACGTATTTAGGTTTCTCTTTGTTTCAAACCTGAAACACTTAACCTAGCTAACAGGCCAAATTAAGATTAATTAAGCCCACTAATACAACCCAAATCCAATAGTACTGGTTAGATGATTTTCCATCCATTAAGGAAAATTGGATTCGATTTTCCAACAGAGACATACCAATCGGTGTCTTATACGCCGTTCTATACGCCCAAAGTGCATCATTGAGCTTAAAGCTCCAATCTTTCCTTGTGGTATTCACCGTTTTCTCAAGAATGGACTTGATCTCACGATTTGAAATTTCCGCTTGTCCACTAGTTTGTGGATGGTAAGGCGTACCAATTTTGTGTGTTATGTTGTACTTCTTGAGGATAGCGTGGAAAGCCTTCTTGAAATATGAGCCTCCATCGCTTATCACCACCCTTGGTGTACCATGCCTATTGAATATGTTTTCCCTTACAAAATCACAAACAACTTGAGAGTCATTAGTTTTGGTGGCTCTAGCCTCCACCCATTTCGAAACATAATCTACGGCAAGAAGTATATAAAAGTTTCCATTCGAATTGACAAAAGGGCCCATAAAATCGATACCCCACACATCAAAAATCTCAACGGCGAGAATTGGTGCGAGTGGCATTTGATTTCGAGCACCTAGATTGCCCGTTCGTTGACATCTATCACACGATTTACAAAAAACATATGAATCTTCAAACAAGGTGGGCCAATAAAATCCACTCTCGAGAACTTTGAGAGCGGTACACACCTTCGCATTATTTGATCAACGCCATATTTCCATAAGTATGGTTCATCCCACACATATTGCTTAGCTACCTTCTTAAGTTTCATCTTTTGGAAATTAGACATTGTACTAGGTACTTTCCTTGTCACCAAGTAATTCACTATATCCGCATACCAAGGTGTTGATTCTTCCATGGAGAAAAGTTGTTCGTCCGGAAAGCGGTCATGTAATGGAAGTTCCTCTTGAGACATAACAAGTCTACTAAGATGATCCGCAACGGTATTCTCCACACCCCTCTTATCACGAATTTCTATGTCGAACTCTTGTAACAATAGGATCCACCGGATTAATCTTGGCTTAGCTTCTTTCTTCTTTATTAAGTGTCTTAGTGCGGCATGATCGGAATACACAATAACCTTTGTACCCACCAAGTATGATCGAAATTTTTCCAATGCAAAAACTATAGCCAATAACTCCTTTTCCGTGGTAGAATAATTGATTTGTGCATCATTAAGGGTCCTAGATGCATAATAGATAACATGGGACAATTTGTCCACTCTTTGACCCAAAACGGCTCCAACCGCATAATCACTAGCATCACACATTAATTCAAATGGAAGATTCCAATCCGGTGATTTGATAATCGGCGCACTTGTCAACATTTCCTTCAATTTGTCAAAAGCATCCTTGCATTCCTTGTTGAAGTCAAAAGGCACCTCCTTTTGTAATAACTTGCACATCGGCATGGAGATTTTGGAGAAATCCTTGATAAACCGCCTATAGAAACCTGCATGGCCAAGAAAAGAACGGATTTCCCTCACCGAAGTGGGATATTGTAAGTTTCTTATTAAATCTATCTTCGATTTGTCCACTTCGAGCCCTCGAGAGGACACAATGTGACCAAGTACTATGTCGTGGTTTACCATAAAGTGACATTTCTCCCAATTAAGGACAAGGTTTGTGTCTATGCATCGTTTAAGAACTAGTTCAAGGTTGTTTAAACACCCATCAAAAGAATTGCCATAAACACTAAAGTCATCCATAAATACCTCGATGATGCGCTCCACATAATCCTAGAATATACTTACCATGCATCTTTGAAAAGTAGACGGCGCATTGCAAAGGCCGAACGGCATTTCTATATGCAAACGTTCCAAACGGACAAGTGAAAGTGGTCTTCTCTTGGTCCTCCGGTGCAATAACAATTTGGTTGTATCCCGAATAACCATCCAAGAAGCAATAATAAGAATGCCCCGCTAACTGCTCCAACATTTGATCAATGAAAGGTAAAGGAAAGTGATCCTTTCGGGTTGCGGAATTAAGCTTTCTATAGTCAATGCACACTCTCCAACCGGTTTGAACTCTTGTAGGAACAAGTTCATCGTCTTGATTTCGAACAACCGTGACTCTGGACTTCTTTGGTACCACTTGTACCGGACTAACCCACTTGCTATCGGAAATTGGGTAGATTACCCCCACACTTAGCAATTTGAGTATCTCTTTTTCACAACCTCCATCATGGGAGGATTAAGCCGACGTTGAGCATCACGTACCGGCTTCACGTTTTCTTCCATTAGAATCCTATGCATGCACATGGATGGACTAATGCCTTTGATGTCCGCAATTGTCCACCCAATAGCCGTTTTGTGCTCTTTCAAGACTCTAAGCAAACGGTCTTCTTGTACCGGTGTGAGGTTCTTTGCAATAATCACCGGAATCTCATATCCATCTCCCAAGAAAGCATACTTCAAATGGTCCTAAGTGGCTTCAATTCTAGTTTGGGCGCCTTCACAATAGATGGTACAAGTATTTCATCATTCACGGGCAAAGAAATATATGAAACATTACCCTTTTTAGCTTCTTGCAATGTCGCCAAAGCACCACACATCTCCACCAATTCCTTGGAGATTTCAACATCCAAGTTAGACAAGCCGTGGATGTCCAATTCAATGCTCTTTTGCAACACCACATCAAGTTCATCCTCTTGGTTCAATTCCACCATTTGTTGCGCTAATGAATCAACCACATCAATGGAGTAAACGGAATGCACATCACTTGGGTAGCGAATGGCTTCAAATATGTTAAAGTGTATTATCTCCTTATCGAATTCCATAGTGAGTGTACCATTATCAACATCAATCTTCGTCTTTGCGGTCTTCATAAAAGGCCTCCCAAGAAGTAAATAAGTAGATGATCGGTTCTCATTGTTGTCCATATCCACCACGAAGAAATCAACCGAAAAATAAGCTCATTTACTTGCACTAGCACGTCTTCTACAAGTCCCTTTGGATATATGTTCGACTTGTTTGCTAATTGGATAATAACTCTTGTCTCTTTCAAAGGTCCAAGATTCAAGGAGTCATATATTTCGGCCGACATCACACTAATGGAAGCTCCCAAATCAAGTAAAGCATGTTCAAACCTTTTCTTACCAATAGTAATTGGTACCGTGAAACCACCGGGATCCGTGCACTTTGTAGGCATCTTCTTTAATAGCATAGCCGACGCACTCGCCAACTTTAGTAATTTCATTATCAAGCAACCTATCCTTCTTGATGCATAATTCCTTCGTGAACTTAGAATACCTTGGTATTGTCTTGATGGCCTCAATGAATGGGATGTTGATTTCAATCTTCTTGAAGATATCCATAAGTGCCTTGTCTTGAGCTTCTTTCTTGGATTTAGCAAAACGACTAGGAAAAGGAGGTGGAGTAGTGAAAGTAGAAACCGGTTCCTTGGATTGGTCGGTTGGTGTGGAATTCTCCTTTGGTGCGGTTTCCTCATTGTCTTTGACTACCTCTTCAATATCTTCTTCATGATGACTTGGACTCTCCACTTGTCTTCCACTTCTTAAAGTAACCGCATTAACATTCTCTCTTGGATTCACAAATGGTTGTGAAGGAAGTTTTGTGGATGCTTGAGATTTTAATAGGTTCACATCGGTCGCCAATTGTCCCATTTGAGTTTGTAAATCCTTGATGGCCGAATCGGTCTTTTGTTGGCTTTGTTGGAACATAGAAGTAAGACCTTGCATACCTTGCATTAACGCATTGAGCTTGTCATCATTCAAAGAATCACGCTCCTTGACTTGTTGTGGTTGGAATTGTTGAGAACCACCTTGTTGTTGAGGTTGAAAGCGTGATTGTTGGAAACCACCTTGTTGCGCATATGGATTAGGAGCCGCCGCTTGCTTGTTTGCATAACTAAAGTTAGGATGATCCTTCCAACCGGGATTATAGGTATTGGAGTATGGATCGTACCTTGGCCTTTGATTTGGATATAAAACATTTACTTGTTCGGTCTCACCATCCGGAATAATAACCGCGACCATCCTTTGAATCATTATCTCCATGTTACCCATTCTTTGATCAAGATGTGATGATGAATCACTAACTTCATGCACTCGCCTAACCATTGGTTCATCCCTTTTGTAGAATTGTTGCGAGTTTGCCGCCATACTTTCAATCAACTCGGTAGCTTGGGTCACCGTCTTGTTCACTAGTGCACCACCACCCGCAGCGTCAAGAAGAGACCTATCACTTGGGTGGAGAGCTTCGTAGAAGTATTGGAGTATCATAACGTCACTAAATTGATGGTGTGGACAGCTTGCCACCAACCTCTTGTATCGCTCCCAACATTCATACAACGACTCTCCCACATGTTGTTTCAATCCACAAATCTCCTTGCAAATTTGAGTAGCTTTTGATGCGGGAAAATATCTCTCGAGGAAAAGTTTCTTCATCCCATTCCATGTTGTGATACTTCCTAAGGCAAATAATATAACCATTCCTTAGCATTGCCCGCCAAAGAAAACGGAAAGCTTTCAACATTGCTCCATCCGCATTAGTCTCCGGTGGAAGCATAGCCATAACTATGGTATAGAAGTCCATAAGATGTTTGTTTGGGTCCTCATTCACCATGCCATGGAACTTTGGTAACTCTCTAATCAACCCCGGCTTGATCTCGAAGGTTGAGTTAGTTTGGATACACCATTGTTGTGTATCAAGCTTGTGAGAAGCTAGGTCCTTGAGTGTACGTTCAGCCATTGTTTCTTCCTCTTTGTCCGAATCACTTGATGAAGAAGGAGGAAGTGGAGTGTTAACCGCCCGAATGAAATCCTGTAGTTGAGTGCCGGATCGAAGACGTATTGGACTCGGTCTGCCATTTTTAAGCATTCACCAAAGGTATAACACCTGAAACAAGATTCTCAAAAACTAAGTTAGATACGGTATAGAATCTAACAAAGCAAGAATATAGCAAAAAGAAAAATAAAAACAACTAAAATCGTCCACGCTCCCCCCGGAACGGCGCCAAAATTTGATGCGTGTCGTAGGTGCAATCAAATTAATATCTTATTTCCACTCAATTAAAAATAATATAATGGAAGTCAAGTTCGTTCCCACGAGGAGCAAGAGATTCTAGTTGTAAAAATTGTCACAAAAGGGGGGTGTAAAAAGCAAAAGAAAATAAACAAAGCAATTAAAAGATAAAGTTGAAATCAATAAGAGAGACAAGACCAAGGAATCATTCTTCGTTGCAAAACAATGATTAAAGTTATGTTCTTTTCTACTTGTTATTAGTCACAGATTATCACCAACCGTAGGATAGCAGGTTCGCTTAGCTAGCCCCAAAATCCCTTATTTCACTGAGTAACAAGTCCGCTTAGTTATCAGATTCTATTCAAAAGAACCACCTTGAGGTTCGCTTACAAGATGTAATTCCCCGAATGCATTAAGATCTATGAATTTAGGTTTAGTACTAGTAGTTAAACTCGGTTCGCTTGGTCCACTTTCTAGCGTTGTTTTTACACACAATCGCTCCACGGACTCCCTCCGCAAGGTCTCGTGTTTTCTATTTGTGTAAAGTGTCGAGAACGATTACTTATTCCCTAACTTATACTAGAATTAGGTTGAATTAACAAATCAATTTAGCGTGCACTCTAAATAACCTATCAAACAACCATGAATGTATAAACATTCCTATTAGTAAAAACAAACGATAATCATGTGAAAAACTTCAAGATAGAATTGAAACAAAACTCAAATCATGTATTAAGAACTAGGAATTCATCCTCAATCAATAAGAAAATTAGCTACTCATGTTTTTAAAATTCACACAAAATAATTAAAAGGATAATTTTCAAGTTCACACAAATAATTAAGAAGAAGAATTGAAAGCAAAAACACAAGTGTTGTGTGTGTAGAGATGTGTAAAAGATATAGAAAACTTCTCTATTTATAGGCTTCAATATTCTCCAAATCTTCCAAGGAATAGAACCCCTTTCCTTTAACAATTCAATTTCCAAGTCCAAGCCTTTCTCAAATCTTCCATCTTCTCTTTCCAAATTTGAACCCAATTCCACAAACTCATGAGTTTAGATGATTCTAGAGAATTCTCCACAAATTTTCATCCAATTTCCAAATTTAAGTCTTCACACCCATGAGAAGAATCCACACAAAATTCTGTAATTTTGGTCACGGGAAAGTCGGTATTATGGTCGGAAGTTGACCTAATCCTAAGAAGAATAGTCACCGCCGGTCACCCGAATTCTTCGCCGTCACGGGTATTCGACGGAATATTCCGTCACCCACCGTTAGGACTAACGATCAAAAGGGTCAAACCGTCACCAACGGTCAAGGCAGAAGAGTGACTCAGCCACCGAGTCAGCATCTTACTCGGCTAACTGGTCTGACTGGGCTGGGTTGAATCGTTTCTGGATCGGTCATCTGAAAACGAGTTGAATCGCCGGAGGGAAAATTCAGACAGAGTTTCCTCTGTTTTCTGGGCATTTCTCAGGCCAATTTCAGGCCGATCTGTCTTCAATTCCTGCACAACCTGTATCCTAACATACATCTAATTTAGTTCAACAACTTCACTTCATACATCTGTTCATCATCAGCTTCTTTCTGTATCAATTTCTCATTCCCAATTCTTCTCGGCAAACCCATTCATTCTGGTGTAGCTTCCCTGTAAAATTCCATCTGTAACTCCCTATTCGTTCACAGCCATGAATCAATCAAACCCAAATTCACCGAGCTTCAACAAAGACCATTTCCTTTCCATCGAATGACCACAAATCCCTTAACTCAATTTCGTTCTCGAGATTCACAAAAACCCGATAAACCATAAATCCATCTCTTCTAAGCTGCTTTCTCTCGATCTTGAACTCATCTCCCTGACTGTTCTTGGTTTCAATTTCTTCACTGCTTCTCGATTTCAACCAGCGGCCACCAACAACACCAGAAAATCGAACCCATTCTTCCATCATCTCAAATTTGCAGCTTCCAAGAGCAGAATCATCTCACAATTTTACTTCATCTTCAACCTCCATCGAATCTCATCAGGAACCCTAACCCACTCTGCCAATTAGTTTCTCCATCTTTCTCTCAATTTCACGAATCCTAATTTCTATTTCATCTATGTTTCCCCGAGTTCGATCTCTCTCAGATAATACGCAGCCTCTATTTTTCCTCCTCTGGATCGCACCAAATGTTGACTGCAACAATCAGATCGAAACCCATTTCCGTCTTGATCCTTGAATTTCTGAGTGGTTCGATCCCAAAAAACGGCAGCCATTGCTTTTAACTCTTCTCTCTCAGTGCAAAAATGATTGAGAAGATGAATATCTGAATTTAGGTTTAGGGTTATAAATTGGGTTTGTTATCCAACACCCGGTCACCTCGATAAGGGATAACTAAGCTGGCTGTCCCTTAACCTCAGCTAGTATATGTTTATTACTCCTCCAAAAGAGAGTTGCCCCATTAACCTTGGCTCAGCTCCAAATAGTGTTCGCCCATGAAATGACAATTTTGCCCTTTTTGCTCAAATTGAGTAATTTCTTCTTCCTTTCCTCCGTGTAACTCCAAAGTAGCTACAAAACTTAAAACAGGCGTAAAATACATAATTTACAAGAAAAATAGCAAAGAAAGCATAAACAATAGATAGTAAATAGGATGTATTCTACACCCTATCACATGCCTGAAAGCCGTGTCAAAAACATGCCTCATGATTTTACGGTTTTGCCCTTTGTTGAAAATCCACCATCAATATTAAGTCTCCTGCTTAGTGGGGAACAATAATGTTCCGCAGTAATGCATTAAATGGTGATTTTCAGTCGACGAGATCAGTGGTTGAACTCGTTCTACAAAGGCATTTTCAGAATCCTCGATTTGCTCCAATGGTGTCATGTACGAGCAAATGTTTGGGTGAGGACCCTGATAGTGGGATAGAGTGTGATTCTATGAGCACGGAGAGATGAAGCATCGCTGATTTGGTCGGTCAAAAGTCCAGTTTTGGTCGATTTAGGATTTATGGGCTCGAGTCCAAAAAAAGGAAATCCATGTTTTAGGAACGGATGTTCGTTCGTTAGTTTAAGAAACGAGTAATCATCCCAGGAGGGACTTTTTTTTTTTTTTTCCCGAATAAGACGTGCGTCTGTTAGTAATATTTGTCTATGAGCTTTGATGAAAATTTTATTTTCGACATGTGAGCGTTACAAAATTTTGAAAATATACTCGTTTCAAAGGCGGATGCTCGCGCAAGGGAGCAAAAATATATATTTTTCAAATTTACGTGAGTTTCACGTTAATTTTTTTTTTTGTAAAATCAATGTTTTGATTTTGAACAACTGTTAAAAGTAGATAATTATACATGGTGAAATAGTCTCAGTATGTGAGTTTTCACAATTGTAGAATGGACGTCATCAATTTTGAGAAACCAAAGGAACGTTCACGTAAAAAATTTTACGTGGATTGTTCACGATTTTAAAGATTTTATAAAATCAAGTTTTGATTTTAAACAATTGTTAAAAGCAAACAATAATGTTTTCGTGAATTTCGTGATTTTAAGAGGGTATGCACGAAAAATGTTCACTCAAAGGGAAATTTATGTGAAATTAAAATTTTGATTTTCAAAGAATTGCTAGAGGTAAGCAATTTTTGATACGATACGGTTTGTATGGATTTTGTGATCTGATAGTGTATGCACAAAATCAATGAGTGTTCACTCGGTGGGAGTCGCTCACACGGTGAAAAATAATGTGAATTGTTCACATGATGGAAGTTTCGTGAATTGTTCACGCTTTATGAAAATCACGTTATGGTTTTGAATAACGAATTTTGTTGTCTTTGCGAGTTTGAAGGAGCGAACAAATTCTCGAGATTGTAATCACTACAGCTAGTGAAATTGTAAATAGGTAAGAGTTGGATGGTTACCATTTTTGTAGACGCTGTTGTGAACACCTTTATTCCATGATTCATCGTTTTGTTGAATCCTGCGCTTTGTATGAACGATGTGCTGAAGTAGCCACTTTGCAAGAATGACTGACTCCCATGATGATACTTCCAAAGATGGTGTTTCCAGAGATAACATCTTTACGGACGAAACTTTAAGAAATGGTACTTCTGGTACCTCTGAGTGATGGTGAGAGATCCTTCATACTGAGTTGTACTCCTGGTTATTTCATTAGCTTTACCATAGGATGATCGTGTAGTGAGATTCCGGATCAATGTAGACTCCACGGAAATGGAATATAGTCTACGGGAGCGGAGAACCCAGAAGTAAGGACTACAGGATGTTAGCAAATGACGTGCAGTCCCCAACCGTTTCTTTGGTGAGTTGTTAGCGCTCCTTGTGTCATGACTTTGCCCGTGCAATTAGGATCACGAGATCAAGGTTTGTTATTTCTTTTCAAACTTTTGCTCCAATGATTGACGGTCTTCAACTTGTTCCCGGGCAAACAATTCATGAATCCAGCACTGATGAAAAAGTCGATGTAAGTATCTTTTTCGTGCAGGTGATCGTGGCATCTCCTTGAATGAAATAATAATAATTGTTATTGATGTATTCAGGAGGAGATTTCCGTGGAACAAGGGAGTATTGATGATTCCCATTCGTCTTCGGAGGATGGTGAAGAAGAAAACCCCAGATTTCGAAACCGAGTGAAAGCAATGATGTTTCCAATGGTGATGTTGGCAATTCCGGTCCCTTGAGCACTTTAGGGACTACTCCAGTAAGTACCCATTGTATATTTTCTTCATAGAAGTATGAAATTTCTGATTTGTTGATGAATGAATGAAGATTCTCATGAATAAGCGAAAATCTTTACCGAAATACGTCACCAGAAAATTCAGAACTCAGCCTTTTAGCAAAAACGCCGTAAAATCTTCATCCGATATCAGTTTTTCGCGATTTACCCATGTATCCTTATGCCCAGGAAATTTCCAAGCTTTAGTTAAGAAGATTTTTAAGTTTTGAGCACGTGTAGGAGTCGAAATCGACGAAACAGTAAACTTCCAGGAGACCTTCAGAAAATTTTCGGCTGGCATGTGGTCCAATGTTTTGGCCACAACTCTTCGTTCGTTTCTCCAATTGTTGTGAATTTTGGATATGTTGTAGAGGACATCCGTATGAAGAGAATGGTATATGACCTATCCCTGGATTCTTCACCAACTTCTCCCAGCTCGCTACTTTGTACGGGACAGTGTAAAATTATCTCCGACGAGCTCGTTGTAAAACACCCCTGTTGTGTCATTGGACCATTCGCTTGTGTTTTGAAGGGTTGGTGAAGGATTTCAATGCCATTGCTTCATTTGATATCAGGAACCCTTGATTGATACATGAGCATGGTGCTTGCAGCCATCTTGTTTCTGTCAGTCATAGAAATATCACTTCTGAAACCCTGGTCACGGAACCATAACTGAGGTTGCTCTCAAGAGGGGGTGGTGTAATGATCATGGTTTCATGTCCCGGTAGTAGCATTCCTTTTATGATTAGAGTCTGGTGCCACGGGTCTTGGACTGTGAAACTGATCGTCATGATCAGTGGACTGTCAGTCCCCAGTTTGTTAAATCTCTCCTTTCGTTTTCTCTTCTTCTGGCAAAACTTGGATAGAGGACCCAGGTAAAAAAATTGATGTAAAGACCAAGGTGGTCGAAGTTGGAGGTACCTTGATGAAGTACTTAGTGGAAAGACCCGGTGGACACTGATCGACTGTGGAAGTTATGAATCCCGTCTAAGAATTGTTGCTTGCATGTTGTACGCTCTGAAGTCAGAGGAACCTCATACGACGTCGGAATTCGATGCTTGACCCCAAATTTTGAAGCTAAGAGACTGAGTTATCATATGAGAGAAGAATCACTCAATTTGGAGTTGTAGAGGTCAGCCAAAGAAGCGTGCACATTTGTAATTTGTAATCCCGTACAAACTTTTCAGATTTCGTAGACCTGACGGTAAAGGCCGTATCTTTCAGCTCGTATGTCCGATTGATGTGACCTTATGGTATGTTATAGAAGAGACATAGACGAACATCTTTAGTTGAGAAAGAATTGTCCCATTCATCACCCATTGGTACGTTTTTGTAAACCCATGGCCTGAAGTGTGTTGTATCTCATTTGCAGAGGTGATGAGAACATCTTGTAGAAGTCTTTGGCTTGTGCCCACCAGTCGTGCAAGCTTTGGGAAGACTTTCATGTGAACATATTTTCATGTATACACATCTTGACACGAATCATTAATGCTTGGAGAAGTCCGCTTCATCGAGCAATGCTTCAGAGAATGGTTAGTTGATAAAGACTGATGTTGCACCTGAGACTGTTATTGATGCTGAGATCACGATTGAATTCTCTCCAGAAATTCTTGTTGATGCTAAAACCATGAATAGAGTTCCTCCACATATCCTTGTTGATGCCGATACTGGGTGGAGTTCCTCCACTCTGTGAACCTTCACGTTCACGGACTAGTTGTTGGGTTGAGCATCCCTAAGATGTAGGTGTACTGGGAGTACAACCCAAATTATCCTGATCAGTATGACTTTACCGTGACTTGGCTTCATCAATGAGTCGACATTGTTGCGGCAGATTGCATCATCAGTCTCCATTCTGGGTGTGATCGATGAAGAGAGAAGTTCCTTAGTTGTGCATAGTTCGTGATGTAGAGAGATTCCATTGATAAAGTTTTCATGGAATCGCATCAGGTTGCAATGACTTGCTATGTATTGAATCTTGTCCAATAAGATCAAGACCCCAGTGCATGTTGAAGGAATTTGTGCCATCGATGGATGAATGATGTTGCATATGCTTCAGAAGTCTTGTCATGGAGATAGTGAAGACTCAGCGATTGTAGTTCAGTTTCACTTTGATCGTGTCGGTGGTGAATCAGTGTGTCATCGTCGAGATGTTTGTGCTGAAGCTAGAGGCGTCATTATCGAAGGTGTACTCTTTGATTGGGAGTACAATTTGAAGACTTCTTAGATACTTGAGCGTTGAAGCGTCGTATTATTTAAGCTTCGAATGTCTTAGACTTGATCGTCTCGGCCCCGAGTATCTTATGTTGATTCAGCATTCCTTTCCCTGCGGTAGTGGGATTTAACACTTGTGCAGACATCAGAGCTTTCTGATTTTATGGGACATATGGACACTCCTGCAAGGCTACGGAGAAACACCCAAAGTGTTCCTTGCCATGCTTGGATATTATCTCAGTAATGAATGTCTCAATGCTCGATTCAGATAAATATCAGATTCAACCACTTGGTAAAATACTGCTGAAGTGAGATTAATTACCAACTTATAACATCTTGCAATAGCAGAGATGCTAGCATAATTGAGTCCCCATGCTAGAATAGCATGTGAGGAAATAAATTACATAAACATAGGAGTAACGAGACTTGCCTGAGTGCAGGACTTTTTGATGAATGTCTATGCATCTTTTGCGTGTTCTTGTTTCAACCTCGTTAAAGTTCGAAATTCCTCCAAGTGCTCGATGATGGAACGTCTCGCCAAATCTTCTCGGATCGAACTTTCTTCGTTGGAGAGATGTGCAACCAAAGACGCTTTGTCAAGTAGTCATCTTCTCGGCATGAATCCTCGTCCATCCAAGAATCATGTCGTATCCGGATCTTCCCGATTATGTGAAACTTGGTTTCTTCCAGTTGAGCCAACTTTCATTTTGAGAGTGATGCAACCGTATGCATCTCTGAGCGTTCCTTCATGGTATCTGATTGAGATAAGAGAGGAGTAGCATCTTAGTTGAGTGATGCCTGCGACTCTGAGGGTTTTCATTGGAATGTTGTTGATGGCGGTGTCAGCATCGATCAACATTCTTCCAAATTCATTTCCTCTGAGATGGACTGTGGTAAACAGTCCCCAGTCGTGCATCTCCTTGTCTGTGGATGAAGGTTCAAGGAGTATTTCCGGGATGGATAGATGTCCGACACAATGTAATTTGGTGTTGTGAACATGTCCTTCCTTTGTGTCTTAGACAGATAGAGCAATTTCACAGATACACTCGATCAACGATTGAACTGCTTCTTTGACCGGTTGTTCAGAGATTGCAAAAGTTCTGATTAGGAGAGGAATCTTATGTACTCCTTCAGTCCCCAGTTAAAGCTATTATGGATTAATATTCTCTTTGAAGATGTGCTTCAAATATTGCAGTTACTTGTTGGATGATCGATGAACCTATGAAGGCGACAGTACCTGGGATTCTCCATTTCTTCTTCAGTTGGTTCTCTCCTGATGAACTACAATTTGATTGCACCATCTTGAACCAGACTTCCAGTAACTCGATCACACCTTCATGAGAAGAGAGAAGTTTGAGTTTGTCTGATCATTTCCCTGTTCGTTGATGCCGAGTCGAGGTTTGTGCATTTCAGGATTGGTTATCTTTTCTTCGCGCCTTCAGAGGAGCCTGTGATGTTTGGAGAAACGCTCTGATATCGTGTCTCGTCTTTCCTTTCATTCCTTACGGCAACAACGTTTGTTGAAGGCTGGAGATTGTACTGATTGTTGACTAGGCTGCTTCGAGGTTCCTCCACCTTGCAGACTTTGCTCTTTATAGTAAAGCAGGTGCAGTAGTCGCTGATCGTTTGGCTGCTTCATGAAGCTCTGAGAAAGTATGGAACCGGAGATTTTCCAGCAAGGATCTCGTAGACCGGATCATTCTCGTTGATGCACAAGTCCACCAGTTGTTGTTCAGTGACATTCGGGTCATGACAATCCAAAGCTTGGACTCTGAACCTCTTCACATAATCGTTCGGATGTTCATTGCTCTTCTAAGACATTCTATTTAAGTCGGAGAGAGTAATATGCTCTGAGACGAAGAAGTATTTCCTGTAAAAGGCATTAACCATTTCTCCCCAACTAGCGATACTCCCAGGTGCAATGTTGCTGTACCAGGTGTATGCTCGGCCTATCAGAGATTTCGATAATTCTTTTAAACGGACGACAAGATTTTGTTCGTGCTCTCCTAGTGCCTCCAGGAATCGAGAGATGTGTTCTTCAAATCCCCTGTTCCATTGTACAGTGTGAATGTTGGGGAGGTGCAGCCTTTCGGGAGAGGAATTCTTTGTGTAGAAGCAGGATACAAAGGTTGATGACGATGAACAGATGATGCTTTGTCTTTTCCTCGATCCTCCATGAAGCGTTCCAGGTCCTCACGAGTGATGAAGCCTGCAGGTTCCTTTGTTGGTGGATTATCTGCAGCTTTGTGCCCCTCGTCATCATCTACTACATGGATCGGAGTGACTTCAGGATCAGCAATGGAGATGTTTCTTTGGCTTTTCCTTTATTCTGAGCTTTCTCTGACATCTTGTGTAATACCCTGTATTTTAGTTAACCTTTCTGGTCTGGATTATGCCCAACTTAGCTAACCATGTGGTTTAGAATATTGTTTCTTTTCCTTAGACTAGGTGGGTTGCTTGAACAAGAAAAGCCACAAGTTTGGGTAAGAATATAGTCACCTAGTTAATTTTAATATTTTAATAAAAATGAGAGAAAAATGAAAAGACATTTGAATAAATAAAATAGATAAAAATGTTTAAGTGTATTTATGTTAGCATTATTATTTATATATATAAGATTCTTTTTTATCAAAGGAAAAGAATATGAGAAATTAGAAAACTAAAATCTAGGGAGAATGGGAAGATGAATTGGATCTAAGGTAGGAAAATCAGTGGAGAATCAATGGAATTGAGGTAGAATGTGAAACCCTTTTCTCTTTTGGTGTTTTCTTTGGGTGTTTATTCTGTATGGTTTTGTATTGTTGGGATTTAGTAATTTAATCACACAAATATATATCTCCTAGTGATGATCAGGATTTTGAAATTGTTAGATAACATGATTAGGTACCCATGGTTAAATTTTGAGAACAATACACCACAAATTCACCGTTCAATGTGTGTTTGAATTTTGATGTTAGTTTCTGAAATTCTGGACAGTTCCGCTTTGTCTTTGTGTTTTTGATATTCTTAGGAAGTCTTAATGATGCTAAAATGATTTGAGTCCTTAACAAAAGTCGTAGATTTGTGATTTATCTATCAGTGTGCTTTGTATTGAGTCAATTTGACATTTCTATGAATTTACCATGAATTGTTTGGTAATGACATGTAATCTGCCCAGTTTTTAGGATGTCCTTGTAAATTCGATAACTTTTGTTTGAACCGTTGGTGTTCTATGAAATTTGGATATGTGGTTTTCTATGGAGATATGTATGTTCTCTAAAAGTTTTAGGAAGATCAGATGAATAAATAACCCAAATATGTATGATGCAAAATAGATGAGTTAACTTGTTTGTAGAAATGCTTGAAAGAAAATTATGTTCTTATGCCATGGTTGCTTGTGTTGTGTGTAAAAATGTTTTATAAAAGGAAATGAGTTCATGTTTTTCCATTATATGGAATTTCGTTTCATGCTAACGGCGGGTAATGATCCCCGAGAGTTAAATGGGTAATGATCCCCATGGGAACTTGTGTTTCCCGACCATCGATGGCGGCTGTCCGTGTCGGTAAACGATAGGTGGTGTATGAACCAAGGTTTTCGTATCTATGAATGAAACGGGTAATGATCCCGAGAGCATATGGGTATGATCCCCATAGGAACTTTCGTTCCTGACCATCGATGGAGGCTGTCCGTGCCGATAAACGATAGGTGGGTGTACGAACCAAGGTTTTCGTATCGTGAACTCAAGATTTGTTGGTGAGATGTGTTGAAATATAAATTAAATGATTTATTGGAAACATAATTAGTTTTATGAACTCATGAGTTGAAACTTAAATGGATGAATTGTGAATTGACGTGTTAAATCCCAAATGGATGATTAGTGAACTCATGGTTTCTCTGTGACTATATTAATGCGTGAATATATGTGTTGAATCATTGATGAATGATTTGTTGACAATTATATTGGTGTTGTAAACTCATGGTTTGTTGTGAAAATATAAGTATTATTAGTGTTATGAACTCATGTGTGAAATCTAATTGCATGAATTGTTGAGAATGTTATTGATGTTATGAACTCATGTCTTGAATATGAATTTAGATGATTTGTTGGAAATATTATTGGCTTTGTGAATTCATGATTGGAATCTAAATAAGATAATTTATTCGAAATATTATTGGTAATGTGATTGTCGAATATAACATTGATTCGCTGAAGTCGTAATGTGTTTCTTGGTATATGTTTTTGCTTGATAAAATGATTATGTTTTGCGCATCTTTGGAGAATTGGGAATGCATTCTATTGAGCTGTCATCTCACCCCAATTGAAATCCTTGCAGATTTATCAGAGTGGCGCAACGAAGGCTAACAATGAGTAGCTTAGTGATTATATTGTATTGTTTTATTGTATTTTTTTATTGAAAATGTTGTTAAAGATAATTAGTGGATCTATATGCTTCAATTCATGTTATGTAAAGTTTCAACTATGTTTTGTGTAAAAGTAAATTAGAAGAAAAAAATAAATATGCATAAGTCTCTTTCCGACCCGTAACGCTTCGAGTTCGGATCCCCATACGGATTTGACCCTGGTCCGGAACTCGGGGTGTTACATCTTGTCAGTGAGAGTTTTGAGATAATTGCACAGCTCTTTCCATGTGTTATCTACGTCAATCTGATTCTTGGCAAGAGTTTCTTCCACCTTCATGAGATCACCTGTGGTAGGTGGGTTTTCTCTAATTTCTTCGGAGAGACCGGCCAAGAGAGGATTGTCTCCAATGTTGGTTTGCGGAGGAGTGGTATCACCAGCACCGATGTTGGAAGCAGGAGTAGTTTCCGGAGTACCACCGCTGTTGCTAGTGCTAGCATTGTTTGGGTTAGGATTGGTAACTGAACCTGACCTAAGATCAACTATTTTGTGAAAACGAGAGATTGCAACCGAGAGATTAATCTCCCACTGTGGTCGCCAATCTGTGGATGGGGAAAAACGGTTCGCTGGGTTTTTAGGAAAGTGAAGAGTCGAGCGTGTCGTCGAGACTCATCGACCGAGCAAACTGCTTAACCTCACATAAATGCACTGCAAAGGGAGTGCTTAGATTCGAGAGATCAATCTGTAGGATTCCGGCCTAAACCAAGTCAATGGCCGTTCCAGAGTCAATTCGGTCGCAAAGAGGGAGATGAGTTGATCTGTAGGAGGGAAGCTGAGAATTGTGTGGGATCAGTGATGATCAAGGATTGTGGATGTGTTGAAGGTTTCCGCAATAATTGATGAACTGTTGAGTTCGAATAAGTTCTGATGGATTGATGAATTCTTGGGAGTAGTGTTGATGGTGGTTTTTAGACAAGGGGTAAAATCGTAAAACCCCATGACCTAGTGTTACCCGCAACACATTAACTAAGAGCATTTAACTTAGGTGTAAATAATTAATAGGGGTATTTTTTCAAAATACCAGATTAAGGTTTTCAACACAGAACCCTAATTCCAAAACCAAGCCGCACCTCGCGCATCATGGCAAGAATGCAAACCAAGCCGCATATCGCGCATCATGGCCAATGCCAAACCAAGCCGCATATCGCGCATCATGGCAAAGAATGCTAAACCAAGCCGCATACGCGCACCATGGCAACAATGCCAAACCAAGCCGCATATCGCGCACCATGGCAACAATGCCAAACCAAGCCGCACTGCGCGCCATGGCAACAATGCCAAACCAAGCCGCACCCGCGCACCATGGAAACAATGCCAAACCAAGCGCACTCCTACGCAACATGGCAACAATGCCAAACCAAGCCGCACCCGCGCACCATGGCAACAATGCCAAACCAAGCCGCACCCGCGCACCATGGCAACAATGCCAAACCAAGCCGCATATCGCGCGCCATGGCAACAATGCCAAACCAAGCCACACCCGCGCACCATGGCAACAATGCCAAACCAAGCCGCATATCACGCGCCATGGCAACAATGCCAAACCAAGCCGCACCCGCGCACCATGGCAACAATGCCAAACCAAGCCGCATACTGCGCGCCATGGCAACAATGCCAAACCAAGCCGCACCCTGCGCACCATGGCAGCAATGCCAAGCCGCTATGCCATTGGCCCACGCCAAACATAGCGCCCTAGGCTTGCAAGACTTGCAACTAGGTCAACATGGCCGCACGTGCCATTGGCACATGCCAACACGTGCCGCAAGCCATATTTCCAAGTCGCTATGCCATTGGCCCACGCCAAACATAGCGCCCTAGGCTTGCAAGACTTGCAACTAGGTCAACATGGCCGTACGTGCCATTGGCACATGCCAACACGTACCGCAAGCCATATTTCCAAGTCGCTATGCCATTGGCCCACGCCAAGCATAGCGCCCTAGGCTTGCAAGACTTGCAACTAGGTCAACATGGCCGTACGTGCCATTGGCACATGCCAACACGTACCGCAAGCCATATTTCCAAGTCGCTATGCCATTGGCCCACGCCAAACATAGCGCCCTAGGCTTGCAAGACTTGCAACTAGGTCAACATGGCCGACGTGCCATTGGCACATGCCAACACGTATCGCAAGCCATATTTCCAAGCCGCTATGCCTTTGGCACACGCCAAATATAGCGCCCTAGGCTTGCAAGACTTGCAACTAGGTCAACATGGCCGTACGTGCCATTGGCACATGCCAACGCGTACCGCAAGCCATATTTCCAAGGCCACGGCCCTAACGGCCACACATGCCAAACACACACGCTGGTAGCCTAACTTGCAAACCGTGCAACCTACCACCAAGGCATTCCGCACATGCCATTGGCACATGCCAAACACACACGCTGGTAGCCTAACTTGCAAACCGTGCAACCTACCACCAAGGCATTCCGCACATGTCATTGGCACATGCCAAACACACACGCTAGTAGCCTAACTTGCAAACCGTGCAACCTACCACCAAGGCATTCCGCACATGCCGTCGGCACATGCCACACACGCCACTAGCAGCTCTGGCATTACCACTTACGCTCGAGGTGCAACTCGCAACGAAGGCATTCCGCACATGTCATTGGCACATGCCACATGCGTCCCTAGCAGACCACTTGCACGCAAGATGCAACCAACACTCGAGACATCAACACAAACTGGGGATGCTTTCTAGGTTTTGGTTTGGCGGTCACAAAGATGCGGCGTACACTACGCTCACATTAAGAAAGCGTGAAAAGGAATAAAGCGGTCAAATAAAAGAGGAAATAATGGTGAAAACGTTTTCACCCATTAACACCATGCGGTTACCACCTCCTCCCATTATTTCACCCTTTACTCTCTTCCTTCATGAGGTCGGGTACGTTTCAAATCTCGACTTGTATAAATAGGTCTTACCTATTTCCACCGCACAACAAGTCTCGGTCGTGAGAAAAATACTACACTCTCGTAAAAGTCAACTTTGCAAGCTCTCCAAAAGGCTTTCATCTCTTGCAAGCTTACGAAGCTTCCACTTTCTCGATACAAGTCGAGACACTACTCTTTCCTGCACTATTCTGGTCTCAACACCTTTCTTTGCTTCCTCCCCAAATCAACCCTTCTCCTTCACTTTGTGACCGAAGCAAGTCTGAACGGCCATTTCTTGGTTTAGGCCGGACTTGTACAGATTGATCTCTCGAATCTATAAAGTGCTCACGTGCAAAGACATTTGTTTAGGGTTTGAACCGCCTCACTCACCAACCGAATTTACCGAAATCGGCAGAAACGATTTTTACCCATAAACAATTGGCGACCACAAATGGAGGATTGATCTATCGGCTACAATATCGATTGTCGATCTCGTTCTTCGACCCATGTCAAGATGGTAGGGGAAGGCGACTCAATCCGACTCAACTACCGTGACGACCCTTGTTACTAGTTGTAAAAACTACACAAGAAAACCGGGGACTTGTCAAGATGATATTACTCAATCGCCGAAAATGCTACCAATGATTGGGGACTTGTCAAGCGATGCTACCAAAGAAACCGCCATCAAAACCGCCTTTTACATGGAGAGGGGCGTGTTCGCAAAACCTATGAAGTGAGTAAATTCAGATCGGGCAAGATATACAATCTATTTTTAGGTTCTTAGTAAAACCGTCATACTACTCGAGTCTTGTGCCTATTGCTAGCACACACTTTCATAAAAGCAATATTCTTTTCCCAAAACATAATCGAGTCATATTATCAAAACCATTCATCCCGAAATAATCCAATACCCTAAAAAGCTACCACTGCCTATCAAAGATCAAGTTTTGAACCGGACATCCAATATGTCTTTCAAAAAAAAAAAAGAACCTAAATGAAAGTTTAACAGAGAAACGTTCAAGGAAAATCGTCCAACAAGTCCGCTCTTCTTGGAGAAAGTCAACTTTGCGTCTTCAAGAGCCGCTCTCTTCATAGTCAACATCTTGGAAATCTTTTCGAGTTCCATTTCCTGTCGGGCAATCTCCTCGGCGAAAGGCTTTCGATTGTCGCATCTTTCAACTTTTGGATCTCAAGAAGGCCTTCGACAAACCACGAAGTGTTGAACTCCTTTTTCTACGCACACGTCGCGATGGTGCTCCCAAATCGGCAATAACGTCTTCGAAACGGTGTGACCAAATCACCTCACGCATATCCTCGATGGCGGATAAAGCCTCTTCCACACGCTTAACCAGCGCAAATCGACTAGTGACTTTCTTGGTTGTAGCCATATGTCCGTGCTTCTCCCGCATTCTGGTGTACAACGCCTCATGCTTAGCCGGCACGCTAAAGCCGCCAACCAAAGACATGACCTGGATAAGGAACCAAGTACGGGGATCAAAAATGGCGCCCGCAAGTGGCCTCACGACTCTGCAAAGGGTCTTCTTCCATGTCTACGGCAACAACCATCGAGAATCATCCACCGTTTGAACCACGTCCGTGCCCGGCAATTGGCTAACTCCCATCTCCAAGTCACCGCGGTGGTCACCAAAGGCAAGTTTTCGTGTGACTCCACCCTAATCGTCCTCCGAACCGGATTCCTCCTGCAAACTTGAGTTAGACATTTTTTCAAAAGAAGAAACAGAAGAAGAAGAAGAAAGAAAAGAAGCGCGAAACTCACCGAACCACTTCCCGAAGAAGAACCAGTGCTTCCAGAGGAATCACTCTCACTTGTTGAACTTTCTTCTTTCTCTGACTCATCACCGCTATGAGTAGGCTCAGTGCCGCCGAATTCCTTGAAGAAACTGCCGTCTCCGGCAACGTGCAAGGGCAGCGAAAGCATTAACACTACCGAAGCCCCGAAGGAAACAAGACACATGTTCTCACCGAAATTCACGTGTTTTGAGACAAACCAATGAAGAGGCGACACATACCGTTATTGGAAGAATCAAAGACACAAGAGCCGTGGGAGGATCTTGTGAAACCGTCCGAACCCGCCAAAGACGATTCTTCGTTCTCCGTTCTTTGGCCCGGGACTTTCCGAATTGCTAGGCAACTTTCGCTTGGGATCTCTCAACATTGGATACTTCTTCAAAACTGCTGGGGAAGGTTTGCAACGAACGTTTTCCACCACGTTATTCACAAAATCTCGGATCATAATAAACTCGTCGCACCAAAACTCATTATAGCCGAAGGTCGTCGAAGTTACTCTTCCCATTTGAAAGAAGGAAGACGGATACACCTGGCTTAAGGGCACCGGGCGTCAAGGGCGACACGCAATGAATCCTTAGGGATCACCGGCCGGTAAACAAGAGGCACCCCTTGATCGAAACCCATGTGACGAGCATCACGGTCAATATTATAAGCATCTATCTGGAAAGACCCCACGAAGAAAGACGGTATATAACCGGGCGAGCAGCTCTGAATGAACAGGTTTTCACCAACACTCAAATCGTCATCAGAAGACAAAGACGTGAGCGGAGCAGAAGCAAAGGTGTCAATTTGAGTCACCGACTTATGGACCGGCCCCCATGGACGAAAATTGATTTCATGCAACTTATCAAGAAAACTAACTAAGCTCACGCCAACTCTTGGACGCCTGTTCACCCATCGAAGAATTCGAGAGCCCCCCCAACTCATGGGAAGCGAAGGCAGCGGTTTCGGAGCATACTTCTCGAAGTGCTCCCATAGCCAGACTTGCAGAAAAGCAACGTGCACATATGAATCCACTTTCATGAAACCATTCGAAACTTGCATGTTCGCAACTAGGTGATCCAGATGCACATACAGGGAACCAAGGAACAACTTGCCAATGGGAAGAACTTCACCCTTTGCCAACTTCACAACAATCTCTAACAACTCCGGTCTTATTCCTTTCTTGCCAGAACCGTCATCAAAAATGTCTCTGGATAACCAGAGAGCCAAAAATGCTGCGACATGAAGATCACTAGCTTTTGCTCGTGCTCCAACTCGTCCGAAACCATTGAGATATCCACCAACCGTAAGGGCACCTTTCATCCTCTTTCCGGCAGAATCCTTCGACTTCGCAATGGAGTCTTTCCGAGCAAAATCCCCAACTTAGCGGCCAGGTCATCCCGCATCTTCACCTCACTTTCGTATAATTGGATTCTAAGATTCCCGATTCTGGGAAGATTCAAGAAGAGAGCCACACTCTCCAAGGAGAAAGTTATCTCACCCCATCTACATATGATTGTATGGGTGTCCGAACACCATCCGGAGATGAAAGCAACCAAGCCTCGGGATGTCCTTCCTAACTGGAGATTTATCAAGTCTTGACAAAGATCAATGACCCGCGCTCGAGTCAAGTTGGTATTTATACGCTCCTTGCTCACCATGAACTCAACCCATCTCACAAAAGAACGCAATGGACTTTGACACATCCTAAGTCAATGTTGGAAGAGGAATATACCCCTTTATGAAGACAGAACCGAATGGTGCTCTCTCGGGCGAACCGAACGTGTCTTCCTGTCATCCTCACCACCGGTTAGCAAAATCGGCACGAAACCCGGGTGATTCTTCCGAGCAGGGGCGAGGGCTCTAGTGAAGAATTCATCATCTATGTTCGGCTTGGAATTATGAGCATCCTTCGACGAAGTGAAATTTGGTTCGAAATAACATCTTATCGAATTCCTTCATAACAATTTGGTAATAAGATATCTCGCACAAAACAAACGGAGAAAGGCGAAGTTATCTCCCTGACACATAATCGTACCCAACAAAAAAAAAAAGAGAAGAAAGGGGAAGGAGGACGTATTTTATTCGAGTTCAAGACTATATACGCAGTATTTTCTTCGGGTTCGAGACTATATATGCGGCATTCTATACGGGTACAAGTGTGTCTACAGTATCTTTCTTCGGGTTCAAAAATATATATGGAGCATTTTTCTATTGGTTCAAAAGTCAAGTGCGTGGTACTTCTTTCAAGAAGCAAAAAAAAATCATATATACAATATTTCCTGCGGGTTCGAAGTCATATGAGCGTATACACAGTATTCTTCTTCGGGATTCATACATGGTTCTCTACGGGTTCGAAATACACATGCAGTGTTTCGTACGGGCTCAAATACGCCTACGAAGATCGTTCTTCGGGTTCGAATTATATACGGAGCATCCTCTACGGGTTCAAAATACACACGCAGATTTTCTTCAAGGTTCAAATATTTCTTTCAGACCGAAAATTCATATATGCAATATTTCCTACGGGTTCAAACAATATATGCAGTACTTCCCTTGGTTGCATACATACAATATTTTCTACAAGAGGCACGCCAAGAAATCATACGCAAGGATTGTGGAAACGCCTACTCTTAAGGTTTACACCTACGTGAAAAGAAGAAAAAAAAAGAGAGAAAAGTACTCGAAGACATACCTGGAAGCCGGTTTCTCTTTGCCGCTAGTATAAAAAGAGGAAAGAATAAAGCGCAGGATGGGGAGAAAGGGGCTTTATATATATATAGGCGTAAAGACTTTGAAATAGGGAAGGATTTCCCTTTTACCAAAATCACGCGTGTAAGAAACGGGCCCACAAAGGGTGCGACTGCCCAATGTCGCCCAAGTCACGCCCGCAAGCATGGTTTCCATGTTGGACCGGCCCCACCAATTGCGCCGACCTCCCAATGGTCGCCCAAGTCACGCCTGCAAGCACGCACGGTTTCTACACTTTGCGCCGGCCCCACCAGCTAGCACACTCAGTTTCCCCATTCACGCCAACCTCCCAATGGCCGCCCAAGTCACGCCTGCAAGCACGCACGTATTCTACACTTTGCGCCAGCCCCACCAGCTAGCACACTCAGTTTCCCCATTCACGCCAACCTCCCAATGTCGCCCACGCACGGCCCCACCAATTGCGCCGACCTACAAGCACGCACGGCTTCTACACATTGCGCTTGGTCCCACCAGCCTAGCACACTCGGGTTTCCCAACTCACGCCAACTTCCCAACGTCGCCCAAGCCGCACCGGCCCACCAATTGTGCCAGCCTCCCGATTTGTGCAAAACTACTGAGAGGCAAGGATTCCAAATCCTATCTATAAAAGGTCGACAAGCCTCCTTCAATTTTCCTTACGTTTTCTGTCATTAATAGTTTGTCACCATCTTATGCTTACCTCGCAACAAAGCCCCTGTTCCGAGCTAAGGGGGGACTTAATGTTGATGGTGGTTTTTAGACAAGGGGTAAAATCATAAAACCCCATGACCTAGTGTTACCCGCAACACATTAACTAAGAGCATTTAACTCAAGTGTAAATAATTAATAGGGGTATTTTTTCAAAATACCAGATTAGGGTTTTCAACACTGAACCCTAATTCCAAAACCAAGCCGCACCCTCTGCGCATCATGGCAAAGAATGCAAACCAAGCCGCATATCACGCATCATGGCGCAATGCCAAACCAAGCCGCATATCTGCGCACCATGGCAACAATGCCAAACCAAGCCATATCATCGCGCACCATGGCAACAATGCCAAACCAAGCCGCACCCTGCGCACCATGGCAACAATGCCAAACCAAGCCGCACCCTGCGCACCATGGCAACAATGCCAAACCAAGCCGCACCCTGCGCACCATGGCAACAATGCCAAACCAAGCCGCACCCTGCGCACCATGGCAACAATGCCAAACCAAGCCGCACCCTGCGCACCATGGCAACAATGCCAAACCAAGCCGCACCCTGCGCGCCATGGCAACAATGCCAAACCAAGCCGCACCCTGCGCACCATGGCAACAATGCCAAACCAAGCCGCATACTGCGCGCCATGGCAACAATGCCAAACCAAGACGCACCCTGCGCACCATGGCAACAATGCCAAACCAAGCCGCATACTGCGCGCCATGGCAACAATGCCAAACCAAGCCGCACCACATGCGCACCATGGCAAAGATGCCAAGCCGCTATACCATTGGCCCACGCCAAACATAGCGCCCTAGGCTTGCAAGACTTGCAACTAGGTCAACATGGCCGTACGTGCCATTGGCACATGCCAACACGTGTCGCAAGCCATATTTCCAAGTCGCTATGCCATTGGCCCACGCCAAACATAGCGCCCTAGGCTTGCAAGACTTGCAACTAGGTCAACATGGCCGCACGTGCCATTGGCACATGCCAACACGTACCGCAAGCCATATTTCCAAGTCGCTATGCCATTGGCCCACGCCAAATATAGCGCCCTAGGCTTGCAAGACTTGCAACTAGGTCAACATGGCCGCACGTGCCATTGGCACATGCCAACACGTACCGCAAGCCATATTTCCAAGTCGCTATGCCATTGGCCCACGCCAAACATAGCGCCCTAGGCTTGCAAGACTTGCAACTAGGTCAACATGGCCGTACGTGCCATTGGCACATGCCAACACGTTATTTCCAAGCCGCTATGCCTTTGGCACACGCCAAATATAGCGCCCCTAGGCTTGCAAGACTTGCAACTAGGTCAACATGGCCGTACGTGCCATTGGCACATGCCAACGCGTGCACCGCAAGCCATATTTCAAGGCCATAGCCCTAACGGCCACACATGCCAAACATACACGCTGGTAGCCTAACTTGCAAACCGTGCAACCTACCACCAAGGCATTCGCACATGCCATTGGCACATGCCAAACACACACGCTGGTAGCCTAACTTGCAAACCGTGCAACCTACCACCAAGGCATTCCGCACATGTCATTGGCACATGCCAAACACACACGCCGGTAGCCTAACTTGCAAACTTTGCAACCTACCACCAAGGCATTCCGCACATGCCGTCGGCACATGCCACACACGCCACTAGCAGCCTAACATTACCACTTACGCCGAGGTGCAACTCTAACACCAAGGCATTCCACACATGTCATTGGCACATGCCACATGCGTCCCTAGCAGCACCACTTGCACGCAAGATGCAACCAACACTCGAGACATCAACACAAACCGGGGATGCTTTCTAGGGTTTTGGTTTGGCGGTCACAAAGATGCAACGTACACTACGCTCACATTAAGAAAGCGTGAAAAGGAATAAAGCGGTCAAATAAAAGAGGAAATAATGGTGAAAACGTTTTCACCCATTAACACCATGCGGTTACCACCTCCTCCCATTATTTCACCCTTTACTCTCTTCCTTCATGAGGTCAGGGTACGTTTCAAATCTCGACTTGTATAAATAGGTCTTACCTATTTCCACCAGACAACAAGTCTCGGTCAGGAGAAAAATACTACACTCTCAGAAAAGTCAACTTTGCAAGCTCTCCAAAAGGCTTTCATCTCTTGCAAGCTTACGAAGCTTCCACTTTCTGATACAAGTCGAGACACTACTCTTTCCTCAACACCTTTCTTTGCTTCCCTCCCCAAATCAACCCTTCTCCTTCACTTTGTGACCGAAGCAAGTCCGGAACGACCATTTCTTGGTTTAGGCCGGACTTGTACAGATTGATCTCTCGAATCTATAAAGTGCTCACGTGCAACACATTTTGTTTAGGGTTTGAACCAGTTTCTCACTCACCAACCGAATTTACCGAAATCGGCAGAAACGATTTTTACCCATAAACAAGTAGTTACTCGAGAAATTCTGTGTAGACGATTTTTGATAGCTAGTGATCATTCGTTGTCCTCAATCATGGATTCAGAGACTTATTTATATTGTCAGAGTTGTGAACACCTTGATCTCTTTAAGTGTGACGGTTTCATGAGTGGAAGAGTGGGCAAGTGGAAGATCGTGGTAAAGTCAGTTCCATGTCGTGTGGAGACTTGACGGATCGTGCACCCACTACTTTGATAACTCCTTCAACCGTTTACACAACTTACGCACATTTCTCGTCGTGGATGAAATCCACGTGCTGTAGGCCGCCATACCAAAACTCTAGTTGTTATCTCCCAATTTGACGTGATTGATGTCTCACGAATCGTGGAGTCTGCATGACAGACGTGTATTTAGTTTGTCAGTTGTTGACTGATTAGACAATGAGTCTAGGTTTTGTTGAATCGAGCATGTTTGATGAATGCTCAGCGATTCATGGGCCGAACATGTAGTTCTCTGAAATGATGTCAATATTGTAGATTCAGTGATGAATTACTAACTAGTATTTGAGCGACTGAGCAAGTATTGCTCAATGCGGCGAATTACTGAATATTGAGAATTTGGCGAGCAACTGAGCAAGTATTGCTCAATTCGACAAATTAATGATTTTTGATAATCTGGCGTGCAACTGAGCAAGTATTGCTCAATTCGAAAAATTACTGATGAATTACTGAATATTGATAGTTGGATCAATATTCGAGCAATTGAGCCAGTATTGCTCAATTCGGCGAATTATTTATTGGTGACGTGACCCAATAAAATATTAATTAAAATATTGGTAGATTACCAATATTATATATAATTAATTCATATATTAGTTGTTGAATCAATCATAAATTTATTAGTGTTTGAACCTCGCTTTCGTAATGATGATTTCGTGGAGCATTTATTCGAAACCCTAAGTTTTGATCAATCCTTCATCAATTGGCGAATTGTCAAAATTGGTCATGAGTGAAGAGGGACCGACCACATGGGATAATGAGCGTCCATGTGGTGCCCGGTGCTTGAGTGATCACGCACTGTGGGGTTCTCGGTTGAGAGTTGGTGAAAGAATGATGATTAAATGCCAGTTTCATCATTTACTGAAATATTGCTGGATTCAACATTAGGTGATAAAACCTAGAGATGAGAGATAGGGACCGACCAAGAGAGCATGGGACCGGCTCTTGGTGGTCACGGGACCAGTTGTTGGTCATTTGAAGAATTCTCCAGTTGATTGGAGAGAGTTTGGGCCCAGTATGAGCAATTGAGCAAATTAGGTCAGAATTATGAAAACATGTGGGACCGGCTTTGTGCAAGCCCTAGGAATGACTCTGGTCGATCATGAAGGCATGCAAACGTTGCGTGGTGCCTGTGTCTCCATACTGGGAGTTTCAGTATTTTCTGATGTGCGTTCGAGCGACATTGTGAATTTTCAGAAGAGTTCCATCTTGACTGAAATTCTTGATTTTTGTTGGAATTAGCATGTATGCTCAATTCATCAATATTTTGAAAATTTTAAAATAAAAGTGTTTTAATATTTAAAATTGCCGTGAGAGGCTAGCCAGTTGTGTAATTATGCTGGCTTTTGGTTTTTCGTGATTTAAGCAATATTTGAGAAAATATGAAGAAATCATGAATTTTGCTCAAACCCAGGAGATTCATGAATTGAGGGAAATAATTATAAAAGACTAGGGATTGTAAGGTGTGGGACCGTCCACGACTAGGGCATGGCCAGACGGCTAGGTTGCCCGGTCCCGCACACCTTTCCCAATTTTATATTCTTTTCATGAATCCTTGAAGTTATGGAGAATCCTTGAAGTTATGGAGAATCCATGAGTTTTGTTGAAAACAAAGGAGTTTCGTGAGATTAGGGAATAATAATAATTATAAAAGCTAAGGATTGTGAGGTGTGGGACCGACCACGGCTCGGGCGGCCGGCTAGGTTGCCCGGTCCCGCACACCTTTCCTTATTTTATAATATTATTTCATGAATCCCTGAAGTTATGGAGGATCCATGAGTTTTTGTTGAAACAGAGGAGTTTCATGAGTTTAGGAAATTATAAAAAGCTAGGGATTGTGAGGTGTGGGACCGAGCCATGGCTTAGGCATGGCAGGTAGCTAGGTTGCCCGATCCCGCACACCTTTCCCTATTTTATAATATTATTTCATGAATACATGAAATTATGGGGAAGTCATGAGTTTTGCACAAACAAGGAAAGTTGCTAAATTGAAGGAGTTTTTCATGAGTTCATGAAAATAACAAAATAGGGAAAAATAATGGAAGAGGCATGGGACCACCCACGGCTAGGGCATGGCCAGCCAGCCGGTGGGCCCGGCCCCTGGGCGCCTCTTATTATTTTATTATTATTTGTTGATTTCTCCTATTTTGCGTAGGATTCCTCGTCTGTCCATATTTTTGGATGCTCGTTTGTGCATCCGGGTGCTCAGTCGTGCATCATTGTCGAGTACACTTACACCATTTTTGTGGGGCTTACTCAAAGATGATCCGGATGCCCTATTGTTGAGTATTTATTGCTAATCCATGAAATTCAGTGTAGAATAATTCATGAAATTGAACAATAAAATGAGTAGTTATTTATTATCAATTCATAGGATCAGCTGTGGATTCGACCATGAATTTGGCATAATAAAACAGGCATTACCATTCCATGGGATCGTGGATTCGACCATAAAATCGTAGTAATAAAATTATCTATTACCATTCCATGAGATTCGTGAAATCGGAGTAATGAGATAATACAGTCGTTTATTGCCATTCCATGGGATCAGGCCGTGGATTCGACCATGGAATCGGAGCAATTGTTATTTCCATTCCATGGGATCAGGTCGTGGATTCGACCATGGAATCGGAGCAATTGTTATTGCCATTCCATAGGATCAGGCCGTGGATTCGACCATGGAATCGGAGCAATAATAGATTATTTTGGGAATTCAGTGGTGAATGTCACGGCAGAATTAATCTATTGCAGAAAAGATATTAGCCAGTTAAAGTGTCATATCCATTCTGAATTGTAGGATCAGAATATCGCAACATTAATATCCTTGCGAAATCTTTGAACAACACACTGCGAAGATATCGCAGATTGGTAATAAAAATGACGCAACGGATGACGACAGCTTGAACACGAGAAAGGTGTGAGGACCTAGCGAGATCTAGGAGCATTGCGAGATTTAACATTTGAATACTTGCGAGAATGTCGCAAGCCAGATCCGAAAATAAAGGACAACTTATCTGTCATCCATTATGTAATGTCCTATATAAAGGGTCGAGTAGGCCTAAGAGAAGAGAGATATCTTTTTAGAGTGGAGGGAAAGTTTTGAGGAGAGAGAAAGTCTAGAGCGATAGTTGTATTCTTGATTTCATTTCCCCTTTGTAAAATTCTTAAACTCAGTTAATAAAAAAGTGTGATTGTTGATCTTAAAGATGTGTTGAATATTATGAATTCTTGTGAGGGATGTATTGTAGGATTTCCTGCAATCACATAATGGCACTAGAAACAGGGATTGAAGATTGATATTGTGATTTGAAAGAATTTGGAGTAATAGGAAAGGAATTTCATATAATTTTCAACAACTTATTAAGATTGAAAAATTGCTAGAAGAAGACATGCATCAAAACAACCAACAACTGTTAGAAGGAGTAGGAGACTTGCTGGAAAAGGGAGAGATGAAATGGAGGAATCTTCAAGAGTGAACACAAGAAACAATGGAGAAAATCAAGTTCAACCGCCAATTCAACGTACACCAATACAAAATAGAACTGTGGATTATGACAGAGTGAGTGTACATACTTGGCGATCAGATTCTGTAGATGAAATGGGAGAAGAGCATCAATTAGGAAGCAATGGACGAGAGAGAGAGACAAAGAAGTAATTGGAGGAATAATTCATGGAAATGAAGAGATTGCAGCGTTAGAGGCATTGAGGCAAACAATACATGAAGAAAGGCGATTAGAAGCAGAAGAACGTGCAAACTTGACAAGGCAAAATCATGAGTTGAGGATGGAAAACATGAGATTACAAAGTAGAAGGTCAAGAAGCACTACGAGATCAAGTTCAAGATCAGTTAGAGAAGAAATAAGACGAAATTTTCCTGTGGAAAATGCTAATGAAGAAACCCGAGAGGAAGTACAAAATCCAGATGAAGAACGTCGCGAAAGAAGAAAAGTAATGGAAGATCGCTATATCCAACGTGGTGAAACTCTTCAAAATGGGCAAAACGATAGAAATCAGGGAAACAGACAACGTCAGGGGCGAAATAATCAAGATGGCGAAAAAAATCAGGAAGAAGGAAGGAGAATATTACATGGGAGAGAAGTACAAAGAAATCAACGAGTAATTGAAGATGAAATTGAAAGACACTACATTGAACAAGCACGTCTAGCTTGCGAGAGGGAAAGACTGAGAGCAGAAGTGGAAGAACAAGAGTTACAAGAGGCAATTCGCCAGAACAATCATGATAATCGAGAGAGAAGGCGTGAACAAAATCGTAATAATGGTAATATCAATGAAGAATATGATAGAGTACAAAGGAGAGCTGAAAGGCGGCAAAGAAGAGAAAATGAGAAATATAACGGTATGCGAATTCATGAAAGGAATGAAAGAGAAGATCGCAGAGAGAGACGAGAAGAAAATGATGAACAAGAAAATGAAAATAGATATGAACGCAGAAGAAGAGAGGCGGAGTTAAAAAGACCAATGGATCCAAATTCTGGTGTAAATGAACAAATTTTGAGAGAGTTAGTGGAAATGAGAGGAATGTTAAATAACAAAAGAGAAGGAGGAAGGAGACAACTGGACGAAGCCATAAAAGAAGATGCGAAAACCCCATTCACACAAGAAGTAAAAATAGGAGGAATACCCCCAAAGTGCAATTTACCTGCTTTAAATAGCATTTTTGACGGCACAACTTGTGCGGTACAACACATCAAAGCTTATGTGAGATGTATGCTGCAATGGGAAAACCATGATGATATATTGTTCAAATATTTTGCATCAAGTTTAACAGGAGAGGCCTTGAAATGGTTTGAAGGTTTGCCAAAGAATACTATAACATCTTTCAATCATTTGCAAGCTACATTTTTAGGGGCGTATATAAGTAACAATTCCTCGCGACCTGGCATTGAAGATGTATTTGGGTTAAAGCAAAGGGTTGGCGAAAGTCTGAAACATCTAACCATGAGGTGGAAGACAATGTGTAGTGATATGGTCAGTCATGTGGATGAGAGATACCTCATTCTATCATTCATCAACGATATGTTCGCAACCAATCTGTTATACATTCAAATTTTCAGAGTTAAGAATACGATCACAATGACTGAGTTGCGAGAATTACAGGAGGAGTATATTGCTCTTGAGGAAAAGCAAAATGAGATGGAATCATACCCAGTTGCGAACACAAGTTCAAAAGCAGCGAATGCAAGTTTGTTACCTAATTTGATAAATACAGTGGCGAGCACTTCGCAAGGATAACAAGGGAGGATAATGGAAGATAGTCAGCAGAAGCTAGTAGCTATGGGAAGTAGTGATCAAGAAGAATTCGAGAGAGAAAGAAACTTCTATAGCCGTGGCAGAAATAACAAAATTCAAAGACTTGATCAGCCACAAGAAACTTATGGAGGTCAGAGGCAAAACCATCACAGAGGACGGGGAAGTCATAAGATAATATGGGAAGAAATCAAAATGCCGCCACTGAATGCTAGTGTGGAGAAAATATGGGAAGCTATAATCTTGATGGAAAACATACCCACGCCATGGAACATGGGGAGTGAACCACCTCCAAGCGACAGAAGTCATGAATTTTGCTCTTATCACCATTTTCATGGACACTCAACAAATGATTGCAGAAATATAAAAAGAATCATCCTCAGAATGATAGATCAAGGGAAACTAAATCATTTTCTAAAAACCAAACTTAGTCTCAACCATTACCACCACCGCGAAATTCATGTGGGTAAATACAACAAAAGGAGGAGAAATATTTGTAATAGAAGTTGGAGCAAAGGCAAAGAATTTGTTTTGTCACTCTATTGTACATTCGTACAAAACGATTGAAGACTTTCATGATAACACTCTCAGGTCTTCGCAAGAGATGCCGATGATAAAGAAATAATGAACATCAGGAAAGCATCGCCACCGAAAGAATGGCAAAAGCAAATTATTTCCTTCACCGCGTAAGAAGTACCCGAGGGTGGCAAGATGCACGATAACCCATTAGTGGTAAGATTAGAGATTAACCCAAAACCTAGTGATGATGAAGATGATGAAGCTGAGAATACATGGGCAATCAACAAAATTTTAATCGATACTGGAAGTTCTGTGGATATCCTTTTTTATCATACTTATAAAACTATGGGTGGAAAAGATGAAGATCTAATACCTTAAACTTACAAGATCTATGGTTTTAATGGTACTGGCAATAAACCTAAAGGAGAAGTCAGCATGCGAATTCCACTGAAAGGATTATCCTCTGAAATTCTGTTCGTGTAGTTGATGGAATCACCATACAACGCATTGATTGGACGACCTTCGTTACATGAGATTCTAGGTGTAGCATTGACTTTCCATCAATGTATCAAGTTCCCTCATCCTAGTGGTATCGGCATAGTAAAAGGAGATTGGATTGAAGGAAAGAAGTGTTATGAAATTGATATAGAATCTTGCGAAGAAAGAGCTACTAAGAAGAAGAATTGGAAACACAACATCAAAGAAAAACAAAAAAGTGAAAGATTTATGGTAGATGCAATATAACACGAGAAGAAGAAACGCCTGTTCAAGCCAATGTATGTTGAAGATAAGAAGCGTTTAACATTTCGCAACGATAAGAAAATACCGTAAAAATTCAAAAAATGCAGAGGCGTAGCAGCGTAAGTAAGAGACTTGAAGAATGAATGTACTTGTTTGTAGGATCAGAATATCGCGACATCA